>SKCR01036392.1:0-423336 GCA_019454045.1 Zanthoxylum bungeanum
GAGTCAAGTTGAAGACCTGGCCTTCATCTGGTCAGAATACATTGTAGATTCCCCTGGTCCTTTGACCCGTAGTATGGGGATTATCCTGACCTTCATCTGGTTCAGTCGACTGGGGACATCCCCCATTGGCTCATGTAGAGTCAAGTTGAAGACCTAACCTTCATCTGGTCAGACGATATTGTAGATTCCTCTGGTCCGTTGACCCGTAGTATGGGGATTATCCTGACCTTCATCTGGTTCAGTCGATCGGGGACATCCCCCATTGGCTCATGTAGAGTCAAGTTGAAGACCTGGCCTTCATCTGGTCAGACGATATTGTAGATTCCCCTGGTCCTTTGACCCGTACTATGGGGATTATCCTGACCTACATCTGGTTCAGTCGACTGGGGACATCCCTCATTGGCTCATGTAGAGTCAAGTTGAAGACCTGGCCTTCATCTGGTCAGACGATATTGTAGATTCCCCTGATCCTTTGACCCGTAGTATGGGATTATCCTGACCTTCATCTGGTTCAGTCGACTGGGGACATCCCTCATTGGCTCATGTAGAGTCAAGTTGAAGACCTGACCTTCATCTGGTCAGACGATATTGTAGATTCCCCTGGTCCTTTGACCCGTAGTATGGGGATTATCCTGACCTTCATCTGGTTCAGTCGACTGGGGACATCCCCCATTGGCTCTTGTAGAGTCAAGTTGAAGACCTGGCCTTCATCTGGTCAGAATACATTGTAGATTCCTCTGGTCCTTTGACCCATAGTATGAGGATTTTCCTGAACTTTCATCTGGTTCAGTCGACCGGGGACATTCCCCACAGCTAAATGTCAAGCCAAGTTGAAGACTTGGACTACTCTTAGTCTAAAAGACATTGAATTCTCTCTATCGTATGTAACATGAACTATGCACTCTCAACATGTACTTTTACATCTTGTTTCATTCGATTCGACACGTAAAAATACTCTCTAAATCAAGAACTTTTTGACTTAGAGAGTATGGGACAAACTGTATGGGCCAAATTTGGTCTAAGGGTACAATTATCTTATCACTTTAGGCCCGGCCCGATTTCTCCCAAATAGTATTTAGAGGCCAAGATTGGGCCAAGGGTCTGATCCCCTATCAAGCCGATCTAACAGATAACCAGATAAACTCTATTTAATCACATATATTATATCATTTTTCAGTAGACAAAGCACATGCACCCTCCACATGCAAAGATGCTCATCACCGAAAGTTTTAAACATTTTAGCACGTTGTGGGGACCGTTCCCATAAATTTAATTCCTATTCCAACTGTAAAGTGACGACTTAAGCATGTGAAAGGCCCCAATTGCCAGATGTGTCAGCACTTTGTAGATCCCAATAATCGTAGGTACAACTCCTCTGGCACATACAATGATGGTTCCTTCAAATCTATAAAAGGATACGTAACTCAACCCAAAGAGGGAGGACTTCTTTCTTACAAGTCTCTACTCTCTGATACTAGCTCTCTCAGAGCTCTCCATCCCCTCCTTATACACTTACCACCATCCTCATGGCCACCCAAAGAGGTCAAAGTAACATCAACCTACCTTTTACATTTACATAATTACTGCTCATTTCATGCAACTGACTTGGGCGTCGGAGTGCCCCCGGCACCCACCACACCGGTGGGTAGTCTGCTCCCGCTCACTCTACCTTTGTCTTGCAGGATCGCTAATGCCCCCAACCTACAAATTCTGATTGTGGACCTCGGCCGAATTCCAGCATCCACACCCATCAACATATAGCTTCCATTTAGTCTACCCCATTATCATAACCTCGGGGCCAATGAACTTCACGAAAAACTCTGCCAGTGCTTGCCCATTGATTGAAACTCTGGGCAGGTAGGACACATCGTACTCACTGAGTTCCACAGACCACTTCACCAGTTGGCCCGAGGTCTCTGGCTTATGCAGTTTTTGCCTAAATGGGTAGGCTTGAAAATAATGGTGTAAATTTCTCGCTGCAGTGATCAATGATAAAGCCACCAGCTCGTGGGCCGGATATCAAGTTTCTGCATCTAGCAAGGTTTTACTAGTATAGTATATTGGCCTCTGGATTTGTCTACCTTTTGTACTAATTCTGAGCTTACAACATATTCAGAAACAACCAAGTATAAGAATAACATCTCACTCAGAATTGGCTTAGCCAGTAGTAGAGGTCCGGTTAATTATTCCTTAAGCTGCTGGAAGGCTTCCTCACACTCGCTCGTCCAACTGACTTCTTTATTGGAGTTCTTGATTAACTAGAAGAAGGCGTGACATTTTTCGGTGGCCTTGAAGATGAATCGGTTGAGCGCCGCCACCTGACCAATTAAGCTCTGCACTTTATTCACTGTCCTCGGAGGTTTCAGATCTAGCACTGCCCTGAGGATTTACTTCGATGGCCCTTGTACTAACTATGTATCCCAAGAATTTTCATAAAGACACCCCGAAGGCATATTTGTCTAAATTCAACCTCATATTGTGTTTTCTCATGAGTTCAAACATCCCTTTCAGGTTGTCTAGATGGTCCTCAGGTTTGACAGTCACTGTGATCATGTCTTGGACATACACCTGCATTGTCTTGCCAATGAGTGGCCTGAAGACTTGTTCACTAACCTCTGATATGTGGCCCCGATATTCTTCAGTCCAAAGGGCATTACCTTGTAACAGTACAACCCCTGATCGGTGATGAATGATGTCTTCTCCTCATCATTAGGATGCATTTTAACCTGATTGTACCCCGAAAAGGCATCCACATAGCTGAGTAACCCATGACGTGGTTCGGCGGAGAGTGTCTCAAACCTACGTCCTCGGGGACAAAGAGTAAGAATTTTTTATTACTGGCTCGGGTCAAATCTACATGATTTCTCCCTATATCACTAAATTTTAAGTGTTTTTTTGCATGTTATGAAATATTAAAAGTGCTAACTCCCCCAAACCAACCCCTGAAACTGAATCCTCCATTATTTTATATAGGCCCATGAATTTTCTATTACACTCATAAATTTACTATTCCTCAAACCCATGACGTCAGTCATGTCTTCTTGTCATTATTGCCCACTATTACACGTTCCCTTTATATGGGCTCCTGAATCTTTTACTACACTAATAAATTTATTGTTACACCAACCAATGAAGTCAGCCACATCTTCTTGTCATTATTGTCCACTATTATACGTTCTGCCAGCTTGAAACTCTTCCACTCTACTACTGTTACACATTCTGCCCATGTGACAGCCTGCGATTCAGCCACTTCAACACTATTCCGCGTGTCAGAAGACAAGCCTCTGACCTGCTGAGTCGAGTCTGATTCCACAGGCTGATATGATGTTTGATTCAGAGTCTGACCCTCAAAGTATGGTGTTGAAACTCCTGAATTCAGAAGCTGATACTGAGGTTCTACCTAAGGCTGAACCTGACCTAGCTGGGTCGGCCTTCACAGATGTTCAAGTAATGCTGAATCGGACAATCGATAAATAACACTTCTTTATTTGCTAGATTACATTATTCTTATCGGAGGATTAGAATGAGAACGTATTTGTAATCCATAGGGTATGAATTATGAGAGGAAGTTTGTAAAGAGCCTATTATGGAGTGCAGTAAAGTGGATGAGGGAAATAAGACCTTAAATACAAGGGTCATAATGTACGAAATGATGACCCGAACGACAAAAGCGTGTTAGGCACCGGGATCAATTTTGAAACTTTTTGTGCCTTTCCCCTTCTAAACCGAAACTATCTAGCCCTTTTGTGACTTTTTTTGCTTCTGTTTTTAACTATTTTCCAGCACCAAACAGCCCCCGAACAACATGACCGAAAACACCTTTTACGCGAGCACAACTCTCTATTTTGTGTTGGCTATTCACTGATTTTTCTGTCACTGTTTTGAACAAAATAATAAGTGCAGAACAGTCCCAACACGTCCATAATATAGTCCTTAGTGTTCCCAAAAAATATTATAAAAAACACAACACAAACCAAGCTCTAAATTCAAGTAACAATAGGCGGTAGTGAGCAATATTTCTGCTCACTGTCATGTGTATATAAAGAAGAAATTTTTTTTTTCAATTTGATCACCAATGATTCTTTCGTGCTATGATTCGTAACAAAAAAAAAGGTGGGCTTGACTCACAAAATAAATCTCTAAACACTTCAGAGATAAAGATTATCACAATTTATTTTTTTTCTTTTTGTTCTTATGCCCTTTTCTTTCAACTCTTGAGAGAAAATTAAGAACAATGGTGGCTAGGGTTAAGAGAAAAAGATATTTTTCTTTTATAGGTAGGGTTTAGAGTTATCAAGTTTTCAATTAAATTACAAAAATAACCCCTAAACCTCTTGCAATATTCGGCCAGCCCTAGGGAAAATGTAACACCAAAATTTTGATGATTAATGTCATCGTAATGATATTTAAAATGTTACTTAATAAAATAATGTAACTACCATTTTAGTAATGAAGAGTTTTTAAAATCAAATTTTAAATTTATTAATTTCTAAAATGATATATTAATGTATAAAACATAATTTAATAATTACAGACTTTTATTAATAAATTAAATGATTATCTTATAATCATTTATTTAATGAGAAATTTATATTAAATTTACTATAAAGTCTCATGTGTGATATATATATATATATATATATATATATTATTAATCCCATTAATAATAATATATATTTGAGTATATAATTGGACTATCCAATTATATTTAATTTGATACAGTTGATCGAGCTAACACGTGGACCAAATAGACCTACAGTTCCGAGCTCTAATAATCTCAGAATATTAATCAAACTCTTTAATTAAATATTTTGAATTATTAACTTTAGGTTATTCCACTAAAAATCCGAAGATGCACTCTTATTGCCGTAGATAAATAATATAAGTATAACTACGTCGGTATCCATCGATATAGTCATTACATATGGATCGGTCCTTCACGAGTATCTCATAATTAGAGCCGGGTCATAATGTCTGTTATACCCCTCTAATTATTTTTACGAATATTAATTTTTCTATTCGTAATAGAAAGACTTGAGCGCTCACTCCTATACTTCTCGCAAGAAGGAGTGAACTCCATATCTATGTAAAACGTCCTCAGCTACACATTAAACCATGTCCCTAAAATACGTAGTTATTGGTCGGGATTGCTACACCAACCTCACCTTTGTAAATCAAAGGACATAGCCTGCCATGCAGAAGTTCGCATTATACTCAGGATTCATATCAATCCATTTATGACCATCTAATATATTGAAATGAATTTCTTTATTTTAACAGATATTATATGAAATTCATTTCCATCTGGGTCCATTCCTATATGATCACATCATATAAGGTGCCTTCATTCTCATGTCACCACATGGACGATCCCAGATCAAGGTCGCCGATCAATTATAGAATGGACCACAACTATAGATGAAACACAAACAAAATACTTATTTTGTTAGTTCCTTCTGGACTATTTTAGATTACTAAATTCAGACTTAAATCCTCTTATATATGACACTGATACACTAAGTCTAAAGGCACATAAGTAATATAGGGTAAATAAAATAATTTACAATATGCGATTTAAATCAAAATATTTGATAAATGAACAGTGCATCTTTTGTTTTATAACAAATCATTCTGTTTACATTACATGAAGCTCTAGGGCATATATCCCAACAATCTGCCACTTGCACTAGAGAAAATGGGACATGTCGCGTAATCCTAGACTATTTAGGTGGCCTTCAAACACTTTAGCAGACAAGGTATTTGTAAACGGATCAGTCAGGTTCTATGCGGATGTAATCTTCGTGACCGAAACGTCTCATACACAATCTCCTTGATGAGATGATATTATCTCTCTATATGTTTTCCCCTTTTGTGACTTCTTAGTTGCAACTCCCTGGAGAGATGATTGATCCATCTCCATAAGCCTCTAAATTTATAGAAAATCGAGCATGATGTATCCTAAAAATGGACAACCTGAAATAGACATCATATATCAAGAAGACCTCAAGTCCACATAAAACCCATCAAAATCAAAATCAACAATTAAGGGCTTCGTGCCCATAACATCAATCAACACTCAAGGGCTTCGTGCCCCCAACAACACAAGCAATCAAAACATTTACTTAATAAATACAAATAGCGTGCTCAACACGACAAATAACATACTAATCACAAATCCTAAACCTCTAAAACTTTTCCCATGACACTTGCGAGGGTGACTGCCACTTGGGTGATCCGCGTCTCGAGCATGACT
This sequence comes from Zanthoxylum bungeanum, assembly GCA_019454045.1. Lineage (NCBI taxonomy): Eukaryota > Viridiplantae > Streptophyta > Magnoliopsida > Sapindales > Rutaceae > Zanthoxylum > Zanthoxylum bungeanum. The sequence goes on from SKCR01036392.1 coordinate 6,254, forward strand.
TCCAAAGTTGTTGTGGTTGACCAATCTGGAAACTAACCTGCAAAACTAGCAAACTGGTTTGGTGTGAGTTATAAAACTCAGTAAGTAACCATGCTATTACTACAAACAGAACATACAAATCAAGCATATCATAAACTTTTCAGAATAACCAAATTGTTACGAGTTTAAAGTTATTAATTTTTTATTATTCATTATTCTTTATGCATGTCAAATCCTCATATTTACATATTTACATGTTATCAATCTAATGGCTAGACATTCAAAGCACATAAAGCATATATTCGAAAAATCACAGAATAAGTCATATAACATCGAAACCATTTCAATCACATAAAGCATGAAATCACACATTTATATTTTATCACGAGTAAATATCTTTGAAATATCATCAATTCGGTAAATCAAACAAACTTTCTTCTATTCAGTTACAATCTATCTTTAATACTAAAAAAAACTTACTTCAATACCAAAATAAACTTTCTTCAATTCTGATGGCTTACAATAACTTAACATGCGTGATTCATATGCATTCATACATATCATAACTCACTTCTCTTATATTCATGTCAATACAATTTTAGAATTCTTACACATATACGTACATACGATAACAATATAACAAACACATTTTATAGCATTTTATACTCATATTGGTTTTCAAATAATTCATTCATTCCACGTGAACATACACAGTTTATACATAACATGAAATCTATCATACACACACATACACTCAAACGTACATACAACCATCAAGCAACCGATAATGAAGCATACATAACTGTCAATACATAAAACATAACTCAAAAACCACATACATATACGCTGTCTTATACAAACAATGCTCGTACGAGACTCATTACCTATTTTAGAATAAGTATGAGATGAATGTCGTCCGAACGGATCCCTAACCAGCTCGACTACTACACCACGAGAACTCAACCAATTAAACATACACACATGCACACATATCACGTAACACAAACTCATCGTATGATTTCTCTTACATAAACACATATATGGCAAACACATCTGAATCCTTATCCAAATACTAATTTACCTACATATATTTCAATAATATGAATATACATTACTATGAACTCAAATGCTAAATCCTTAACCGTCCTCATATCTTTCATTACCGCTGAAACACCTTTAGTTTTATATTTTCCATATAGTAACCTCTGATATAGAAACTTATCAATTATACTCACCCATTTAGGAAGAACTTAGCTTATACCCATTTTTTCTCATAATTATCTAATCCAACCTTTATACTGACAATCACATGTTTGAATCAATAACAAACTTATCCACAAAAACGCATACATACATATGCTAATACAAACTCTAAAGTCATAACTTATTCCCTTTACCGATCTTTTATACCCAAATCATACATATCCTATCATCTCATACATATACAAATACACGTTCACATACTTATACATATATATATCATTACAGGTTCACACACTTACGCACATAACACATGCATATAAACATTGAGCTTATCAAATGTGTCACTTCATATCATAGCAATAACAAAATCCATACCTGCGATGGTCGATTCACTTAACTAATCATAGTTTTGAATCCGTTCTCAAACTACCTCTTAATTATCCTCATTTTATCCTAAATAATTCAATGACCTCTATATACAATTAAACAAAAATAAAAAATTCAAGCTCTCATCATATGGATTACTTACTTTGCTTTATGAGCGCTCTAGGTCCTAGTCAAATCTGTCATAATAAATGGCGAAATACCGTTAGAATCGTGACTTACGGTATTCTCGACTTAACTACGATAAAATTCCGGATCGTTCCAAGACAACCAAATCAAGTCTGAATTCAATTATTTCAGTTCTATTATTCTTAAAACATCATTACAAACTAATTCTTGCACCCAATAACTTAAATCATTGGTTTGTGTTTTTAGAAAATCTTCCGAAAAGAATTCCGTAAACGCTAGGTAAGGGTCCTGAACCCTTAGAACCTACCTAGATTTATCTAAACATTATCGTATCATCATATATATCTCATATCTATCATTACACTTATGAAAACATCAATACACATTAAACCTACTTTTACTGGAAACTTTCATAATCTATCGAATCGATCCAATCCATTTTGTTCTCACCTGAATTCTACCAAATGCACATATTCAATATGCTGATGCTCAACCAATTCAATTCATACGATAACATTACTCTACAAAGGTACTGGAAACATCCGAACATTTAATGGAAAACTTGAAATTAGCGAATTTTTACCGTGAGGTCTTACCGAGATTTCAAGGGCATATACGGACTCCAAACGATCCCACAAACGTGCTGGAATTGACGGAATTCTGAACGGAGCTAATATTCATTCGATGTTACTATTCACCATTCATTTCTCTTATTGATTCATATGCAACCATGCACGGAATGGAAAAACCATCACGCCAACTTGTAGCACTCTCGGAGAGCTTCGATTTGGCAGATGGCTCGGGTCGTGAAATAAAACGACTAGTCGGGATCAAAATATTCATTCACCCGTTCATACCCACTATTTTCTCATCGTTTGCTGGTGTTTTGGGCTGCCACCGGCCACCATAAGGTGGAGGGGTGGCCAGCGTATCCCTCTAGTTAGTCGCGCTGACCAACGATGGTCGGCAGGCTGTCGGCCTAACCTGGTCAAACATAAACGCAAGTTCGGAGATGAGGGGTCGTGTGTGGGGTTTGGGTTCTTTTGTTCTTTTTTTTTTTGCAATTTCAAAAAATATTTGGGTATTTATAGAAAAAGTTTTTAAAATTGTATTTTGACCCCCGTAAAATTACAGTCAGGTCCCTATCTTGGAATTTTCTCGAAAAGTTATATTTTGGAAGCCTTTCTGATTCAAATTTCAAAAAATGTTCAAAGAAAAGTTGTTCGTCTCGGAAAAATGAGTCGAATGGTTTAAGAATCAGCTTAATCGGAGTTCATGTTCTATTTGTATAGCTGAAACAAGAAATTTTTACGCGTCTAACGATTTAAATAGAAATCGCGTAACCGGTTCTCGAAACCACGCATTTTCCAATGCGACAAAGCTTCACTTTAAAATGTTCCGACCTATTTTACATCACATATACTCTTGTTTTTGAATACCATCACGTTCAAAATCCTTAACTTTAATTAGAAAACCTTCCAACATTGTTTCAAAAAACTTGGGATATTACATTAGTTCTTTGGAATTCGCCACTGCACAACTATTATCACAATAAAATGTGAGTTTTTTTATCCATATCTGGAACAACTTCAAAATCTCCAAAGAATTTTCGGAGCCGGACTACTTCCTCAGCTGATTCGCAAGCTTCTACTTACCCAGCCTCCATTGTGGAGTCAGCAATACAAGATTGCTTTATGCTCCTCCACATAATGGCCCCACCACCTAGGGTAGCCACTGATCCAGATGTTGATTTCCTTGAATCGACATCCATTTGAAAATCAGAGTCTGTATATCCCCTTAAGATCATACCCTCACTATAATATAAACATATAATTTCTCGTTCTCTTAAGATACTCGAGAATGTGTTTCACAGCCACTCAATGATCTAATCCCGGGTTAGATTGAAACCTATTGACTTCTCTTACTGCAAAATAGATGTCTGATCTCGTGCATAACATATCATACATGAGACTAACAACTGCTGAGGCATATGAGATATGTCTCATTTCCTTAACCTTGAGGTGTCTCAGGAGACTGTTCATTTGACTATTAAATTCCATGTCAGAAAGAAAAATTGCCTTTCTTGGAATTTTGTATCCCAAATCGCACAAGGATCTTATCGATATAAGATGTTTGAGACATAACTAACAATAATCTCTTGCGATCCCGAAGAATTTGGATTCCAAGTACATAATTAGCCTCTCCCAAATCTTTCATTTGGATTTGGTTAGCTAGCTAGTATTTTACGTCCGATAATATTTTTTACATCATTCCCAATGAGTAAAATATCTTCGACGTACAGAATGAAAAAAAATCACTTTTCTTTCGATGACACACTTGTATACACAAGCCTTATCAACGTTATGCTAAAAATTATAAGACTTGATCGTGGTATCAAATCTTATATTCCAACATCTAGAGATGTCTGCTTAAATCCATAAATGGACTTTTGCAACTTGCAAACCTTTTGCTCTTGGCTTTGGGCTATGAACGCCTCTGGTTGTATGATACACTCATAAATATTTCCATTCAAGAAAACAGTCTTGACATCCATCTATCAAATCTCATAGTCATAATATATGGCAATGGAAAGAAGAATGTGTATGGATTTAAGCATGGCTACTGGCGAGAAAGTCTCTTCATAGTTGACTCCCTCTTTCTGGGTATATCCCTTAGCCACTAGCCTAGTCTTGAAGGTCTGTACCTTCCAATCTACTAATCTCTCTCTCTCTCTTGTAGATCCACTTACAACCTATGGGTTTTACCCCCATCAGGTTGGTCTACAAGTTCCTAAATTGAGTTAGAGTACATCGACTCCATCTTGAGGTTCATGGATTTGAGCAATTCCTCTTTATCAGAATCATCCATTGCATTACGATAGGTCAATGGATCATCTACACCATCACTAGATGTGATAACTTGTGCCTCTCTAACTCCTAGATAGTGATCAAGTTGTCGTACAAACCTCCCAATGCGTCTAGGTGGCAGATCATCTAGACATACTTGCATCTGATGCTCAGATATCGAAGGTGTTATGTTTTTATCAACTATTATCGATGATGGTGTGCTGGTCGAACCAGTAAGTAACTTCTCGAGTAGCACTTTACTTTGAGGTTTGAACTCCCTCATATAGTCCTCTTCAAGAAATGTAGCATTTGTCGATATAAACACTTTATTATCTTCTGAACTATAAAAGAACCTACCTCTAGTCTCCTTAGGATAGCCTACAAATAGGCACACCTTATAATGTGGCTTTAACTTTATAGTCTTTTTCTTTAGCACATGTGCTGGACACCCTCATATGTGGAAATGTCGTAAACTAGCTTTACGACTACTCCACAACTCTAATGGAGCCTTAATAACAGACTTAGATGGAACTACATTAAGGATATACATCGCTGTTTGTAATTCATATCCCTAGAATGAACTAGGTAGTGAACTGTAACTAAACATAGATTTTATCATGTCTAATAGGGTCTGATTTCTCCACTTTGTAACACCATTCTGCTTTGGTGTTCCAGGTGTTGTAAGCTTAGATAATATCCCATGCTCTACCAAGAATTCCTCAAAATCACTATCAAGGTATTCTCCTTCATAATCCGATCGTAGAGTTTTGATCGTCTTACCAAATTAGTTCTCAACTTTAGTACGATACTCTTTAAACTTTTCAAAGGTATCTAACTTGTGCTGCATTAGGTAAATGTACTCATATCTCGAATAATCATCAATAAATGTGATGAAGTATTCATAACCACCTCAGGATCTTACATTCATTTGTCCGTAAATGTCAGAATATATTATCTGAAGTGGTTGAATGAATCTTATACATTTTCTAGTAAAATGTCTCTTGGATATTTTTCTTTCTAGACAAGAGTCACGGACTGGTAAAGTTCCAAGCCTTAACTGGTTTAAAGTTCCATTCTTTATCAACCTATCTATCATGTCAAAGCTAATATGACCAAGTGTAAGGTACCATAGATCTGTGTCATCTTGAGATATCTTTTATCATTTTGTTTTAGGTTTCTCAACCTTAAACGTCTCAGCGTTGAGCAGTGAACTATGTGTTAACAATCTTAACACATATAAGTTTTCGTTGAGTTTCCTGCGTATGTAGGTAATCCATTTCTAGCAATAATAACTAAATTATTATTAAATGAAATATAATTACCATTGTCCAAAAGTTTAGAAACATAAATGAAATTCCTTTGAAAACTAGGAATAAATAACACATTGTTCAATTGTAAATAACTATTATTTAAAAAAAATTAAACTCAAAACTCACATTGCTCTTGCTGAAATGGAATCCCCTCTCCCAACTCTCATGGTATAGTCACCTTCAGCAAGGTCCCTCCATGAGTCAAGTAGCTGCAAAGAAGAACAAACATAGTTAGTAGCACCAGAATCAACAATCCATGGGGATTTATCATCCTCCACTAAAAGAGACGCAATGACAAGTAAATCGTATTTACATGTGGTCTTATTCTCTTTCATCTCAACAAGGTATTTAGGATAGTTTATTTTCCAATGCCCATCCTTATTGTAATAGAAACACTTTCCTTTGGGTTTGGCATCCTTGGAACTTCTCTTATTCTTCTTCATGGGCTTTGCGTTAGCCATCCCAACGCATTTCTTCTTCGTCTTTACAGATTTAGAAGATTCGATAACATTTGTCTCTCCACTGGGGTTACGAGGATACATCAGCATGAACTCGTAATAGGTGAGCTCATTAAGCTGTTGAGTCAATTAAAAGTCAATTTGTTCATAACATAGTTGCTTTTAAACTTCAAGAAAATCTTTGAAAGAGTTTCCATGGTCATGGTCACCTGCTTACACACATCAATATGAGCTCTATGAGTTTCAGTGGGTAGACTTCCGCCTGGCTTTTGGCGGAGGCCCGTAACATCTCCTGAGCGCACTGGACTGGAGTTCTGGAGCCAAACATTTCTGCAAATAGAAGAAAACACTTAAAATAACAATGGCGGGGGAAAAAGCAAGGAGAAAAAAAGGAAACAAATATGAAGCTAGCAGGTCAGTCAGAACCTACCAGCCTGCCTTGACTGAGGTGGTGGAGTATCAGGGATAAGGCCCGAGTCGGCCAAGGTATAAGGATTAACGAGGTCCTTGTATTGGCCTCCAAATTCAGTTGCCTTCTTCACCCTGGCCAGGTTCTCGTGGTGGACTTTGAAGAGATCCCCCAAGAAAGCTGCATAAGGTTCAGAGGTTAAAAATTGGTGAAGTCCGTAAAAATGAATTTGAGGGTTGGGTCGTTATCTTTGTCAGAAAAGATATTGGGGACTGTTATGAGTTCACCGTCAACTGACTATTGTTATCTCCAAGGGCCTACCGTGATGAACCACTTGTCCTTGAAGTTTTTGTTGGTGGCCGGGAGATTGGTGATAAGATGGGGAACCCCGGTATGAGCATAAAGATAGTACCAACCCTTGTATTCTTTTGGGTTGGCGTTCATCCGGTACAACCTTTTTAGTTCATAGAGGGTCGGCTCTCCCAGCCCAGCTCGACTCCAGATAACATACAATCCGACCTAGATTCTCCATCTGTTCTGGTTCAATTGGCACAGAGCTATGTGCATGGAGGATAATATCTTTGCAAAGTAGCCTTGGATGGACAGGTGTAGTCCCATATCGAATAAAGCCGCGCACAGTGCCACGACATCATTTCTAGGTCGGCACGCTTGGTCCCAATCCCTCGGGAGGCTGATATCCTCTAGAATGCTGAACTTTTCCCTTAATTTCTCTAAACCGATCTCGGTGATTTCTGAAGCCCGATCCATGTCAAGATTCGTGAAGTCAAGCCTAGTGTGACTTATCTCAGGCCGGGGTACCCGCTTGTGATAAGATTGGCTGCCCTCCTCGGAAGTGGTCGAAATGGTGTCATAGTCGATGGGACTCTCATATCCTGAGCAATACATGACTCTGTATGGGGGCGGGGCAGTAGGCAATATCTCGAGAGGAGTAAGAAAGGAAGACTCAGAGTAAGACATTTCTATCAAGGCATGACCCGAAGCGGATGGTTAGTTCACAATTTTAGTGAGTGAAGCACATTAAAGCCAGGATTATCATCCTCATCCCTACCGAGTAACTAACCCTAGAAAGCTCTAGGTGCCCTAAATGATAGCGGAACAAGCAAGTCTTCCAAAACACAACCAAAACCAAACACATACAAAACCCGGAAAAACATATACATACAAACAACATGTATCTTCATGAGTAAACCCACCCCTCGTATTCTCATCATCAAAGAAAACCCCAAAAACCCAAAGAAAAAACACAGGCATTCAAAGCATGCAAACTACCAACATTATTGAAATCAGAAACATACACTAAAAGAGAGATATTCAGAGAAGAACTTACTTGAGAGGATTGAAGATGGTGCTAAAGAACTTGTGATGGGGTTGAAGGTTGGAAAATTGTAGGAGGCAGAGGAGCTTTGTTGCAATTTCTTTGGAGAATATGAAGTGTTAAAATAGTAAAATGGAGTACAGTGGCCTTTAAATAGCCAGTTCGGTTTGATTGTGACCGTTTGATGGAAGACGGGGGGAAGGATTAGTGACACGTGTGATGAGTATCTCACCCGGTTGAATTCAAATGGATGGATGAGATTGAAACGACTGTTCAGTTGGGATCCAATTGTATACGGTTTTGGCGCGCAAGCCATGGATGCACGACGCGTGTCATCTTAGGGGGACGAAGCGAAGGAAGCCTTAGAATGATGTCATGAACATTTAAAGAAGGCCATGATGGAAACATAATTTCCAAAGGGCGGTTTAAGAGCCCTAGAGAGGCATTTAATGAAGAAATCATCACAAAGCGAGATCTTTTGACCATATGAATGCTCTCTAGACCCGATGAGGATCCAGTTTGATTGATAATAGGATTGAGACCCGAGGACTAAGGGACAATCCAAACCATCATTTTTTAAAAGTTCCCGGCATCAACTCACCAACTCGTTGATACCGAGAACTAGGGGACAAATGTTGATGGTATTTTTTAGACCCGAGATGATTAGAAATATGGAGAAGGGTATTAAAGGGATTTTATTTTACCAAGATGGGGGCCCAAGGTCCTTACGAGGATGATGGTCCAGGCCCAAGGCGTAGAGGCGTCCGACCTGACCAGTGGATCAGATTCGGCTACATTTGAAAATTTACCCGAGGATGCCAGTTTTGGATTTGAAGCACTAGGAAGAGGACTCAGGATGAATCAGCAGAGGCATAATTGCATACACCTGGGGAAGGTGATCATTAGAAAATACAAGCTAGAAGAAAATCATAACAGTTCAGAATTTCATCAAGGGAAGCTATTTCTCAATGTTTCTACATGCCAATAACTAAAGCGTCTAGGAAGGAGCTCAATGTTGGCTTGGCTCTTTTGAAGAGAAGGTGAAAGAAGTGAAGGCTTTTCTGCCGACCAACCTGTTTGTAGATGCAAGGAAGGACGTCGCTTGTTTCGGTATACCGACCCGAGAATATGGGTCGGGGTTGTAACATTATGCTCTTAGACGAACGATGTACGCCCTAAACGGAAGTTTGAGCCTCCCAATGACTGATGAGTGATGAACAGAAAATATATCAATATTTACCGCCCATTTTACTTAATATTTTGTTTAGTTTCTCGGGTTTGATGAACGTTTTGATGTGTTTAAGTTTATTTTGTAGATAAAATAATATTGGGACTTAATGAAATCATTTAGGATGAAATTTGGGTCAAATAAAGGCAAAAAACTAGACTTGACATATTAATTTTGGAGATTGGAAACTTGAAAAAGGCGTTTTAACGAAGTGCAGTTTCGGAAATTCCAATTTCGCGCAACTGTCGTATTTTGGGAATAACATTTTACTCCGATACCGGATTAAGCTGATTCAAGTTCCAAATTAAAGAAGACTCAAAGATCTACAAATATGAAGAACAAAATAATTTCTAATTCTAACGATTTCATGACCTAAATTAATGAAACATCTACAAGTGTGTTATGCGTAATTATTAAAGTCATTTTCAAAGAAAAAAAATAAAAATAAAAATAGTCAAGCTCCCACCAAACATGATAGAGATTAATAATGGATTTGGTGGAGCAATTAGTGGAGCAATTAATAATGGATTTGGTGGATGATTTGATGGAGGCAAAATTTTGCCTATAAATACCAAGCCATTTCATTTGTAAATTCATACTTTCTTCTTTGAAATTCCTTATGAATAACTAAGAAGATTGTATCTTGTTTGTTTATTTACAGCTTTCAGTAATTAATTTCCGCTTTCGCACTTTCTTTTCTTTACTTTTGAGTTTTTACTTTCCGCAATTTACTTTTACGCACAATACTTTCCTTTCTTTACTTTTTCATTTTTTTTTTACTTTTCAAGCAATGAGGAGGTCACTTCCCCTTACTGGGGTAAAAGATAAAGCTTTTATTATTGCTATTTAGATTAATCTACCATAATTATAATATAATAACTATTTAAAATCTGACTTAACGAGGATACCGCCATATTGGTCGGTGGTAATTAATTATAAATTGGTTTTAACCTGACTAAGCATAGATACCGCCTGGTTGGTCGGTTGGTAATTAATTATTAATTTGACTTAATCAGGATACCGCCTATATGGCTGGTTGGTAATTATCACTCAAAGTTAATATATTATATTAAGGGAGATATCTAAAATAGTAGTAATAAAAGTGGATTCTCTAACCCCAACATTTTCTTTTATTGTACTTTTACTTTTTTTTACTTTCAGCAATTTACTTTTCAGTAATTTACTTTCCAGTAATTTACTTTCCAGTAATTAATTTCCAACATTTATTTTATGTCTTTTCTTTTATTTAAGTTTTTACTACCCATAAATATGTGTCATAACTAAGCCAGTTATCTGGGGTTGTGATGAAATCCAATATCACCGGTTTATAAGGGGTTAAATTACGGTTTGGGTAATATAAAGGTTTATTTATTGAGCTTTAGTCTTAATGCATCTTGTTAATTGGCCATTAATAAGATTGATTCGGTAAACTTAAAATGAACTTGGAAAATAGATTTTAGGTTAAAGACCTTAGACTCAATAGCCCACGATCTTCTTTGAGGATATATAACCCTTTAATAGATTTCCTTATAGGATATGAATATACTTGTCGGGCGGGGGTAGCCATAATTGGAACTTAATCTTAATGAATTCAGATAACTTGTTTAACATAGGAATATGATTAATTGGGTTATATTGTGTATTTATATTTGACCATCGGAAGATGCTTTTACATAATTTCATGTTCCAGGTTAATAAACCAATATATTACACAACCGTAAGATAACCACTTCATCCATCTTTAAAAATGATATTGGAAGGATTCACAACCCTGGATAGTTTTAAAATTGAAAAACTACTTTCAAGCAATTTTATTTACTTGTTTTAAGTTTTAAAGTCACCACCCAATCAAACAATCAATCCATTAGATACTTGTAAATATTTAACTTCATAAATTGATAACAAAAGGTTTTAAGTCCTCTTGGGATCGATACTTTTTATACTACTTGAACAATACGTGCGCTTGCGTTATACGCGTGTGATTACACACCGGTCAAGTTTTTGGCGCCGTTGCCGAGGACTTATTTATCTTTCACTATTAGTTTTGAGGTTACATACCTTTACTTGTATCTAATTTCTTTTTACTTATAATTTTTGTTTTCTTATGTTTCAGGTTCTCAGACACTAAATGAGACGAACCAGAAGCTTTGAACTTCGACCGTTTGACCCAGAGATTGAAAGAACCATCAGATAGTTAAGAACGGAAAGACGAGAAGGCCAAGAAGCAATTGTTAACATGGAACCTGAACCTTTGGAGGTTGAACCACCAATTCCCATTCGAGACAGAACCATTCCAGTGGTTGAGGGCCTCATTTCCTGTATTGTACTACCTCCCTTACCAGCAAATGTGTGTGACATCAAAACATGCTTTCATATGATTCAACAGTTCGTGCAGTTTGAGGGGAATGTAACTGAAGATCATAATGCCCACATCAGCAACTTCATGAAAGTTTGCGGCACTTTCAATTACAACAGACCATCAGAAGAAGAAATGAGACTGCGAGTTTTTCCATATTCCTTGAAGGATAGAGCAAAAACTTGGCTACAAAATTCCTTGCAAAGTACTTTCCACCATCCAGAATTGCAAAGTTGAGGAAAGACATCACATCTTTTGTACGACAAGATTCAGAATCCCTTTACGAAGCTTGGGAAAGGTACAAAGATTTACTCCGGAAATGTCCTCACCATGAGATTACAAAATAGCTACAAGTCCAAACCTTCTACAATGGACTTTATGGACTAATGAGAACCACAATTGATGCTGCTGCTAGAGGAGCTTTAATGGAAAAAGGAGAAGATCAAGCCTGAGACCTAATTGAAGAAATGGCTAACAATAATTCATTGTGGCCAACAGAAATGAGCTTGATCCAACGAATTGCTGAAATTTATGAAGTTGGAGCCAACACAGCAGTGAATGCCAAGCTAGATCAGATATGGAAATTCTTGGAAACTCTTAGCATGCAAAGCAATATTGGATCCACAAGTTCACCATATGGAGGAGCACCAGAACCAAACCAATATAAAGAAACGGTGAATTACGTCAACAATTTCAACAGACATGAGAACAATCCATATTCCAACACCTACAACCCATGGTGGATGAATCATCCCAATTTCGTATGGAGCAATAATTCAGGGCAAATGAACAATCCACCACCCGGATTCCAACAGCAAAATAAAGGCTAGGAGCAAACAAATGAAACAGGAATAGTAGAAGTGTTGACCCACTTGAAAACGATAGAAGCAAAACATGACTCTCAAGCAGCTAGGTATGATGCTTTGTTTCAATCCCAAACAGCATTAATTCAAAGTCAATCTGCTTCTATCAAAGCCCTGGAGAATCAAATTGGAAAACTGGCCAATGTTCAGAGTTACAGACCGCCAGGTAACCTTTCTAGCAACACAGAACCAAATCCAAGGAATATGGGGAAGAAGCAATGACATGCCATCATGTTAAAAAGTGGTACTGTAATCAACAAAGATGTTGGAATCAAGGCAACTGTTGGGGAAGTTCCAAAAGAAAGCAGCAAAGTAGTTCCACAGATGGAGGAAAAAGAAGCAAATGAAAAAGATCAAGAAAGGATCACTCTACCTCCACCTTTTCCACAGTGTCTCCAGAAGAATAAACTGGACAAGCAGTTTCTCGATTCTTGGAGGTGTTCAAAAAGCTGCATATCAACATTCCATTTGCAGAAGCGTTGGAACAAATGCCCAGCTATGCCAAATTCATAAAAGACATTCTTTCACGAAAGCAAAGATTGGGAGATTACGAGACAATAGCATTATCAGAAGAATGCAGCGCTATCATTAAGAGGAAACTTCCTCCAAAATTGAAAGATCCTGGCAGTTTCACTGTTCCTTGCACCATAGGAGAACATGACTTCGGTAAGGCTTTGTGTGATTTAGGTGCGAGTATTAATTTGATGCCTTTTTTCTATTTTCAGGAAATTGCAGATTGGAGAAATAATACCCACCTCAGTATCTCCACAACTTGTTGTTAGAACGATCGTATTTCCGAGAGGTGTAGTTGAAGATGTGCTGGTCAAAGTTGACAAATTCATTTTCCCAGCAGATTTTATTGTCTTTGATATGGAGGAAGACGAAGATGTGCCGATCATCCTCGGAAGACCATTCTTGGCTACATGTCGAACCATTATTGATGTACAAAAAGGAAAACTAACCATGAGGGTACATGACCAAGAAGTAACATTCAATGTTTTCAAAGCCATGAATTTCCCGGATGATGAAAAGAAGGAGGAATGTTTCAGACTTGATGTGATAAATAGTACCATCCAGACTTCCAATGCAATGCAAAGTTCTACAGACAAACTTAAAGCATGTCAATTGCCTGTGGAGCCGGAAACATACTGCGCACTGAAGAAGCCTATTCTTGCACTATAAGCAACATAAGAGAAATAGTTCCACCAGCACAAAGAATTTGAGGAATTTCACATACAGCCTTTTGAGAATGCTAAACTGTACAAAGAAAAGGCCAATAAGAGACATGATGAGAAGTTAGTGCGCATACAACTAGAACCAGGGCAGCGGGTACTGTTAATCAAATCAAGCTTGAAACTCTTTCCATGGAAGCCAAAATCACGGTGGTCAGGTCCATTCTTAATCACCAAAGTTTTACCAGATAAAGCCGTTGAGTTATATGATCCCAACTCCAACAAAATATTCAAGGTTAAAAACAAGTGTGTCAAGCACTACTTGGGAGAATCATTTGATCGACAAAAAAAATGTCACACTTTCAGATCCAGTCTAACGGTCGGGAAATCATGTCTAGCTGACGACATTAAACTTAGCGCTAGTTGGGAGGCAACCCATGCAATTTGTGTATATATTGTGATTTGGTGTCTTTTAATTTGTATGTGTTTAGTTTTTGCAGGTTAAGTCATTTCAGGATGGAAGATGCTCTCGTAAATCTTCACAAGCAATTTCCTTCTCTCCCTCAAAAATCTCTGATGAAAGTCTACAAAGCTCGCTTGGAACGGATGAGATTACTGATGATTAAAGGTATTCCTACTGACATTCGTTGGATTATTGAAGCACGGGTCCGATTGGCAGGTGAGTCTTCTGACTCTTTTATTTCACATCTGCCTGGTTTAGGTAGAAGCACCTATGCTAAAAAGAGAAGAGCTAAAAGAATGGGTGTTTGTTATAAATGTGCTCGTATGACATGTAATACTCGTTGTCGTTCTTTGGGAATGGTGTCTGATAACCGTGAAGATAAGATCAATTTCATTAGGGATGGCTTGAGTAAGGAGTCTTTGGATGACATATCCAAAACTCTTGAGACGCATCCCAGTGGATATGTGTATCGCGAAATTCGCATGTTAAATGCACAATTTCGTAAAGAAAGACAACAATTAAGTCTCGGGAATCTGACTATAAAAGACCATGTTTGCCATTTTATAAGAAAATTGGATGGGAAGCTTGTCCCTGACGCATAGACGTCATTCAAGCCGTTACATTATTGTAAATATTATATCTCTTTGTCTTTTCCTAATAATTGTGATTTGTTTTGTTATTTTCTCCGACAGGATCCAGGCTATTTTTTGATTTTATGATTTACTATTTTGCTACTAATCATCCTTTGGAAGATACTTGTGCTATTATTACTCACCCTTTTTCAGGTTCTATAAATTCAACTCATCATTGCACCTTTGAAGGCATCCAGATAAAAATAGAAGCTACTTCAAGAAGACGGGTTGAAAACATCTGTGTGTTTTGCGGTACCAGTGTTGGTGTTAAACTAGAATACGTAACAACGGCACAGGAATTAGGTCGATTTATTGCTGTAAGGAATATGCAATTAGTATATGGCGGTGGCAATCTTGGACTAATGTGGATCGTTTTAAAGGCTGTACGGGATGAAGGCAGTCAAGTCTTGGGAATCATCCAAAAACCCTTGGCGGAGGAGAATCTTATTGGATCATCAAACGGCGAGGAACTAATCGTGCCAGATATGCATTGGGGATAATGTCTCATTTAGGTTTGGGGGAGGAGAATAGTTAAATTGTATCTTGTTTTTATTGTTTTATTTTTAGTGAAAAGTTTTCGAAAAAGCAAATAAAAATTGAAAAATTTTACAAAAAAAAAAAAAATTATATTTTTGTGTTTTTATTTGATTAATCAGGTGAAATTGGTGTGAGATAGTTGTGTAAGGAATTTCCATTCCTGAGACGTATCTCAACCTATTTCGGAACAAGTTAATTTTTGTTTATTTTCTTTAAAATTATTTAATTTGTGAATTCTCCATAATACAGACTAAAATGAATCTTCATATGCTCAGTTGACAGGTATTATCAGCATACATGGTAACATACATACATGAGCTGTAATTTAAAAGTTTGTAATATTCAGTGCTATAGTTTAATTGGAGGAAGCATCTATAAAAAGCGATGGAGTAAAAAAAATATAAAAAAAAAACGTATGAGATCCGAGTTATTAAGTTTGTAAGGGTGTTTTAACACCTAGTGCCCTAAAACCAACTGGTTTGGGAGTCACTGGCCCAAAGCTCGCTACATGGATCAAAGATGTTGCAAATATATATATATATATATATGAAGTCTGAGTAATTAAGTCCGTATGGGTATCTTAACACCTAGTGCCCTAAAACCAACTGATTTGGGAGTCACTGGCCCAAAGCTCGCTACATAGATGGAAGATATTGTATATAAATAATAATAAAAAATTCAAAAATCAAGAAAAAAAAATAGAAAAATCAGAAAAATTATTTCAATGCTACAAAAGGTGTGAATTCTGATAAAACTTTAGGACACAAATATTACTCTCTTCTCAACTGCACTTGTGACAATTATGGGAAAAAATGAGTTGATTAATATTTTGTTGGCTGTGTATATGAAAAATGGTAAAAAAATAATCGGAGAATTCACTTATTCAGTAATTTATAAAGAAATAAAACAACTATTAACTTGGATAAGAAGTTTCACCTGTTTAGTCACTAACTTCTTTATTCTATTTTCTCTTGTCTTTTTGCCTTTGTGTGCATTAGTTTTACTATCTTTTTACTTTTATCAAACGTTTGTGGGTATCATTGCTGTAAGCCCTCACGAGACTACAACTCGTCCACTAAGGACACCTAGGGGTTTAAAGACTTGTTGCATATGCTAAATGCAATCGTGATCCCTACGAAAGTGGTTTAGTTTAATTTTAATTGTTTCTTGTATTTTATTTTTTTGTTTTGCTCGAGGACTAGCAAAATGTTAGGTTTGAGGGTGTGATGAGCGGTAAATATTGATGTTTCTCAGGTTTGATGAATATTTTGATGTGTTTTAGTTTATTTTGCAGATAAAATAATATTGGGACTCAATGAAATCATTTAGGACGAAATGTGGATCAAATAAGGGCAAAAAATTGGACTTGACATATTAATTTTGGAGATTGGAAACTTGAAAGGGCGTTCTAACGAAGTGCAGTTTCGGAAATTCCAATTTTACGCAACTGTCGTATTTTAGGCATAACGTTTTACTCCAATACCGGATTGAGCGGATTCAAGTTCCATATTAAAGAAGACTCAAATATCTACAACTTTAAAGAACAATATAATTTCTAATTCTGAATAGTTCATGACCGAAATTAATGAAACATCCAGAAGTGTGTTATGCGTAATTATTAAAGTAATTTTCAAAGTAAAAAAATAAAAAAATAATAAAAATAGTCAAGCTCCCACCAAACATGATAGCAATTAATAATGGATTTGGTGGAGTAATTAGTGGAGCAATTAGTGGAGCAATTAATAATGGATTTGGTGGATGATTTGATGGAGGCAAAATTTTGCCTATAAATACCAAGCCATTTCATTTGTAAATTCATACTTTCTGCTTTGAAATTCCTTATGAATAACTAAGAATATTGTATCTTGTTTATTTATTTACAGCTTTCAGTAATTAATTTCCGCTTTCGCACTTTATTATTGATATTTAGATTAATCTCCCTTAATTATAATATAATAACTATTTAAAATTGACTTAACGAGGATACAGCCATATTGGTCGGTTGGTAATTAATTATAAATTGGTTTTAACCTGACTAAGCATGGATACCGCCTGGTTGGTCGGTTGGTAATTAATTATTAATTTGACTTAATCAGGATACCGCCTATATGGCTGGTTGGTAATTATCACTCAAAGTTAATATATTATATTAAGGGAGATATCTAAAATAGTAGTAATAAAAGTGGATCCTCTAACCCCCAACATTTTTTTTATTTTACTTTTACTTTATTTACTTTCAGCAATTTACTTTCAGCAATTTACTTTCCAGTAATTTAATTTCCAGCAATTTAATTTCCAGCATTTACTTTATGTCTTTTCTTTTATTTAAGTTTTTACTACCTGTAAATATGTGTCGTAACTAAGCCAGTTATCTGGGGTTGTGATGAAATCCAATATCACCGGTTTAAAAGGGGTTAAATTACGGTTTGGGTAATATAAATGTTTATTTATTGAGCCTTAGTTTTAATGCATCTTATTAACTGACCATTAATAAGATTGATTCGGTAAACTTAAAATGAAATTGGAAAAGAGATTTTAGGTTAAAGACCTTAGACTCAATAGCCCACGATCTTCTTTGAGGATAGATAACCCTTTAATAGATTTCCTTACATGATAGGAATATACCTGTCGGGCGGGGGTAGCCATAATTGGAACTTAATCTTAATGAATTTAGATAACTTGGTTAACATAGGAATATGATTAATTGGATTATACTGGGTATTTGTATTTGAACATCGGAAGATGCTTTTACATAATTTCGTGTTCCAGGTTAATAAACCAATATATTACATAACCGTAAGATAACCACTTCATCTTTAAAAACAATATTGGAAGGATTCACAATCCTGGATAGTGTTAAAATTTAATTTTCTTAAAAACTACTTTCAAGCAATTTTATTTACTTGTTTTAATTTTTAAAGTCACCACCCAATCAAACAATCAATCCATTAGATACTTGTAAACATTTAACTTCATAAATTGATAACAAAATGTTTTAAGTTATCGTGGGATCGATATTTTTTATACTACTTGAACGATACATGCGCTTGTGTTATACGCGTGTGATTACGCGCCGGTCAATGAGATAGGAGTAGGCGAGCGATTGATGGGACGGAAGAGAGTCTCAGACTTATCCACTGACACACGAAACCGAGTGAGTGGCTGGGATACAGGTTGACACATAGGCATAGTGTGTAGCAGTTACCGAAAAATGAGGTGAATTAATGATGTTCAGACGGCAGAGAGTGGTTGTGTCAGGCGGCAGAGCTACTATTTGTAGAGTGATTGGGGGAAATGAGCCTAAGTAATAATAACTTGGTAACGTGGCTGACATCATGAGTTGGCGAAATAGTTGATTAATTTTTCTCACGCATTCTAATAAATTGTAGAAGAGAGAAAAGAGCTTAGTGTAAGCGAGAGATAAAGTGGTCGGTCTGACCCGAGGTGATAATAAAAGTTCATTTTTCTTTGTTCATGTGGACGTGGGTTGGATCCATTCCCCCGAACCACGTTAAATCAACTGTCTTATCTGTGTGTTTCTTTATTTACATGCCAAGTTTGCTTTGGTTCCCAACTAACTAAATAAATTCACTGCTTGATAGATATTTATTCAAGGTGTGGTTTTTCACCAATTATCCCTATAACGAAAAATAACCGTTAATAGTATGAAAAACAAGTTATTATTAACGTATTTACAAAACATTTATCCAATTTAAAGGGCCACTTATTATTGCCCCGCATAATCCAAGTGCTCATATATTTTATTTCCTAAAGGAGTTTGTACCACAATCTTTAAATGGCTTTCCAAATATTTGACGGTCCCATCAAATTGTGACCCATAGACGAGAGTGCGTGGGGTAATATCCTAAAAACTAAGGGACAAAAGGCCTTTTTAAACATTGGCCACTGCACTTCATGCATAAAAATAATGATGGATGCAATGGGAAATCAAAAAAGATACGTGGATAAATATGTAATAAATTTTTTTTTTATAGTGAAATATATATATATATATATATATATATATATTTATTTATTAATATTTTTATATTAATATTTGTGTATTTTTATTACATGCATTACAAGCGCGTTTAATACACGTTATTTGATTGGGCTGTTCAGCTGTTGGGTTTTAGGAAAACTTATCGTATCAAGGACCAAAAAAGTATCAATAAATTTTTGTATTAAAAAGAAAAATCAAATTGCACTTTCCACCTGGCCAGTTGTAGAGAGAATCCAATGCCGCTGCCGGATATAATAAATGCAAAAACTCGGCTTTTATCGTATCGTGAGATATTGTTTCTTGATTTTTTTATTTTTTTTGTAGAGAATCATCAAAATATAAATTTATTTTAAAAAAGACATATTTCTCATCACTTCTTGTTAAAAAAATCTCTAAATACTATGTTTTGCACATTTATTTCTATATTTTTAAAATTTCTTCATATTGTCTTTTTTAAACAAAGTTTTTACATTCTCTTTAAAAGAGAGTAAATGATATAAATCATTGTTCACTTTAACCGTAACAATACTTTTTCTTTTTTAACTTTAAAAGATAAAGAGTGCAACGGTCGAAATATGAAGTAATAGTTACACTAGAATTACGGTGGCTAGAAAAAGAAATTTTCCTAATTTACGGGGTTTAATAATTTAGAAAGTGAGCTTGATTCAAATGAGCCTATAAACTTTACATTGAAAGAGTGTAATAAGTACGTAAAGTTTAGCCCTTATCGCGGTTCGGTTCTGGAATCAACCGGTAATTCTGGTTCATGCTGAAGGAGGAATAGGAATTGAACCGTACAATGTATGGTTTGATTCGATTCTTATTTATCATTCGGTTTCGGTTCAGAACCGGTTCAGGAATCGAAATCGGAACCGGTTCGCAAAACTGATTCCGGAACTGGTTCTAATTTCTAAGTCTAAGGATTTGACAAAATTTTGGATTTGAAAAAATTTAATTCATTGTATACATAATACACAATTACAACTTACTATATAATAATTGCAATTGAAATTGAATTTAATTACATTCATCATCAATCCAATGATATGTATTGCCCACTTATGAGTGCACATTCCAATTATCACTCCAAATATCACTACATATAGAAACGAATCCATTAAAATTAGTAAAATATATTTTTAACTATTTTTCCCTTTTTTATAAAGTTTGTAAACTATTCGTGTTAAGTAGTTCTTGAAACACGTGTTGCAGCATGCTTTAAAATATTTTGACAATAATCAACAAAATCTACTTTTCACTAAAGCTAAATAACATGTGTAAAACACAAATAAATTTTGTTAATTCTTCTCTATTATTGGTCTCATAATAATGAAATAAATGAGCAGAGCTAACATACCCTTCTATTTGGGTTTGTGTTCGATCAATACCTACTTCAGATGTGTGCTTATTTGTAATATGCTTCCAAATAACAAAGAAATTTGAAATTGAAAAAATAACAAAGAAGTTGAAATTGAGAATTAGTTTGTTGGAGAATATGAAAAGATGAAATAGAATAATTTATTGGAAATTTGGAATGTGAAAAAATAAATTGATATATGAAGTATTTATAGAATTATAGTTATAGAATAAAAAAAAAATTGGCATGCCCTTGACCGTTGTAATTACAGTGGTTCCACATGAACCAAACCTCGGTTCGGTTCGGTTCTACGGTTCAGTTTGGTGATTCTGTTCTGCGGTTCCAATTCGTTGGTTCGATTCTTGTGGTTTTGTTCGTCAGTTCAGTTCAATCGTCGATTCTGATTTGGTCGAGATTCATTTCATTAATTTTTAAGAATCGGAACTGAACCGGTTCTTCGATGGTTCCAAATTAGTTCGAAATTGTCGAACCATTGAAAGATTTGGTTCCGGTCCTGACCCAATTCAATTTTGGATCGGATCGTGATTCGAAATTGAACCGCAGTCAGGCCTAGTAAAGCGGGTTTACTAAGCAAGTGGGTGTAAAATGAACTTAAATAAAAAGATAGCCCAAAAACTAAATTAATCTAAAGATGTGGGGGGATATAATTAAGCTAATAGTGAAGGAACTAAATGAAATTATCTTAAGAAATCTACACACAATTCTTTAAATAGCGTGCACCCGAAAATATACAGTAAGAAGGATCGGACCAGCTGGCCAATCTTCTACTTGCTTCTGGGCTCCCTCATATGCAGTAGGCCCGAAGCTCCCCATATGTAATGTGTTGGGTTTCTTTTAAGTCCCAATGATCATTTTAAAGCAATGAAACAAGTATGAATACACAATGAAATATGGCGGAATCATACTCACATTGATCGGATTTGATGCTACGAAGAACAAAATTCTTTTGGCCCTCCTTGAGTGCTTGGCAACATCAGATTTTTCTTCCTCAAATCCGGTCCTAGCTCCATTGATGGATCTCCAAGCTCCAAGCTATGCATGGTGATTCCATGCTCATGAAATTGGTTCCCTATCACTTTAGGATAACTCCTTAAGTGTGATAGCACAAGAAAATTGCCACAACTTTCTCTTTTCTTCTTATTATTTTCGGCCAAGCCAAGAAATAGAGAAGAAAGTTGGTTCAAAATCGAGAGAGGGAGATGAGGGAAAAGCACAAAACCGCGAGCTCTGTAGAAGAGAGAGAAGAAATTGCTTTTGTATTTATTAATTGATTTTCCAAAAATAATTAAACATATACCATTTTTTCAATTTCAAAAAGTCAAGCCATAAAAGCTTGCCAACTACCACCATCAACTCCTATCAATCAATGAATAGTGACTGGTGTCAATCACTCAAAGTGAAAGACATCTATCACTTGATTGACAAATGATGTGACGCTAGATGTGACTAGCGTTTTGACGCTTGATGTGATTTGCGTGCCGCACTCGAATTCAAAATGCGAATGCGCTCGCAAACACTCCTGGGCTCGGGTTCGCTAATTTCAAATTAACGAATTTTCCGTTGCGACGTAATTAAATCTAATTTAATTAAATAATCATGCCTAACATCATTACTATTCACATCGCTAACGAATTAATTCTAAATTAACTCGTTCGCCCGAATTAAATCCGATTTAATTCCAAATCGAAATCCAATTTCGTTTAATATATCGAATATATTAATTTATCGATTAATTCCAAATTAATCGTTCTCTCTCTTTAAATAATATTTTATCCCAGATAAAATATCTCTGTACTTAATCCCAGATTAATTTTCTCTCTCATCTAATTAATCCTAGATTAATTAATTAAAGTGCGAGTCATACGTCATCAGTGAATCTTCAGCAAGTGACCCATGAGATCCCCGGATATGTTGGCAGTAAATCGGGTCGTCGGACTATCCGAACACGTAAGTACCTAATACTACGTTTATACCTATTTACAAGACAAGGTTGGCTTCTAGCAAAGCGCCATGCCTACCCAATTCTCCAGAAACATGCTTACAGGAATAAGCGATCTATATCAGGCGTAGTAAACGTAGTATTGTGTATGTCGATCCAGTATCGGATGGTCACGTGCAAGGCCTGGGGCTGAAATTGTGTCTGCCCCGTACGAAACACATATCGGATCTCTGGTAACTAGTCTCTATAATCGGATATACATGACCTAGTCATAATATCCCGATAGCTGCAGCATATAAGAGAACAAGTTATGTATCCTACGTGATCATCATCTCCACTATAACTGAAGTGATACTTCCGTCTTGACATCACACCCAATACACTACGATTCTCAATATACCCAGAAGAGGCGTACACAGAACCGGTTAAAGCCATGGACGACCAAAACCAAAGCATATTGATTGTCGCAAGTATTAGCGGTGCAAGTCTCAGGTTAAGACCAAATACACCTACCCTGAATTCGGACTTCCATAGACACATAGTTATACTACCAATGGAATTCCGAAGGGGTCTATCCAGAGCGAAGCTGTTTCCCGTACCATCAGTAAAATACAACCTCCTATTACACTTGCATCAGTATCCTATACCCAAATATATGAGAACTATGTCGTTATGCCCTCACAACGCGCACAAGTGTAATACTAGTCTTTTACGCATCATCGATGTCCAATCTCGATAATACTCTAACTAGGGATATTTAATGATTTATCCTTCGTGGACTGATACTGTCTCATATCATCTCAATCCAGGAAAAAATCATAAGGACCTCATATAATTTATTCATCTTGGTGATCTAATCACAAATGATAAGAGAGCAATCTCCTTTGTCACATAGTTAATTTGTTCAACAACACTATGATCTGTACAAATAGTGACGCTATGGGTCATAACTGTCCAACAATCTCCCACTTGGCCTATAGCCAGTCACTCGAGTGTCCGACACCCGAACTATGTACGGTTGGCTCAAACTGCTGATAAAGTCTTTCGTCAGCGGATTTGTATGATTATCATCTGATGCGATTTATTCGATCATCACATCGCCACGATGTATGATCCGAACGGATCAGATGAATATCGAAGTATGTATCTGGATCATTGATGAGACCATTAATCCTTTAGCCTGTGTTGTAGCCTAGCTCAGCTGCTAACATAATTATATCTAATCTAATTAGATTTGTTATCGACCCAAATGGCTTCTATTGCTGCCTCAGCTGCAGCAATAACCCGCATTTGTTGTTTATTCGGTAACAGTATCTTGCTTGGAAGATTTCCAGCTCACTGTTCCGTTTATCCAAACTGTATAGTACTGTTTGCGACTTGTAGTCATTTTTTCGATTGGGAAACTTGCAGTAGTGAACCCAGTCACTTCAAGTTATCCTTCTCCATAGTTTAAGACAACATCCTTAGTTCTCTAAGAAACTAACGGATGTTCTTATTATCAATCCAGTGACCATCACTGGGATTGGCCTGTTTGTGAATCCATATGCTCAAAGCATATGAGACACCAGGTCGCATACATTTTTCAATGTACGATTTCTCGGTGAGTTTTAACAATTTTAAATCTAACCCAGTAGATCTTTATTCCTAGAATAAAAATTATTTCTCCCAAGAATTCTACGGAGAATTTTCATGAAAGCCAAGCTTTCACCAATTGTTTTATGGGAATATCATTTCCAAGAAATGACATGTCATCATTATTTATAGGACATTATTGTCAGTGCGCTCCCACTAACCTCCTTATATATACATAAGAATCATTTCATTTTGAATTAAATCATAAATCATTATGATTACATGAAAATGATAATTCTAAGAACTCAATTCTTGCTTCAATCCAAACATGGATCGAATAACCTGCAAACCTTGTTTGCTAGTTTTGGTACGACAAAACCGGTAGGATGTTGTAAACATCCTCCAAAAGGTTTCCTTTTAAGGAAAGCGATTTTCCCATCCGGTTGTCATATTTCATAAATGAAACATGCAGCTTTAGCAAGCATTATCCAAATGGATTTACCGTGGCAACAGGTAAAAGGTTGAATCGTAATCGACACAATGTTGATAACGATACCTTTCCGCTAAAAGCCTAGCTTTATACGTTGGTATGTTGTTGGACAATTATGACCCATAACGTCACTATTTGTACAGATCATGGTGTTGTTGTACAAATTAACTATGTGACAAAGGAGATTGCTCTCTTATCATTTGTGATTAGATCACCAAGATATATAAATGATAGGAGGTCCTTATGATTTGTTCCTGGATTGAGAATAATATGAGACAGTATCAGTCCACGAAGGATAAATCATTAAATATCCCTAGTCAGAGTATTATCGAGATCGGACATCGATAAATATATAAAAGACTAGTATTACACTTGTGCGCGTTGTGAGGGTATAACGACATAGTTCTCATATATTTGGGTATAGGATACTCATGCAAGTGTAATAGGAGGTTGTGTTTTACCGATGGTACGGGAAACAGCTTCGCTCTAGATAATACCCCATCGAAATTCCATTGGTAGTATAACTATGTGTCTATGAAAGTCCGAAATCAGGGTAGGTGTATTTGGTCTTAACCTGAAACTTGCACCGCTAATACTTGCGACAATCAATATACTTTGGTTTTGGTCGTCCAGGGCTTTAACAGGTTCTGTGTACGCCTCTGCTTGGTATATTGAGAATCATAGTGTGTTGGGTGTGATGTCAAGACGGAAGTATCACTCCAATCATATAGAGATGATGATCGCGTAGGGATACATAACTGGTTCTCTAAAGGGTTGCAACCATCGGGATAATATGACTTGGTCATGATTATCCGATAATAAAGAGACTAGTTGCTCGTGTTGGACAATTATGACCCATATCATCACTATTTATACAGATCATGGTGTTGTTGTACAAATTAACTATGTGACAGAGGAGATTGCACTCTTATCATTTGTGATTAGATCACCTAGATGTATAAATGATGAGAGGTCCTTGTGATTTGTTCCTGGACGGAGAATGATATGAGACAGTATCAGTCCACGTATGATAAATCATTAAATATCCCTAGTCAGAGCATTATCGAGATTGGACATCGATGAATGTGTAAAAGACTAGTATTACACTTGTGCGCGTTGTGAGGGCACAACATCATAGTTCTCATATATTTGGGTATATGATACTCATGCAAGTGTAGTAGGAGGTTATGTTTCACCGATGGTACGGGAAACAGCTTCGCTCTGGATAAGACCCCCTCAGAATTTCATTGGTAGTATTACTATGTGTCTATGGAAGTCCGAAATGAGGGTAGGTGTATTTGGTCTTAACCTGAGACTTGCACAGCTAATACTTGCGACAATCAATATACTTTGGTTGCGGTCGTCCAGGGCTTTAACCGGTTCTGTGTACGCCAATGCTGGGTATATTGAGAATCGTAGTGTGTTGGGTGTGATGTCAAGATGGAAGTATCACTCCAGTCATATGGAGATGATGATCGCGTAGGGATACAGAACTGGTTCTCTAAAGAGTTGCAACCATTGGGATAATTTGACTTGGTCATGATTATCCGATAATAAAGAGACTAGTTGCTCGTGTTGGACAATTATGACCTATAGCATCACTATTTGTACAGATCATGGTGTTGTTGTAAAAATTAACTATGTGACAGAGGAGATTGCACTCTTATCATTTGTGATTAGATCACCTAGATGTATAAATGATGAGAGGTCCTTGTGATTTGTTCTTGGACGGAGAATGATATGAGACAATATCAGTCCACGCATGATAAATCATTAAATATCCCTAGTCAGAGCATTATCTAGATTGGACATCGATGAATGCGTAAAAGACTAGTATTACACTTGTGCGCGTTGTGAGGGCACAACATCATAGTTCTCATATATTTGGGTATATGATACTCATGCAAGTGTAATAGGAGGTTGTGTTTCACCGATGGTACGGGAAACAGCTTCGCTATGGATAAGACCCCCTCAGAATTTCATTGGTAGTATTACTATGTGTCTATGGAAGTCCGAAATGAGGGTAGGTGTATTTGGTCTTAACTTGAGACTTGCACAGATAATACTTGCGACAATCAATATACTTTGGTTGCGGTCGTCCAGGGCTTTAACCGGTTCTGTGTACGCCAATGTTGGGTATATTGAGAATCGTAATGTGTTGGGTGTGATGTCAAGACGGAAGTATCACTCCAGTCATATGGAGATGATGATCGCGTATGGATACAGAACTGGTTCTCTAAAGGGTTGCAACCATCGGGATAATATGACTTGGTCATGATTATCCGATAATAAAGAGACTAGTTGCTCGTGTTGGAAAGTTATGACCCATAGCATCACTATTTGTACAGATCATGGTGTTGTTGTACAAATTAACTATGTGACAGAGGATATTGCACTCTTATCATTTGTGATTAGATCACCGAGATGTATAAATGATGAGAGGTCCTTGTGATTTGTTCCTGGACGGAGAATGATATGAGACAGTATCAAACCATGTATGATAAATCATTAAATATCCCTAGTCAGAGCATTATCGAGATTGGACATCGATGAATGCGTAAAAGACTAGTATTACACTTGTGCGCGTTGTGAGGGCACAACATCATAGTTCTCATATATTTGGGTATATGATACTCATGCAAGTGTATTAGGAGGTTGTGTTTCACCGATGGTACGGGAAACAGATTCGCTCTGGATAGACCCCCTCAGAATTTCATTGGTAGTATTACTATGTGTCTATGGAAGTCCGAAATGAGGGTAGGTGTATTTGGTCTTAACTTGAGATTTGCACAGCTAATACTTGCGACAATCAATATACTTTGGTTGCGGTCGTCCAGGGCTTTAACCGGTTCTGTGTACGCCAATGCTGGGTATATTGAGAATCGTAGTGTGTTGGGTTGTGATGTCAAGACGGAAGTATCACTCCAGGAATATGGAGATGATGATCGCGTAGGGATAAAGAACTGGTTCTCTAAAGAGTTACAACCATCGGGATAATGTTACTTGGTCATGATTATCCGATAATAAAGAGACTAGTTGCTCGTGTTGGACAAGTTTGACCCATAGCATCACTATTTGTACAGATCATGGTGTTGTTGTACAAATTAACTATGTGACAGAGGAGATTGCACTCTTATCATTTGTGATTAGATCACCGAGATGTATAAATGATGAGAGGTCCTTGTGATTTGTTCCTGGACGGAGAATGATATGAGACAGTATCAAACCACGTATGATAAATCATAAATATCCCTAGTCAGAGCATTATCGAGATTGGACATCGATGAATGCGTAAAAGACTAGTATTACACTTGTGCGCGTTGTGAGGGCACAACATCATAGTTCTCATATATTTGGGTATATGATACTCATGCAAGTGTATTAGGAGGTTGTGTTTCACCGATGGTACGGGAAACAGATTCGCTCTGGATAAGACCCCCTCAGAATTTCATTGGTAGTATTACTATGTGTCTATGGAAGTCCGAAATGAGGGTAGGTGTATTTGGTCTTAACTTGAGACTTGCACAGCTAATACTTGCGACAATCAATATACTTTGGTTGCGGCGTCCAGGGCTTTAACCGGTTCTGTGTACGCCAATGCTGGGTATATTGAGAATCGTAGTGTGTTGGGTGTGACGTCAAGACGGAAGTATCACTCCAGGAATATGGAGATGATGATCGCGTAGGGATACAGAACTGGTTCTCTAAAGAGTTACAACCATCGGGATAATGTTACTTGGTCATGATTATCCGATAATAAAGAGACTAGTTGCTCGTGTTGGACAATTTTGACCCATAGCATCACTATTTGTACAGATCATGGTGTTGTTGTAAAAATTAACTATGTGACAGAGGAGATTGCACTCTTATCATTTGTGATTAGATCACCTAGATGTATAAATGATGATAGGTCCTTGTGATTTATTCCTGGACGGAGAATGATATGAGACAGTATCAGTCCACGTATGATAAATCATTAAATATCCCTAGTCAGAGCATTATCGAGATTGGACATCGATGAATGCGTAAAAGACTAGTATTACACTTGTGCGCGTTGTGAGGGCACAACATCATAGTTCTCATATATTTGGGTATATGATACTCATGCAAGTGTAATAGGAGGTTGTGTTTCACCGATGGTACGGGAAACATCTTTGCTCTGGATAAGACCCCCTCGGAATTTCATTGGTAGTATGACTACGTGTCTATGGAAGTCCGAAATGAGGGTAGGTGTATTTGGTCTTAACTTGAGACTTGCACAGCTAATACTTGCGACAATCAATATACTTTGGTTGCGGTCGTCCAGGGCTTTAACCGGTTCTGTGTACGCCAATGCTGGGTATATTGAGAATCGTAATGTGTTGGGTGTGATGTCAAGACGGAAGTATCACTCCAGTCATATGGAGCTGATGATCGCGTATGGATACAGAACTAGTTCTCTAAAGGGTTGCAACCATCGGGATAATATGGACTTGGTCATGATTATCCGATAATAAAGAGACTAGTTGCTCGTGTTGGAAAATTATGACCCATAGCATCACTGTTTGTACATATCATGGTGTTGTTGTACAAATTAACTATGTGACAGAGGAGATTGCACTCTTATCATTTGTGATTAGATCACCGAGATGTATAAATGATGAGAGGTCCTTGTGATTTGTTCCTGGACGGAGAATGATATGGGACAGTATCAAACCACGTATGATAAATCATTAAATATCCCTAGTCAGAGCATTATCGAGATTGGACCATCGATGAATGCGTAAAAGACTAGTATTACACTTGTGCGCGTTGTGAGGGCACAACATCATAGTTCTCATATATTTGGGTATATGATACTCATGCAAGTGTAATAGGAGGTTGTGTTTCACCGATGGTACGGGAAACAGCTTCGCTCTGGATAAGACCCCCTCGAAATTCCATTGGTAGTATGACTATGTGTCTATGGAAGTCCGAAATCAGGGTAGGTGTATTTGGTCTTAACCTGAGACTTGCACAGCTAATACTTGCGACAATCAATATACTTTGGTTGCGGTCATCCAGGGCTTTAACCGGTTCTGTGTACGCCAATGCTGGGTATATTGAGAATCGTAGTGTGTGGTGTGATTGTTGGAGTTTTTATAGTCCCAAGATCAAAACTCAAGCATGAATCATAAGTGAATACAACGACGGAAGTGCGGAATACTTACATCGAGCGGTTGAGCGACGATTTGGGCAACAAAATTCGAAATTCTGCTCACTTTTGCATGGCAGTGGGCTGCTATGAATAGTGAATTTCGCCCCTTGTCTTCAAGATTTGAAGCTCCAAGCTTCAAAATTTGGCTTCCCGGCTCATGGGTATACTTCCCTATCACCTTCGCATGATCCCGGAGTGTGCTAGCACTCTTGTTTGCCCACAAAAAACACTTTCTTCCTTCCATTTTTGTTTCTTAAATTCGGCAGTTCACTGCCACTGAAGAAACACAAAAAACGTGAGTGATGAGAGGAAGAAGAAGAAGAGGAGAGAGGAGGAGGGAAATGTGAGATACGGTTTTTTGTGTGTGTGTTTTGTGTATCTAATACACATGAATTCATTTGAAATTCATTTCACACACTTTGGCTTTAATTGCCAACCACACACATCACTCATCACATCAAGTCAACTCAATCAAGTTGTCAAGTCACATCACTCAAAGTGACAAGTGATTTGACGCTTGATGTGACTAATGATTTGACGCTCGATTTGACGAGCCGCGCTCGAATTCGAAATGCGAATGCGCTCGCAAATAATCTCGGGCTCGGATTCACTAATTCCAAATTAACGAATTTTCCGTTGCGTCGTAATTAAATGATTACGCCTAGCGAAATCACTATTCACGTCGCTAACGAATTAATTCTAAATTAATTCGCTCGCCCGAATTAAAATCTAATTTTAATTCCGCGTCGAAATCCAATTTCGTTTAATATATCAAATATATTAATTAATCGATTAATTCCAAATTAATCATTCTCTCTCTTTAAATTGATATTTTATCCCAGATAAAATATCTCTGTAATTAATCCCAGATTAATTTCTCTATCATTATTAATCCCAGATTATTAATATAAGTGCGAGTCATACGTCATCGGTGAATCTTTGGGAAGCGACCCATGAGATCCCCGGATAATTCGGCAGTAAATACGGTCGTCGGAGTATCCGAATCACGTACGTACCAAGTACTACGTTTACCGATTTACGAGACACGATCGGCTTCTAGCAAAGCACGAAGTCTACTCAATTCTTCGGTCATATCCATCTAAGAATATTTAAGATCTGTATCAAGCGTAGTATACCAAGTATTGTGTATATCGGCCCAGTATCGGATAGTCACGTGCTAGGGCTGGGGCTGGATAAGTGTCTGCCCTGTCCGAAGCACATGTCGGATGTCTGGTAACTAGTCTCTATAATCGGATATGCATGACCTAGTCATAATATCCCGATGGTTGCGCAACACTTAAGAGCACTAATACCGTATCCTGCGTGACATCATCTCCACTATGACTGAAGTGATACTTCCGTCTTGACATCACACCCAATACTCTACGATTCTCAATATACCCAGCAGTTGGCGTACACAGAACCGGTTAGAGTCCTAGACGACCTCAACTAAAGTATATTGATTGTCGTAAGCATTAGCGGTGCAAGTCTCAGGTTAAGACCAAATACACCTACCCTGATGTCGGACTCCCATAGACACATAGTCATAATACCAATGGGATTCGAGGGGTCTATCCAGAACGAAGCTCTTTCCCGTACCATCGGTGAAAACACAACCTCCTATCGCACTTGCATAAGTATCCAATACTTAAATATATGAAAACTATGCCGTTGTGCCCTCACAACGCGCACAAGTACAATACTAGCCTATTCCGCATTATCGATGTCCTGTCTCGATAATACTCCGGCTAGGGATATTTAATGATTAATCCTTCGTGGACTGATACTGTCTCATATCATTCTCAATCCAGGAACTAATCATATGGACCTCTCTTCATTTATATATCTAGGTGATCTAATCACAAATGATAAGAGTGCAATCTCCTTTGTCACATAGTTAATTTGTACAACAACACCATGATATGTACAAATAGTGACACTATGGGTCATATTATCCAACAGTGATGTCAAGACGGAAGTGTCATTCCAGTCATATGGAGATGATGATCGCGTAGGGATACAGAACTGGCTCTCTAATAAAGGTTGCAACCGTCGGGATATATGACTTGGTCATGATTATCCGATATTATAAGGAGACTAGTTGCTCGTTATCCGATATGTGCTTCGTACGGGGCAGCAGAACTGTACCAGCCCCAGGCCTTGCAGTGATCATCCGATACTGGACAGAAATATGCAATACTACAGTATACTACGCTTGATATAGAACCTTATTCCTGTAAGGATATTTCCGGAGAATTGGGGAGGCATGGCGCTTTGCTAGAGGCCAACCTTGTCTTGTAAATCGGTATAAAACATTGTACTTGGTACTTACGTGTTCGGATAGTCCGACGACCGAATTACTGCCAACATATCCGGGGATCTCATGGGTCGCTTCCCAAAGATTCACCGATGACGTATGACTCGCACTCTTAATTAATCTGGGATTAATTAGAAGAGAGAGAAAATAATCTGGGATTATTGAGGAGATATTTTATCTGGGAATAAAATATCATTTAAAAGAGAGATAACGGTTAATTTGGAATTAATCAAGAAATTAAATAATTTGATATATTAAATGAAATTGGATTTCGACGCGGAATTAAAATTAGATTTTAATTCGGAGCGAACAAATTTATTTAGAATTAATTCGTTAGCGACGTGAATAGTGATTTCGCTAGGCGTAATCATTTAATTACGATTGCAACAGAAAATTGGTTAATTTGGAATTAGAGAACCCGAGCCCGAGATTATTTGCGAGCGCATTCGCATTTCGAATTCGAATGCGGCACGCAAGTCAAATCAAGGTCAATCGCTAGTCGCATCAAGCGTCAAATCATTAGTCACTTTGAGTGATGTGACTTGACAACTTGATGGATTGAGTGATTTAAGTTGATGGCAAGCATTTAATGCTTGACTTGTGGAATGCCAAATTCATTCCAAATGCATTTGAAATGAACAAAAGTGTATTAGATACACATTAGGCAAAATTCAACACATAATCTCTTCTCTCTTTTCCCCCATTTCTCTTCACGCCCACAAGGGCAGTTCATGCTACTGGTTTTTGCCCAGAAATCGTGAGCAAGGGAAGCCAAGAGTTGGACTTTTGTGGCAAAAATCGCAAGTGCTAGCACACTACGAGACATGCGAAGGTGATAGGGAAGTCCACCCATGAGCCGGGAACCATTCGACGAAGCTTGGAGCTTGACGAAGGACCAAAGCCGAGCCGAACCAGTGAGTTACGCACAGCCCACTGCCGAACCAGTAAAGGGAGCAGAAAATTTGATTTTGTTCCCTCCGCGTCGCTCAACCGATCGATGTGAGTATTCCGCGACTTCCTCGAATGTATTCACACATATTCATGCTATTTTATGATCCATGGGACCCTTAGAATCTCCAACAATGGTATCAAGAGCTTGGTTAAAAGCATGAAAAATATTTAGGGCTTAAAATTGGGTAAACTTGATTTTGAGCATGATTAATGAAATTGGATGAATTAGTATGCTTAAATGTGTTTGAATTGAGGATTGATTGGATCAATTTGTTGAAATTATATTTGGAACAAATTTCCCCAATATTTTGGTCATGGCAGAATATAATGCCTTATAATGATCTTGGTGATTTTTTATTTTGATTCATTGGTTGAGTTAGAATCATTCGGGAATGTGATTTAATGTCGATTGTGGATTTAATTGGATTGAAATCGAATCGGACACAAATAATCTCAAATTGCCGAGAGTAGTAGAGCATGAATTGGTTTGATTTTTGATTAATTTGTGTTGGACATTAATTGATGTAGATGAGCATGATTAATTAGCCTAATTTTTGTTTTGGAAATAATGATTTGGGTGATTAATTATGTTAATGCACTTTGATTAATTAAATTGTAAAATTGGATTTTAGTAATTTAGTTAATTGGGCCTTAAATTGGATTTGGGCTTGAAATGTTGTTATTGGGCTTATTGGGCTTAGTTGTACTAAGTTGGGTTTAGGCAAATTGGATTGGATCCAATTGGGCCCAAAACCGCTTCCATAAAGCCCAAATGTGACTTAATGGACCTTTAAAGTTTAATTGGGCCTAATGGGCCAAGATTGATTTCTAGGCTTATGGGGTAATTCCCGGATTGGACTTTGGTTATCGGTTTGATCCGAGTTGACCAAAAGTCCACGCCTTAAGAAATTAATTAAAAGCCCATTGGGCTTTAATTAAATTAATATTGGATATTAATCGGGCTTTGAGACCCGTTGCGATTAAATTTGGAATTTAAGTCGTAAAGGTTTATTAATAAAGTGTAGTATTTAATTTGGAATTAAATAGCGAATTAGAATTAAATACAAATTGAATTGGATTTAATGTGTAGTTTAATTTAATTCGAGAATTCCTACTTAAGTACTTATTCGCAGAAACGAGTTTGACTCGAGCAAAATCAAATCGTTGTTTGAACATTGGATGATCACTAATTATCAGATTAATTAATTTGATTAGATTGATTGATAACATGCTTGTGTGAATAGATGGTTGCGATGCATGAATAATGTATATCAGATGGATATTAGATGGGTGGGACAATTTTAGAAATTGTTGTAATAAATTGGTTTATTAATTGGACCTGCGTATCCAGCCTTATCACCTCCTCATTCTTTGTATTCTCTTCTCACCTATTCCCCTCAATGTAAATGAGGTTTCTTTAGAAGTGTAGTGTAACGGGTAGAAGAAATATTTGTGCTAGCGGGAGAGAGAAACAGAGAGATTTGATCTAGGATCAATGTGTAAGTATCCATCCGCATATCATTATTATTTTATTATACGCGCTTTATTATGTATTTAGAATGCATGTTAAGGGTGTATGATGATGATACCTTAACAAAGATAATAAATTGGTTGCCAATTTGCACTCGAAAAACCCTCGCAAAATATTAAGCGTATTTCATTCCATTGAGTGATTCTCACTCAAGATCCGAGACTGGCATTGGCTTGTTGGCCAAAGTCAAGGCCTTTGTCCGTCGATGATGTGTTTGAATCACGAAGGCTTTGTTACATGTCAGCGTCTTGTCCAAGTTGTGGTTTGTTGGCCAAAGTCAAGACCACTTCTTGTCCATCGACATTGATTACGAAGCTTTCCATGGTCAATGGGTCGCGCTTAACTGGGATCACTAAGTTTGTTGTGCCAAAGCCAAGGTTTAGTAGGTTCAGAGGAAAAAGGTTAGGTAATACAATGAATGTATTGGCATATATAAGATATATGTTTCGGACTTGGATGTCCCCTTACCGGATCTAGGAATTGGATTGGATCCAATTGATCTTAGAGATCTACCTAGTTAATTATCATACAATTTGTTGGCCAAAGTCAAGATTGTGTGATATTTAACGAGATCCTAGCCCACTAGGAAACACGGTTTCCCAAGTACTCGACAGAGGGTTAGAGGCTCGCCGAAAAATAGTGGGAGGCAAGAATTGAATTTGCAATATTCGTTTAATTACTTGCCATACGCGCTCAAACAAATATCAATTCGTCAAATAAATTAAATTTTAGTTGGACTAATATTTAAATGTTGTTTTAATAAATAGTTGGACTATATTCAAACTATTCATTTATAGTTGATTTATAATTGGATTATAGTAATCAATATAATTGATTTTAATCTATTAAATTATAGTTGATTAAATAGTTGGACTATTGTTATCATTATAATAAATAGTACCTAAATCGTTGATTAAATAGTTGGACTATTAGAATCAAGATATAAATTGAAAGATTGACGTTTAATACATAATCCTAGGGAAAATGTGTTTAAATGGTTTAATTTTCAAATTGGGAAATTTCAGGATGATCCTGGAAAATAATAAGTTACTTTATTTGATAAAATATCATATTATGCCTAAGCCCGGAGTTAAGCAAATAGTTGAGCATAATCTTTGGAAGATTATGTGATGATAACTTTAGTGCTTAATCCATCAAGCTTGTCGCAGTAGACTTCTTAATTTTTGAATCAGAACTAAGGATTAGATCATTAAAGAATGATAAAGAAATTGAAGGATCTTCATAGGTCCATTATTAGATCTTAGAAGTACTAAATTGCAATTAATAACTCTCGGAGAGTTAATGACTATTCTCAAGGAGATAAAGTCAAAGTTTGCAATTAGGCAAGTAGCGCAAGGCGCACCTTACTTCGATATTCTAGAAGGCCAAGGCTTGGCCATAGGCTTCTGGAGTGTTGAAACTGGCAAAGACAAAATCATTATAATCTTCTGGGAAGATAAAAGACATATCCCAAAATGTCTACATAAATGTGGCAAACGGGATCGCGGAAGCGTGACTGTCGTTTGGACAAAGCAGACATGAAGGAATTGAAGAACGAGCAAGGCTCTGACTTCAAATATGTTTGTCATAAATGATTCACTACTAGTATTAGAATTGGATT
This sequence comes from Zanthoxylum bungeanum, assembly GCA_019454045.1. Taxonomy (NCBI): domain Eukaryota; kingdom Viridiplantae; phylum Streptophyta; class Magnoliopsida; order Sapindales; family Rutaceae; genus Zanthoxylum; species Zanthoxylum bungeanum. The sequence goes on from SKCR01036392.1 coordinate 42,537, forward strand.
TTAGATACGTAGTGTGTATATATATATATATTTATATATATATATATATATATATCTATATATATATATATATTGATGTTCAGAATCTGCTATAAGCAGGATACTGACCTCAATTGAGATTTAATCTGCGGATTGGAAACGGGACGAAAGTCGCTGTTTTAACCGTAGATACCTAAGTTTAGGAACTACCCTTAGGGATGTACCTAAATTGGGAAACTGTTATAATGTAACTAGTTTGACTAGATACATTATCTTTATATCATGTGTTTGACCCGCTGCGGGTGAACCTTTATATTCTAGAACACTAAAGTGTTTTATTATATAAAGATGATATTGAGATAAATACATTAGATGTGAATAACGGAATTTATATTTTGAATATAAATTAAATCTCAAAGGTATAACATGGCAAACAAATAGCTCAAACTGATTTGATCAGATGAAACTTTATTGTGGCATTGTTGTCTGGGACACAATTAAACAAGAATCGTATATCCACACTTTCGAAGTGTGGGTACTAAGACAAATTTGATTCTAATCAAATAAAGTCTACGAATCTAGTTTATTGGGCAAAATGCCTAAAACACTATTTACTTGGTAAAAGTGTAAATGCCACCAATCTGTTAAGCCTAGTTCATAGTGAAGCAAGTGGGCCCATGTCTAGCTAGGCTAGATGTGGATATGAATATTTTGTGACCTATACGGATGTGGCATCGCATTATGGTTATGTGTTTCTTTTGAAACACAAATCGGAAACTTTCAGTTTCGACACGAAATAGACAAACAGATCGGCTAAAGTATTAATCTGTCACGGTAAGACCGTAATGGAAAATACTTAAGCAATAAGTTTCTCATATACTTGAAATAGTAAAGTATTCTTTCAATGAGGACTCCTCCCGGAACACGTCAAGTTATCGGTGTGTCCGAAATGAGTAACCGAATTTTGTTGGACATGATAAGGTTAATCATGAGTCGCTCTGAGCTACCATTTCCTTCAACGGATAAGCATTAACAGTGCAGAACTTATTTAGAATAAGGTTCCATTAAAATATGTTTGACAGATTTCATATTAGATATGAACGGGAAAGAAACTGAGTTTCTCAATCCTGATGATTTGGGATGCTAGGCATATGTTTGGATGATACCAAACTAAAACCCAAATTGGATAAGTGCCAATTGTAAGTTATCCTAGGGATACCAAAGTATTGTACTTATACATCTCACCTGAGAACAATTAGATTGTTGCTCGCCATGCGGTTTTCCTAAGAGGAATACCGATATGCAGTGGTAAGTGGGAGGATAGTAAAACTCGATGAAAATCGGAGTAATACTATTCCAGGTATCGAATCCTAATGGAACACATATAGTTCATCAATGATGAAACTATAACATTAATCTTCGAATACACAAGAACCATGCATGTCGGAGAGAGTCAGAAAACAACCTGGGGTATGGGTTTCTGATCTCACCTCATAAAGATGTCTATCTTATTGAGGTATACCAACTGACTACGTATGAGGAAGTGATACAAGGTATCGACTCCCTATTATGACAAAGTGTCATGAATCCGAAATGGATTCCATGTATATCAACTATGTTTGGACACTAGTTGATGTACCATAAGGCATTGTGCCTATTGGTACTATATAAGTCTTCAAGGAAGACATACATGGATGGCAACATACCAACGTATAAATCTAGGCTTTTAGCGGAAATGTATCGTTATCAACATTGTGTTGATTACGATTCAACCTTTTACCTGTTGCCATGGAAAATCCATTTGGATAATGCTTGCTAACGCTGCATGTTTCATTTATGAAATATGTCAGCTTTACGGGAAAATCGCTTTCCTGAAAAGGAAACCTTTTGGAGGATGTTTACAACATTCTGTCGGTTTTGTCGTACCAGAACTAGCAAACAAGGTTTGCAGGTTATTCGATCCATGTTTGGATTGAAGCAAGCATTAGGTTCTTGGAATTATCGTTTTGATGTAATCATAATGGTTTATGATTTAATTCAAAACGAAATGATTCTTGTGTATATAAGAGGGTTAGTGGGAGCGTACTGACAATGACAGTCCTATAAATAATGATAATATGTCATTTCTTGGAAATGATATTCCCATATAAATAATCGGCGAAAGCTTAGCTTTCGAGAAAAACTCTCCGAGAAATTGTACATTGAAAAATGTACGCGACCTGGTGTCTCATACGCTTTAAGCATATGGATTCACAAACTGGCCAATCCAAGTGATAGTCACTGGATTGAAGTTAAGAACATACTTAGTGTCTTAGAGAACTAAGGATGCTGTCTTAATCTATGGATATGGAGAACTTGAAGCGACTGAGATCACTACTGCAAGTTTCCTAAACCGATAAAACGACTAAAAGTTGCAAATGGTACTATACAGTTTGAATAATGGTACAATGAGCTAGAAATCTTCCAAGTAAGATACTGTTACCGTATAAAAAACAAATGCGGGTTATTGTTGTAGCTGAGGCGGCAATAGAATCCTTCTGGGTCGATAATAAATCTAATTAGATTAGATATAATTCTGTTAGCAGCTAAGCTAGACTTGAGATCAGGCTAAAGAATTAATGGTCTCATCAACGATCCAGATACATACTTAGATATTCATCTGATTCATTCGGATCATACATCGTGGCGATGTGATGATCGAATAAATCACATCAGATAATAATCAAGCAAATCCGCTGACGAAAGTCTTTCATCAGCAATTTGAGCCAAGCGTACATAGTTCGGGTGTAAGACACTCGAATGACTGGCTATAGGCCAAGTGGGAGATTGTTGGACAATTATGACCGATAGCATCACTATTTGTACAGATCATGGTGTTGTTGTACAAATTAACTATGTGACAGAGGAGATTGCACTCTTATAATTTGTGATTAGATCACCTTGATGTATAAATGATGAGAGGTCCTTGTGATTTGTTCATGGACGGAGAATGATATGAGACAGTATCAGTCCACGTAGGATAAATCATTAAGTATCCATAGCCAGAGAATTATCGAGATTGGACATCGATGAATGCGTAAAAGACTAGTATTACACTTGTGTGCGTTGTGAGGGCACAACAACATAGTTCTCATATATTTGGGTATAGGATACTCATGCAAGTGTAATAGGAGGTTGTGTTTCACTGATGGTACGGGAAACAGCTTCGCTCTGGATAAGACCCCCTCGGAATTCCATTGGTAGTATGACTATGTGTCTATGGAAGTCCGAAATCAGGGTAGGTGTATTTGGTCTTAACTTGAGACTTGCACCGCTAATACTTGCGACAATCAATATACTTTGGTTGCGGTCTTGCAGGGCTTTAACCGGTTCTGTGTACGCCAATGCTGGGTATATTGAGAATCGTAGTGTGTTGGGTGTGATGTCAAGATGAAAGTGTCATTCCAGTCATATGGAGATGATGATCGCGTAGGGATATAGAACTGGCTCTCTAATAAAGGTTGCAACCGTCGAGATAATATGACTTGGTCATGATTATCCGATTATAAAGAGACTATTTGTTCGTTATCCGATATGTGCTTCGTACGGGGTAGACACTGTACCAGCCCCAGGCCTTGCATGTGATCATCCGATACTGGACAGAAATACGCAATACTACAATATACTACGCTTGATATAGATCCTTTATTCCTGTAAGGATATTTCTGGAGAATTGGGTAGGCATGGCGCTTTGCTAGAGGCCAACCTTGTCTTGTAAATCGGTATAAACGTAGTACTTGGTACTTACGTGTTCGGATAGTCCGACGACCGAATTTACTGCCAACATATCCGGGGATCTCATGGGTCGCTTCCCAAAGATTCACCGATGACGTATGACTCGCACTCTTAATTAATCTGGGATTAATTAGAAGAGAGAGAAAATTAATCTGGTATTAATTGCAGAGATATTTTATCTAGGATAAAATATCATTTAAAAGAGAGATAACGGTTAATTTGGAATTAATCGAGAAATTAATATATTTGATATATTAAATGAAATTGGATTTCGACGCGGAATTAAAATTAGATTTTAATTCGGGTAAACAAATTAATTAGAATTAATTCGTTAGCGATGTGAATAATGATTTCGCTAGGCGTAATCATTTAATTGCGTCGCAGCGGAAAATTCATTAATTTAGAATTAGCGAACCCGAGCCCGAGATTATTTACGAGCGCATTCGCATTTTAAATTCGAGTGCGGCACGCAAATCACATCAAGCGTCAAATCGCTAGTCGCATCAAGCGTCAAATCATTAGACACGTTGAGTGATGTGAAAACTTGTCACTTGATTGATTGAGTGATGTGACTTGATGGAAGTGGTTGGAAAGCTTTTTGAAAGCTTGATTGACATATATTATTATTTTAATATTTGGTATATGTTATTTTGATTTTGGAAATCAATTACACACAACATTTTTCTCTCTCAATCTCTTCATCTCTCTCACGCCCATGGAGGGGCTGTTTTTATTCTGGTTTGCCGAGAGCCAAGAAGGAAAAGGGAAGCAAAGTGTGATGTTTTTGTGGCAAAAACACCAAGAGCTAGTACTCCGAGAGACATGCGAAGGTGATAGGGAAGTTCACCCATGAGCTTGGGATTATTTCACAAAGCTTGGAGCTTTCATGGAGGACCAAGATGGCCGAAAATGGAGGACATCCAGCAGCTCACTGCCGTGACTTCAAGGAAGCAGAAAACTGATTTTTTTTGTCCCCCGCGTCGCTCAATCGCTCGATGTGAGTATTCCGAAACTCCCTCGTTGTATTCACACATGTGTTTTATGCTTATTATTCGATCTCGGGACCGTAGAACTCCAACAATGGTATCAGAGCGGAGTAAAAGCATGGAATTTGACTTAGGGTTAAAATTTGGGTAAAATGTGTTTGAGCATGATTTGATTAAATTGGATGTTTGAGTATGCTTAAAACATGTTTAATTGATGATTGATTGGATCAATTTGATGAAAAATTGTTTGGAACATTTTCCCCCAAAATCCTTAGCTTGGCCGAGAGGTATACTAGCCCTAAATGTCTTGGATTTTGATTTTTTGATTTATTGGATGAGTTGTAATCATTCGGGAATGATGATTTAATGTTGAATTGGATTTAATTGGATTGAATTCGATTGGACAAAAATTAACCCTAAAAGCCGAGACTTGAAGAAGCATGAATGGGTTTGATTTTTGTTAAATTGTGTGTTGGACATGATTAATGATGATAAGCATGATTAATTAGGCTAATTTGGTGTTTTGGAAATATTTATTTGGGTAATTAATTATGCTATACACTTTAGGTTAATTAAATTATAAAATTGGATTTTTGTAATTTAGTTAATTGGGCATATTTTGGAAATTGGGCTTGTTATGTTGTAAATGGGCTTATTGGGCTTGGTTGTACCAAGTTGGGTTTAGGCTAAATTGGTTTGATCCAATTGGGCCCAAAACCGCTTCCATAAAGCCCAAATGAGACTAATGGACCTTAATTATTTAATTGGGCCTAATAGGCCTAAATTGATTTATAGGCTTATGGGGTTACTCCTTGATTGGGCTTTGGTTATTGGGTTTGACCCGAGTTGACCAAAAGTCCACGCCTTAAGAAATTAATTAAAAGCCCATTGGACTTTAATTAAATTAACGTTGGACGTTAATCGGGTTTTGAGCCCCGTAAAGATTAAATTTGGAATTTAAGTCGTAAAGGTTTATTAATAAAGTGTAATATTTAATTTGGAATTAAATAAATGGATTAGTATTAAATACATATTAAATTGGATTTAATTTTGTAATTTAATTTAATTCAAGAATTCGTACTTTGAGTACTTATTCGCAAAACGAGTTTGACTCGCGCAAAATCAAATCGTTGTTTTAACATTGGATGGTCACTAATTATCAGATTAATTAATTTGATTAGATTGATTGATAACATGCTTGTGTGAATACACGGTTACGATGCATGAATAATTTATATCGGATGGATATTAGATGGGTGGGGCAATTTTAGAAATTGTTGTAATAAATTTTGAATTTATTAATTGGACCTGCGTGTCCAGCCTTATTACCTCCTTACTCTTTGTATTCTCTTCTCACCTATTCCCCTCAATGTAAATGATGTTTATTTAGAAGTGTAGTGTAACGGGTAGAAGCAAATACTTGTGCTAGCGGGAGAGAGGAAAAATAGAGATTTGATCTAGGATCTATGTGTAAATTATCCATCCGCATATCATTATTATTTTATTATACGCGTTTTATTATGTATTTAGAATGCATGTTTAAGGGTGTATGATGATGAGACCTTAACAAAGATAATAAATTGGTTGCCAATTTGCACGCGAAAAACCCTCACAAAATATTAAGCGTTTTTCCTTCCATTGAGTGATTCTTTCTCAAGATCCAAGACTGACATTGGTTTGTTGGCCAAAGTCAAGGCCTTTGTCCTTCGAGAATGTGTTTGAATCACGAGAGCTTTGTTCCATATCAGTGTGTTGTCCAAGTTGTCATTTGTTGGCCAAAGTCAAGATCACTTCTTGTCCATCGACATTGATTACGAAACTTTCCATGGTCAATGGGTCACACTTAACTGGGATCACTAAGTTTGTTGTGCCAAAGCCAAGGCTTAGTTGATTCAGAGGAAAAAGGTTAGGCAAAATATTGGATATATTGGCATATATATTGTATATATGTTTCGGACTTGGATGTCCCCCTACTGGATCTAGGAATTGGATGGGATCCAATTGATCTTAGAGATCTACCTAGTTAATTATCATACAATTTGTTGGCCAAAGTCAAGATTGTGTGATATTTAACGGGATCCTAGCCCACTAGGAAACACGGTTTCCCGAGTACTCGACAGAGGGTTAGAGGCTCGCCGAAAAATAATGGGAGGCAAGAATTGAATTTGCAATATTCGTTTAATTACTTGCCATACGCGCTCAAACAAACATCATTCGTCAAATAAATTAAATGTTAGTTGGACTAATATTTAAATTGTTATTTTTTAAATAAAACAGTTGGACTGTATTCAAACAATTAAATTATAGTTGATTAAATAGTTGGACTATAGTAATCATTATACTAAATAGTACCGAAATCATTGATTAAATAGTTGGACTATTAGAATCAAGATAAAGTTGAAAGATTGACCTTTAAAACATAATCCTAGGGAAAATGTATTTAAATGGTTTAATTTTCAAAATTGGGAATAATTTTCAGGATGGTCCTGGAAACTAATAAGTTACTTTATTTGATAAAATAACATATTAAGCCTAGCCCGGACTTAAGCAAATAGTAGAGCATGATCTTTGGAAGATTCATGTGATGATAACTTTAGTGCTTAATCCATTAAGCTTGCCGAATAAACTCCTTAATTTCTTAATCAGAACTAAGGATTAGATCCTTAAAGTATGATATAGAAATTGAAAGATCTTCAAAGATCTATCCTTAGATCTTAAAGTACTAAATTGCAATACTAAACTCTTGGAGAGTTAATGGCTATTCTCAAGGAGACAAAGTCAAAGTTTGCAATAAGGCAAGAAGCGCAAGGCGCACCTTACTTCGATATTCTAGAAGGCCAAGGCTTGGCCAAAGGCTTCTGGAATGTGAAAAAGGGCAAAGGCGAAATCATTATAATCTTCTGGGAAGATAAATGACATATCCCAAAATGTCTGCCTCAATTGTGGCAAACGGGATCGCGGAAGCATGACTGCCGTTTAGACAAAGCAGACACGAAGGAATAGAAGACAGGGCAAGACTCTGACTTCAAATATGTTTGTCATAAATATGTTCACTACTAGTATTGAAATTGGATTTTAAATACTTAGTGTGATACATAAATATATGCATTGATGTTCAGAATCTGCTATGAGCAGGATACTGACTTCAATCGAGATTAATCTGCGAATTGGAAACAGGACGAAAGTCGCTGTTTTAACCGTAGATACCTAAGTTTAGGAACTACCCTCGGGTACATACTTAAATTAGGAAACTGTTATAATGTAACTAGTTTGACTAGAAACATTATCTCTATATCAGTATTTATCCGTTACGGATATACCTTTATATTCTAGAACACTAAAGTGTTTCATTATATAAAGATGATATTGAGATAAGCACATTAGATGTGAATAACAGCATTTATATTTTGAATATAAATAAATCTCAAACATATTACATGACAAACAAATAGCTCAAACTGATTTGATCAGAAGAAATTTATTTGTGGCATTGTTGTCTGGGACACAATTAAACAAGACTCGTATATCCACACTTTCGAAGAGTGGGTACTAGGACAAATTTGATTCCAATCAAATAAAGTCTACGAATCTAGTTTATTAGGCAAAGTGCCTATAACACTATTTACTTGGTAAAAGTGCAAATACCACCGATATGTTAGCCCTAGTTCATAGTGAAGCAAGTGGGCCCATGTCTAGCTAGGCTAGAGGTGGATATGAATATTTCATGACCTTTACGGATGTGGCATCGTGTTATGGTTATGTGTTTCTTTTGAAACACGAATCAGAAATTTTTACAGTTTCGACACGAAATAGACAAACAGATCGGCTAAAGTATTAACCGTCACGGTTAGACCATGATGAAAATACTTAAGCAATAAGTTTCTCATATACTTGAAAGAGTATAGTATTCTTTCAATGAGGACTCCTCCCGGAACACGTCAATTTGACGGTGTGTCCGAACAGAGTAACCGAATTTTGTTGGACATGATAAGGTTAATCATGAGTCGCTCTGAGCTACCATTTCCTTCAACGGATACGCATTAACAGTGCAGAACTTATTTTGAATAAGGTTCCATAAAATCTGTTTGACAGATTTCATATTAGATATGAATAGGAAAGAAATCGGGTTTCTCATTCCTGAATATTTGGGTATGCTAGGCATATGTTTGGATAATACCAAACTAAAACCCAAATCGGATAAGTGCCAATTGTAGGTTATCCTAGGGATACCAAAGTATAGTACTCATAAAACTCACTAGAGAACAATTTGATTGTTGCTCGCCATGCGGTTTTCCTAAGAGGAATACTGATATGCAGTGGTAAGTGGGAGAATAGTAAAACTCGATGAAAATCATAGTAATACTATTCCAGGCACCGATTCCTTAATAGAACACAAATAGTTCATCAAGGATGAAACTATACCAATAATCTTCGAATACACAAGAACCGCGTAAGTTGGAGAGAGTCAGAAAACAACCTGGGTATGGGTTTCTGATCTCACCTCATAAAGATGTCAATCTTTTGAGGAATACCAACTGACTACGTATGAGGAAGTGATACAAGGTATCGACCTCCCTATTATGGCAAAGTGCCATGAGTCCGAAATGGATTCCATGTAACCAACTATGTTTAGACACTAGTTGATGTACCGCAAGGCATTGTGCCTACTGGTACTATATCAGTCTTCAAGGAAGACATACATGGATGGCAACATACCAACGTATAAAGCTAGACTTTTAGCGGAAAGGTATCGTTATCAACATTGTGTTGACTACGACGAAACCTTTTACCTGTTGCCACGGTGAATCCATTTGGATAATGCTTGCTAATGCTGCATCTTTCATTTATGAAATATGACAGCTGAACGGGAAAATCGCTTTCCTGAAAAGGAAACCTTTTGGAGGATGTTTACAACATCTTGTCGGTTTTGTCGTACCAAGAACTAGCAAACAAGGTTTGCAGGTTATTCGATCCATGTTTGGATTGAAGCAAGCATTGAGTTCTTGGAATTATCGTTTTGATGTAATCATAATGGAGTATGATTTAATTCAAAACGAAATTGATTCTTATGTATATAAGGAGGTTAGTGAGAGCGCACTGACAATAATGTCCTATAAAATAATGATAATATGTCATTTCTTGGAAATGATATTCCCAAATAACAATCGGCGAAAGCTAAGCTTTCGAGAAAATTCTCCATATAATTCTTGGGAGAAACAAATTTTATTCTAGGAATAAAGATCTACTTGGATAGATCTAAAAGTTGTTGATACTCTACGAGAACTCTATGGAGAAGGAGAACTTGAAGTGACTGGGTTCACTGTTGCAAGTTTCCTAACCAAAAACGACTATAAGTCGCATAACGGTACTATAAAGTTTGAATAATGGTACAGTGAGCTGGAAATCTTCCAAGCAAGATATTGTTACCGAATAAACAACAAATGCGGGTTATTCCTGCAGCTGAGGCAGCAATAGAAGCCATTTGGGTTGATAACAAATCTAATTAGATTAGATATAGTTCTATTAGCAGCTGAGCTAGGCTACAACACAAGCTAAAGAATTAATGGTCTCATCAACAATCCAGATACATACTTCGATTTTCATCTGATTCGTTCGGATCATACATCGTCGCGATGTGATGATTGAATAAATCGCATCAGATGATAATCATGCAAATCCGCTGACGAAAACCTTCTCAGCAATTTGAGCCAACTGTACATAGTTCGGGTGTAAGACACTCGAGTGACTGGCTATAGGACAAGTGGGAGATTGTTGGACAATTATGACCCATAGCGTCACTTTTTGTACAGATCATGGTGTTGTTGTACAAATTAACTATGTGACAAAGGAGATTGCTCTCTTATCATTTGTGATTAGATCACCAAGATATATAAATGATAGGAGGTCCTTATGATTTGTTCCTGGATTGAGCATGATATGAGACAGTATCAGTCCACGAAGGATAAATCATTAAATATCCATAGTCAGAGTATTATCGAGATCGGACATCGATAAATACGTAAAAGACTAGTATTACACTTGTGCATGTTGTGAGGGCATAACGACATAGTTCTCATATATTTGGGTATAGGATACTCATGCAAGTGTAATAGGAGGTTGTGTTTTACCGATGTTACGAGAAACAGCTTCGCTCTGGATAGACCCACTCAGAATTCCATTGGTAGTATGACTATGTGTCTATGGAAGTCTGAAATCAGGGTAGGTGTATTTGGTCTTAACCTGAGACTTGCACCGCTAATACTTGCGACATGTTCTGTGTACGCCTCTGCTGGGTATATTGATAATTGTAGTGTGTTGGGTGTGATGTCAAGACGGAAGTATCACTCCAGTCATATGGAGATGATGATCTTGGTTTTGGTCGTCCAGGGCTTTAATAGGTTCTATGTATGCCTCTGTTGGGTATATTGAGAATCGTAGTGTGTTGGGTGTGATTTCAAGAGGGAAGTATCATTCTAGTCATATGGAGATGATGATCGCGTAAGGATACATAACTGGTTCTCTAAAGTGTTGCAACCATCGGGATAATATGACTTGGTCATGATTATCCGATAATAATGAGACTAGTTTCTCGTAATCCGATATATGCTTCATACGTGACAGACACTATACCAGCCCCATGCCTTGCATGTGATCATCCGATACTGGATCGAAATACGCAATACCACGTATACTACGCCTGATATAGATCGCTTATTCTTGTAAGCATATTTCTGGAGAATTGGGTAGGCATGACACTTTGCTAGAAGCCAACCTTGTCTTGTAAATCGGTACAAATGTAGTACGAGGTACTTACGTGTCCGGATAGTCTGACGACCGAATTTACTGCCAACATATCCGGGGATCTCATGGGTCGCTTCCCGAAGATTCACCGATGACGTATGACTCGCACTTTAATTAATCTGGGATTAATTAGATGAGAGAGAAAATTAATCTGGGATTAATTGCAGAGATATTTTATCTGGGATAAAATATCAATAAAAGAGATATAACGATTAATTTGGAATTAATCGATTAAATAATATATTCGATATATTATACGAAATTGGATTTTGACGCGGAATTAAAATTAGATTTAATTCGGGCGAACGAGTTAATTTAGAATTAATTCGTTAGCGACGTGAATAATGATTTCGCTAGGTATAATCATTTAATTGCGTCGCAACGGAAAATTTATTAATTTGGAATTAGCGAACTCGAGCCCGGGATTATTTGCGAGCGCATTCGCATTTCGAATTCGAGTGCGGCACGTAAATCATATCAAGCATCAAATCGCTAGTCGCATCAAGCGTCAAATCATTAGTCACTTTGAGTGATGTGACAACTTGTCACTTTATTGATTGAGTGATGTGACTTGATGGAAGTGGTTGGAAAATTTTTTGAAAGCTTGATTGACATATATTATTATTTTAATATTTGGTATATGTTATTTTGATTTTGGAAATCAATTACACACAACATTTTTCTCTCTCAATCTCTTCATCTCTCTCACGCTCATGGAGGGGCTGTTTTTCTTCTGGTTTGCCGAGAGCCAAGGAGGAAAAATGGAAGCAAAGTGTGATGTTTTTGTGGCAAAAACATCAAGAGCTAGCACTCCGAGAGACATGCGAAGGTGATAGGGAAGTCCACCCATGAGCTTGGGATCATTTCACAAAGCTTGGAGCTTTCATGGAGGACCAAGATGGCCGAAAATGGAGAACATCCAGCAGCTCACTACCGTGACTTCAATAAAACAGAAAACGAATTTTTATTGTCCACCGCGTCGCTTAACCGCTCGATGTGAGTATTCCGTAACTCCCTCGTTGTATTCGCACATGTGTTTTATGCTTGTTATTCGATCCTCGGGACCGTAGAACTCCAACATATGTTGCGTTCCATGTACGTCTTCCTTGAAGACTTATATAGTACCATTAGGCACAATGCCTTGTGGTACAACAACCAGTATCAAAACTTGGTTGTTTACATGGAATCCATTTCGGACTCATGGCACTTTGCCATAATAGGGAGTCGATACCTTGTATCACTTCCTCATACGTAGTCAGTTGGTATTCCTCAATAAGATTGACATCATTATGAGGTAAGATCAGAAACCTATACCCAAGGTTGTCTTCTGACTCTCTCCGACTTATGCGGTTCTTGTGTATTCGAAGATTACTGGTATAGTTTCATCCTTGATGAACTATTTATGTTCCATTAGGAATCGGTGCCTGGAACATTATTACTCCGATTTTCATCGAGTTTTACTATCCTCCCACTTACCACTGCATATCGGTATTCCTCTTAGGAAAATCGCATGGCGAGCAACAATTAAAATTATTCTCTTGTGAGTTGTATAAGTACTATACTTATGGTTTCCCTTGGATAACCTACAATTGGCACTTATCTAATTTGGGTTCTAGTTTGGTATCATCCAAACATATGCCTAGCATTTCCAAATCTTCAGGAATGAGAAACCCGATTTCTTTCCTGTTCATATCTAATATGAATTCTGTCTAACAGATTTTATGGAACCTTATTCAAAATAAGTTATGCACTATTTATGCTTATCTGTTGAAGGAAATGGTAGCTCAGAGCGACTCATGATTAACCTTATCATGTCTAACAAAATTCGGTTACTCAGTTCGGACACACCGTCAGGATTGACGTGTTCCGGGAACAGTCCTTGTTGAAAAAATACTATACTCTTTCAAGTATATTAGAAACTTATTGCTTAAGTATTTTCCATTACGGTCTTACTGTGACGGTTTAATACTTTAGCCGATCTGTGTGTCTATTTCATGTCGAAACTTTAAAAGTTTCTGATTTATGTTTCAAAAGAGACACATAACCATAACGCGATGCCACATCCATAAAGGTCACGAAATATTCATATCCACCTCTAGCCTAACTGGATATGGGCCCACTTGCTTCACTATGAACTAGGGCTAACAGATCGGTGGCATTGCACTTTTACCGAGTAAAGGTGTTTTAGGCACTTTGCCTAATAAGCTAGATTCGTAGACTTTATTTGAATGGAATCAAATCAGTCCGAGTACCCACTCTTCAAAAGTGTGGATATACGAGTCTTGTTTAATTTTGTGTCCCAGACAACAATGCCACAATTAGTTTCTTCTGATCAAATCAGTTTGAGCTATTTGTTTGTCATTTTGTATGTTTGAGATTTATTTATATTCAAAATATAAATTCTGTTATTTACATCTAATATGTTTATCTCAATATCATCTTTATATAATGAAACACTTTAGTGTTCTAGAATATAAAGGTAAATCCGCAACAGATTAAACACTGATATAGAGATAATGTTTCTAGTCAAACTAGTTACATTATAACAGTTTCTAAATTTAGGTACACACTCGGAGGGTAGTTCCTAAAATCAGGTATCTATGGTTAAAATAGGAACTTTCGTCCAATTTCCAATTCGCAAATGAATCTCAGTCTGAAGTCAGTATCCTGCTCATAAAAGATTCTAAACATCAGTACGTATTTATTTATCACAATAAGTATTTAAATCCAATTTCAATACTAGTAGTGAACATAGTTATGATAACACATTTGAAGTCAGAGCCTTGCTCGTCTTCAGTTCCTTCATGTCTTATTTATCCAAATGGCAGTCACGCTTCCGCGATCCCGTTTGCCACATTTTAGGCAGACATTTTAGGATATGTCCTATATCTTCCCAGAAGATTATAATGATTTTGCCTTTGCCCTTTTCACACTCCAGAAACCTTTGGCCAAGCTTCGGGTTTCTAGAATATCGAGGTAAAGTGCGCTTTGCGCTACTTGTCTTATTGTAAAATTTGACTTTTTCTCCTTGAGAATAGTCATTAACTCTCCAAGAGTTAATATTGCAATTGAGTACTTCTAAGATCTAAGAATAGATCTATGAAGATCCTTCAATTTCATTATCATACTTTAAGGATCTAATCCTTAGTTCTGATTAAGAAATTAAGGAGTCTACTGCGACAAGCTTAATGGATTAGGCACTTAAGTTATCATTACATGAATCTTTCAAAGATCATGCTCTACTATTGCTTAACTCCCGGGCTTAGGCTTAATATGTTATTTTATCAAATAAAGTAGCTTATTAGTTTCCAGGACTATCCTGAAATCTATTCCCAAATTGAACCATTTAAATACATTTTCCCTAGGATTATGTTTTAAATGTCAATCTTTCAATTATATCTTGATTCTAATAGTCCAACTATTTAATCAACGATTTTCGGTACTATTTATTATAATGATTACTATAGTCCAACTATGTAATCAACTATAATTTAATTGTTTGAATACAGTCCAACTATTAATTAAAATAACGTTTAACTATTAGTCCAACTAACATTTAATTATTTGACGAATGATATTTGAATGAGCGCGTATGGCAAGTTATTAAACGAATATTGCAAATTTAATACTTGCCTCCCACTATTTTTCGGCGAGCCTCTAACCCTCTGTCGAGTACTCGGGAAACCGTGTTTCCTAGCGGGCTAGGATCCCGTTAAATATCACACAATCTTGACTTTGGCCAACAAATTGTATGATAATTAACTAGGTAGATCTCTAAGATCAATTGGATCCCATCCAATTCCTAGATCCAGTAGGGGGACATCCAAGTCCGAAACATATATACAATATATATGCCAATATATCCAATATTTTGCCTAACCTTTTTCCTCTGAATCAACTAAGCCTTGGCTTTGGCACAACAAACTTAGTGATCCCAGTTAAGTGTGACCCATTGACCATGGAAAGCTTCGTAATCAATGTCGATGGACAAGAAGTGATCTTGACTTTGGCCAACAAATGACAACTTGGACAACACACTGATATGGAACAAAGCTCTCGTGATTCAAACACATTCTCGAAGGACAAAGGCCTTGACTTTGGCCAACAAACCAATGTCAGTCTTAGATCTTGAGTAAGAATCACTCAATAGAAGGAAAAACGTTTAATATTTTGTGAGGGTTTTTCGCGTGCAAATTGGCAACCAATTTATTATCTTTGTTAAGGTCCCATCATCATACACCCTTAAACATATATTCTAAACACATAATAAAGTGCGTATAAATAAATAATAATGATATGCGGATGGATACTTAACACATTGATCTTAGATTAAATCTATCCATTTCCTCTCTCCCGCTAGCACATGTATTACTTCTACCCGTTACACTACACTTCTAAAGAAACCTCATTTACATTGAGGGGAATAAGTGAGAAGAGAAATACAAAGAGTATGGAGGTAATAGGCTGGACACGCAGGTCCAATTTAATAAATTCCAAATTTATTACAACAATTTCTAAAATTGCCCCACCCATATAATATCCATCCGATATACATTATTCATGCATCGCAATCATGTATTCACACAAGCATGTTATCAATCAATCTAATCCAATTAATTAATCTGAATATTAATAACCATCCAATGTTCAAACAACGATTTGATTTTGCGCGAGTCAAACTCGTTTTTGCGAATAAGTACTCAAAGTACGAATTATTGAATTAAATTAAATTACAACATTAAAACCAATTTAATATGTATTTAATAATAATTCACTATTTAATTCCAATTAAATACTACACTTTATTGACGAACCTTTACAACTTAAATTCCAAATTTAATCGTTACGGGTCTCAAAGCCCGATTAATGTCCAACGTTAATTTAATTAAAGTCCAATGTGCTTTCAATTAATTTCTTTAAGGTGTGGACTTTTGGTCAACTTGGGTCAAACCCAATAACCAAAGCCCAATCAAGGAATAACCCCATAAGCCTAGAAATCAATTTAGGCCCATTAGGCCCAATTAAATTTATTAAGGTCCATTAGTCGCATTTGGGCTTTATGGAATCGGTTTTGGGCCCAATTGGATCCAACCAATTTAGCCTAAACCCATATTGGTACAACCAAGCCCAATAAAGCCCAATTACAACATTTAAAGCCCAAATCCAATTTAAGCCCATTTAATTAAATCACAAAATTCCAATTCCACAATTTAATTACTTTAAAGTGTATAACATAATTAATTACCCAAATCAATATTTCCAAAACATCAATTAGCCTAATTAATCATGCTCATTAACAACAAAACATGTCCAACACATTTTATCAAAATCAAACTCAATACATGCTTATCAAAGTCTCGGCTTTTGTAGGGATTTTAATGTCCAATTCAGTTTTAATCCAATCAAATCCAATTCAACATTAAATCAACATTCCCAATTGATTCCAACTCATCCAATGAATCAAAAAATAAAAATCCAAGACCATTAGGGTTCATGTTCAATTCGGCCAAGCCACAAAAAATTGGGGAAAATTGTTCCAAATCAATTTTCATGAAATTGATCCAATCAAACTTCAATTAAACTACATTTAAGCATACTCAATCATCCAATTTCATAAAATCATGCTCAAATACAATTTACCCAATTTTAACCCTAAATATGTTTCATGCTCAAATGGCTCTAATACCATTGATGGGTTTCTTTTAAGTCTCAAAGATCATTTTAAAGCAATGAAACAAGTATGAATACACAATGAAATATGGCGGAATCATACTCACATTGATCGGATTGGATGCTACAAATAACAAAATTCTTTTGTCCCTCATTGAGTGCTCGGCAACAACATATTTTTCTTCCTCAAATTCGGTCGTAGCTCCATTGATGGATCTCCAAGCTCCAAGCTATGTATGGTGATTCCATGCTCATGAAATTGGTTCCCTATCACCTTAGGATAACTCCTTAAGTGTGCTAGAACAAGAAAATTACCACAACTTTCTATTTTCGGCCAAGCCAAGAAATTTAGATGAAAGTTGGTTCAAAACCGAGAGAGGGAGAGGAGGGAAAAGCTCAAAACCGTGAGCTCTATAGAAGAGAGAGAAGAAATTTCTTTTGTATTTATTAATTGATTTTCCAAAAACAATTATACATATACCATTTTTTGAATTTCAAAAAGTCAAGCCATAAAAGCTTGCCAACTACCACCATCAACTCCCATCAATCAATAAATAGTGACTGGTGTCAATCACTCAAAGTTAAAGACATCTATCACTTGATTGACGAATGATGTGACACTAGATGTGACTAGTGTTTTGACGCTTGATGTGATTTACGTGCCGCACTTGAATTCAAAATACGAATGCGCATTCAAACACTCCCGGGCTCGGGTTCGCTAATTCCAAATTAACGAATTTTCCGTTGCGACGTAATTAAATCTAATTTAATTAAATAATCATGCATAGCATAATTACTATTCACGTCGCTAATGAATTAATTCTAAATTAACTCGTTCGCCCGAATTAAAATTCGATTTTAATTCCGCGTCGAAATCCAATTTCGTTTAATGTATCGAATATATTAATTTATCGATTAATTTCAAATTAATCGTTCTCTCATTTTGAATAATATTTTATCCCAGATAAAATATAACCGTAATTAATCCCAGATTAATTTTCTCTCTCATCTAATTAATCCCAGATTAATTAAAGTGCGATTCATACGTCATCAGTGAATCTTCGGGAAGCGACCCATGAGATCCCCGGATATGTTGGCAGTAAATCGGGTCGTCGGACTATACGAACACGTAAGTACCCAGTACTACATTTATACCAATTTACAAGACAAGTTTGGCTTCTAGCAAAGCGCCATGCCTACCCAATTCTCTAGAAACATGCTTACATGAATAAGCGATCTATATCAGGCGTAGTATACGTAGTATTGTGTATGTCGATCCAGTATCGGATGGTCACGTGCAAGGCCTGGGACTGGAATTGTGTCTGCCCCGTACGAAGCACATATCGGATCTCTGGTAACTAGTCTCTATAATCAGATATATATGACCTAGTCATAATATCCCAATAGCAGCAGCATATAAGAGAACAAGTTCCGTATCCTACGTTATCATCATCTCCACTATAACTGAAGTGATACTTCCGTCTTGACATCACACCCAATACAATACGATTCTCAATATACCCAGAAGAGGCGTACACAGAACCGGTTAAAGCCCTGGATGACCAAAACCAAAGCATATTGATTGTCGCAAGTATTAGCGGTGCAAGTCTCAGGTTAAGACCAAATACACCTACCCTGAATTAAGACTTCCATAGACACATAGTTATACTACCATTGGAATTCCGAAGGGTTCTATCTAGAGCGAAGCTGTTTCCCGTACCATCGGTAAAACACGACCTCCTATTACACTTGCATGAGTATCCTATACCCAAATATATGAGAACTTTGCCGTTATGCCGTCACAACGCGCACAAGTGTAATACTAGTCTTTTACGCATCATCAATGTCCAATCTCGATAATACTCTGACTAGGGATATTTAATGATTTATCCTTCGTGGACTGATACTGTCTCATATCATCTCAATCCAGGAACAAATCATAAGGACCTCCTATCATTTATTCATCTTGGTGATCTAATCACAAATGATAAGAGAGCAATCTCCTTTGTCACATAGTTAATTTGTACAACAACACCATGATCTGTACAAATAGTGATGCTATGGGTCATAACTGTCCAATATAATGACCTCCGAGCAGACCCTAGGGATAAATCCTAGTAGTCAGCTGATGTACTCAGACTGGCTAATTGGGGAGTAAAGACTACAGTCAAACTCCAGTAGCTGGCCCTCACATGGGATATCAGTCAGATAGACAAAGTCATCTGATATGATTGTCATCTCGATGACCGGGAGATGGAAAGTATGGGTGGAGTCCTTCAAACTCTCCACCAACGTTTGCAAGCCCCTTATCATGATTTTGGGTGCGGGCGGAGATGTAGAGGATAAAGAGGGTGAACCCTGTGGTAGTAATCCAAGCCTGGATCTCGAAGGAGAGCGTATTATATCATTTATGGACACTAGTGGGGTTGCCTCTAGCCTTCAGATAAGAATTATCTAGCTGCAGAAGACATAGATAGGTTAGGATAATGACATAAATACGAGGCAGTAACATGGTAAAAGACCCAAGGAATGGCCATAATATCGGTCGGATATCAATATGTAATTTAGTAAGGTCGGTCAGATATATTTATATAGTAGGCCAGATATAAATTAAATTATGGGCAGACTTCATATAACGTCTGGTCAGCAGTAAATTAAGATCTTAAATCCAGAAAAGTAAGAACGAAAGAGGAAGACTTGAGGCTCGACGCGTGAGCACACATAGTCCACTAGAGTGAATAGTGTAGGTGTGATATCCATGTATTTGAGGCCGAACGACTTGTGACAGCCGGAGGCATTATCCAAGCCGATGAAAAATGGTAGATGCAGGTCCTCGGGGGCATGATTGGGAGCGGGAAGTCTCAATGATTCCATTGGTGAAAAATATGGCTATAATTGGTCGATGTAGAATTTGGGTTTTGAAAATGGAGGTTCTTGGTAAAAAGAGAGAGTCAGTTTATATTCTCGAAGGATATCCGATGGAACATAGATAACATGAATATTCAGCCTGACATAAAATACAGCTGTAAAGTACCGAGTCTGCATCAGACGCACAATGCATCCAAATTCAAAATATCGGGGATGAAACTCGCCTAAAAGAGATATTGGGATACAAAGAAATCCATAGAGGGAAAGCTCCAAAGATAAAACAAAAAATACGGAGACAGCTAAAATGAGGTAGGAAAAACCATAGAAGGATCTTGGGTCAGGAAGATGAACATCAAGCAACCCCAGAAGTAGGATAGAATTTTGAAGAGAACGTGATGAAGGCATCTCACAACAGATCGAGGTAGCGAGGGATTAAAGGTCCAACTGTTGGAGTTCTACGGTCCCGGGGATCGAATAATAAAGCATAAACATGTGCGAATACAATCAAAAGAAGTCGTGGAATACTCACAATGATCGGTTGAGCGATGCGGTAGACAACAAAAAGCTTTCTTCCCTCATCCATGAAGCTCGGCAGTGAGCAGTTTTTGATCTTCAAAAATCGGCCATGGATGATCTTCATCAAGCTCCAAGCTTTGTTAAATGATCCCAAGCTCACAAGTGGGTTTCCCTATCACATTTGTATGTCTCTTTGAGTGCTAGCTCTTGATGTTTTTGCCACATAAACACCATAGTTTCTCCCTTCACTGTCACGATTTTAAGCTGAAACAGAAGGGAAGAAATGGAGCCCAAATGGGCGAGAGGGAGGGAGAGGAAAAAGAGAGAGAGTGAGTTGTATGATGGTTGTTTGAAAAAGTGTATCTAATACCACTTTTTATTTTCCAAAAAATCAATTAATTGATTTCAAAAATCAAAACAAATACCAAATATTTAAAATATATTAAATGTCTATCATGCCATCACACTTGAGTGTATTACACTCCACCATCAACTTCCATCAAGTCACATCACTCAATTAATCAAGTGACAAGTTGTCACATCACTCAAAGTGACTAATGATTTGATGCTTGATGTGACTAATGATTTGACGCTTGATTTGAATTGCGTGCCGCACTCGAATTCGAAATGCGAATGCGCTCGCAAACAATCTCGGGCTCGGGTTCGCTAATGCCAAATTAACGAATTTTCCATTGCGACGTAATTAATTGATTATGCCTAGCGAAATCACTATTCACGTCGCTAACGAATTAATTCTAAATTAACTCGTTCGCCCGAATTAAAATCTAATTTTAATTCCGCATCGAAATCCAATTTCGTATAATATATCGAATATATTATTTATCGATTAATTCCAAATTAATCGTTTTCTCTCTTTAATTAATATTTTATCCTAGATAAAATATCTCCGCAATTAATCCCAGATTAATTTTCTCTCATCTAATTAATTCCAGATTAATAAAGTGCTAGTCATACGTCATTGGTGAATCTTCGGGAAGTGACCCATGAGATCCCCGGATATGTTGGCAGTAAATTCGGTCGTCGGACTATCCGAACACGTAAGTACCTAGTACTACGCTTTACCGATTTACAAGACAAGGTTGGCTTTTAGCAAAGCGCCATGCCTACCCAATTCTCCAGAAACATGCTTACAGGAATAAGCTATCTATATCAGGCGTAGTATACGTAGTATTGCGTATTTCGATCCAGTATCAGATGACCACATGCAAGGCCTGAGGCTGGTACAGTGTCTGCCCCGTACGAAGCATATATCAGATCACGAGCAACTAGTCTCTTTATTATCGGATAATGATGACCAAGTCATATTATCCCGATGGTTGCAAACCTTTAGAGAACCAGTTTTGTATCCCTGCGCGATCATCATCTCCATATGACTGGAGTGATACTTCCGTCTTGACATCACACCCAACACACTACGATTCTCAATATACCTAGCAGAGGCATACACAGAACCTGTTAAAGCCCTGGATGACCAAAACCAAAGTATATTGATTGTCGCAAGTATTAGCGGTGCAAGTCTCAGGTTAAGACCAAATACACCTACCCTGATTTCGGACTTCCATAGACACATAGTCATACTACCAATGGAATTCCGAGGGGGTCTATCCAGAGCGAAGCTGTTTCCCATACCATCGGTAAAACACAACCTCCTATTACACTTGCATGAGTATTCTATACCCAAATATATGAGAACTATGTTGTTGTGCCTTCACAACGCGCACAAGTGTAATACTAGCATTTTACGCATTATCGATGTCCAATCTCGATAATACTCTGACTAGGGATATTTAATGATTTATCCTTCGTGGATTGATATTGTCTCATATCATCTCAATCCAGAAACAAATTATAGGGACCTCCTATCATTTATATATCTTGGTGATCTAATCACAAATGATAAGAGAGCAATCTCCGTTGTCACATAGTTAATTTGTACAACAACATCATGATCTGTAAAAATAGTGTCGCTATGGGTCATAAATTTCCAACAATCTCCCACTTGGCCTATAGCCAATCACTCGAGTGTCTACCACCCGAACTATGTACGGTTGGCTTAAATTGCTGAGGAAAGGCCTTCGTCAGCGGATTCGCATGATTATCATCTGATGCGATTTATTCGATCATCACATCGCCACGATGTATGATCCGAACGAATCAGATGAATAGTCGAAGTATGTATCTGGATCGTTGATGAGACCATTAATTCTTTAGCCTGTGCTGAAGCCTAGCTCAGCTGCTAACAGAACTATATTTAATCTAATTAGATTTATTATCGACCCAAATGGCTTCTATTGCTGCCTCAGCTACAGCAATAACCCGCATTTGTTGTTTATTCGGTAACATTATCTTACATGGAAGATTTACAGCTTACTGTTCCGTTATTCAAACTTTATAGTACCGTTTGCGACTTATAGTCATTTTATCGGTTTAGGAAACTTGCAGTAGTGATCCCTCTCACTTCAAGTTCTCATTCTCCATAGTTTAAGACATCATCCTTAGTTCTCTAAGAAACTAAAAGATGTTCTTAATTTCAATCCAGTGACTATCACTTGGATTGGCCTGTTTGTGACTGCATATGCTCAAAGCGTATGAGACACCAGGGCGCGTACATTTTTCAATGTATGATTTCTCGGAGAGTATTCATGAAAGCCAAGCTTTCACCGATTGTATTATGGGAATATCATTTCCAAGAAATGATTTATTATCCTTATTTATAGGGCTTTGATTGTCAGTGCGCTCCCACCAACCTCCTTATATACACAAGAATCATTTTCGTTTTGAATTAAATCATATACCATTATGATTACATCAAAACGATAATTCCAAGAACTTAATGCTTGCTACAATCCATCCATGGATCGAATAACTTGCAAACCTTGTTTGCTAGTTTTGATACGACAAAACCGACAGGATGTTGTAAACATCCTCCAAAAAGTTTCCTTTTTCAGGAAATCGATTTTCCAGAGCTGAAGGCATCCCGTTAAGCTGATTCCAAAAATTTTCCTTGAAGTGGCTTCCATATTTTTGTGTTTCTTTTTTAAGCTCTGGATGCCTTCAAGAGTGCAATGATGAGTTGAATTTATAGAACCTGAAAAGGGTGAGCAATAATAGCACAAGTATCTTCCAAAGGACGATTAGTGGCAAAATAGTAAATCGTGAAAGGTCAAAAAGTTGCCTGGATCCTGTCGGAGAAAATAAGAAAATAAATCACAATTATTAAGAAAAGATAAATGATTCTCCCCAGTAGTGCTTGACACGCTGGTTGTTAACCTTGAATGTGTTGCTCGACTTGGGATTGTATATCTCAATGACTCCATAGGGTAACACCTACGTAATAACAAATGGACCTGATCATTTTAATTTCAGCTTTCCAGGAAAAAGTTTCAACCTTGAATCGTATAACAACACTTGCTGCCCTGGTTCCAATTATTTGCGCACTATTTTTCGGTCATGCCATTTCTTGGTATTCTCTTTGTACAGTTTGGCATTCTCATAAGCCTGTAGGTGAAATTCCTCCAACTCATTGAGTTGGTGAAGTCTTTTCTCTAATGTAGCTTGTGGATCAAGATTCAACTTCTTCAGTGCCCAATACGCCTTGTGTTCAAGCTCAACTGGCAGATGAGATGCTTTCCCAAACACCTTTTGATATTGGGACATACCAATGGGTGTCTTGTAAGCTGTCTAGTAGGCCTATAATGCGTCATCCAGTTTTTCAGACCAGTCCTTCCTTGTTGATCCAACGGTTCATTCCAAGATTCTTTTGATATCCCTATTTGAAACTTCAACTTGCCCGTTTGACTGTGGATGATAGGCTGTGGCAACCTTATGAGTATCTCCGTATATGGATAGGAGTGCATCAAAGTATCTTTTGCAGAAATGTGAGCCACCATCGCTGATAATTGCGTGATGTGTTCCAAAGCGAGTGAAAATATTCTTTTTCAGGAACTTGATCACCACTTTTGAATCATTGGATGGCAGTGCAATTGCTTCAACCCATTTTGAGACGTAGTCTACAACAACCAGTATGTACAAGTTTCCGAATGATGGAACAAAGGGTCCCATAAAATCAATACCCCATACATCAAATATCTCCACTTCTAGAATATTTTGCAACGGTTCTTCATTTCTCCTCGAAATATTCCCCGCCCTCTGGCACCTGTCATATTGAAGAGCAAATAGATAAGCATATTTAAAAAGAGTGGGCCAGTACAAACCTGATTATAGGACTTTTACTGCAGTTTTATTCCCGCTGAAGTGTCTGCCATATGGTGATGAATGACAGTGTTGCAAAATACTGTTGACCTCCTCATGTGGAACACATCGTCTCAATAATTGATCAGCACAAAGTTTGAACAAGTACGGCACATCCCAGACATAGTGCTTGACTTCTTTAAAGAATTTATTCCTTTACTGAGTTGTCCATTCCAACGGCCATTTTCCAGAAACTATGTAGTTGACATAGTCAGCATACCAATGGACTTTCTGCTGTTTCATGGCAAATAGCTGTTCATCTGGAAAAGTTTCTTTGATTGTCAATTCTTTGCCAGTTGTTTCTCCATTCTCGAGCCTTGACAAATGATCTGCCACCTGGTTTTCTGTTCCTTTCATGTCTCTGATCTCCACATCAAATTCTTGCAGAAGAAGTATCCAACGGATCAATCTGGGTTTGGCATCTTTCTTCGAGATCAGGTATTTGATTGCTGAATGATCTGTGTAGACCACCACTTTGGGACCCAGCAGATAAGGACAGAATTTGTCAAAAGCGAACACAACTGCAAGTAGCTCATTTTCAGTGGTTGTATAGTTGAATTGAACTTCATTTAGAGTTCTGCTGGAATAGTAAATGGCATGGAAGATCTTTGTTTTGCGTTGTCCCAAAACTGCTCCTACAGTAAAATCACTAGCATCGCACATCACCTCAAATGGAAGGGTCCAGTCTGGTGCTACTATGATGGGGGCAGAGACCATCTTTTGTTTTAGGATCTCAAAGGCTTCCTAGAATTTTTTGGTGAAGTTGAAAGGCACATCTTTCTCCAGAAGATTGCAAAGAGCTTTTCTAATTTTTGAGAAGTCTTTGATAAATCTTCTATAAAAGCCAGCATGTCCGAGAAAACTCCGAATCCCTTTGACAGATGTGGGTGGAGGTAGTTTTTCAACTGTCTCGATCTTTTTTTTGTCTACCTCGATTCCCTTTTATGAGATCCGGTGTCCAAGAACAATGCCTTCCTGCACCATAAAATGACATTTCTCCCAATTGAGTACCAAGTTTGTATCTTCGCACCTTTGTAACACATGTTCCAGATTTTGCAAGCGGTGGTCAAAAGAATCTCCAAACAGAGAGAAGTCATCCATAAAAACCTCTATAATCTGTTCTAGCATGTCTGAGAAGATGGCCATCATGCAACGTTGGAATGTGACAGGAGCATTACATAGTCCAAATGGAATTCTGTGGAAAGCAAAAGTACCATACGGACATGTAAATGTAGTTTTCTCCTGATCTTCTAGGGCGATGGCAATCTGATTGTACCCCGAGTATCCATCCAGAAAGCAATAGAATTCATGTCCCGCTAGTCTGTCTAGCATCTGATCAATAAATGGCAGCGGAAAATGATATTTTCTTGTTGCTTTGTTCAACTTCCTGTAGTCCATGCATACTCTCCATCCAGTCACCGTTCTTGTTGGAATCAGCTCGTTCTTTTCATTTGTGACTACAATAATTCCTTCTTTCTTTGGTACACACTGCATAGGACTCACCCAACTACTGTCTGATATGGGGTAGATGATGCCAGCATCCAACCATTTGATGATTTCTTTCTTCACGACCTCCTTCGTGATTGGATTTAATCTCTATTGATGCTCCACTGTGGGTTTGTACATGTCATTCATCAGAATCTTGTGCATGCAAAATGATGGACTAATACCTCGAATGTCTGCTATAGTCTAGCCAATGGCTTTCTTGTGTTCTCGTAACACTCTCATTAACTTTTCTTTCTGCTCTAATATTAGCGAAGAAGAAATAATAACAGGTAATTCAGAAGAGTTTCTAAGAAATACATACCTGAGATGACTCGGTAATAGTTTCAGCTCCAGCTGCAGTGTTTCTTCAATTGAGGGCTTGATTTGATCATTCTTCGGAAGTTCCTGACTTTCCACTGGTGGTGTCGATTTGAATCGGAATGGCTTATCAAGATAGTTGATACATTCCAGAATTTCAGCATCTAGCTCGCTGTCAGTCATGTTAGTGATGTAAGCTTCAAGTTTGTCTGTGGGAAATGTATCAGTATCATGAATGATACTATCAACAACACCAATTCTGAAACATTCTTCCTCATTTTCTTCACTCGGGAATTTCATGGCTTTGAAAACATTGAAGGTAACTTATTGGTCCTGCACTTTCATAGTTAGTTCTCCTTTTTGCACATCAATCACAGTTCGACCTGTAGCCAAGAATGGTCTCCCAAAGATGATAGGAACATCTCTGTCTTCTTCCATATCAATGATAATGAAATCTGCTGGGAGAATGAGTTTGTCGACTTTGACCAGCACATCTTCAACGACACCTCTCGAAAATACGAGCGTTCGATCAGCAAGTTGCAGAGAGACTGAGGTAGGCATTGCTTCTCCGATTTGAAGTTTCCTGTAAATAGAAAAAGGCATTAAATTAACACTTGCACCTAAATCACATAAAGCCTTACCAATATAATGTTCTCCAATGGTGCAAAGAACTGTGAAACTGCCAGAATCTTTCAACTTCGGGGGAAGTTTCCTTTGAATGATGGCGCTGTATTCCTCCATCAATGCTACTGTCTCGTAATCTCCCAATCTCCGTTTTCGTGAAAGAATATCTTTCATGAATTTGACATAGCTGGGCATTTCTTCCAAGGCTTCTGCAAATGGAATGTTGATATGCAGATTTTTAAACACCCTAAGAATCGAGCAAACTGTTTATCCAATTTGTTTTTCTGGAGTCGTTGAGGAAAATATGGAGGTAAAGTGATTCTTTCTTGATCTTTTTCCTTTGCTTCTTTTTCCTCCATCTGTGGAACTGCATCTTTTGGAACTTCTTCAATGGTTGCCTTGATTCCAACATCTTTGTTGATTTCAGTACCGCTTTTCAAAGTAATGGCTTGACATTGCTCATTCCCTCAGTTCCTTGGATTTGGTTCTGTGTTGCTGGGAAGATTTCCTGGCGGTCTGTAACTCTGAGCATTGGCCAGTTGTCCCATTTGATTTTCCAATGCTTTAATAGAGGCTGAATGGCTTTGATTCAATGCTACTTGATTTTGAACCATAGGTGCTAAAGCATCGTATTTTGCTTCTTCAACTGGGCCAGCACTTCTGTTATTCCTGGTTTTGTTTTCATGCTCCTGGCTTTTATTTGGTTGTTGGAATCCATGTGGTTGGTAGTTCTTTTTCCCTGAATTGTTGCTCCATGAAAAATTGGGGTGATTCCTCCACCGTGGGTTATAGGTGTTGGAATATGAATTGTTCTACTGTCTATTGAAATTGTTGATATAGTTCACTGTCTCTTTTTGTTGGTTGTAAGATTCTGACTCAGGTACTCCTCCAAATGGTGAAATTGTGGATCCACCAATAACTTTCATGTTAAAAGTTTCCAGATTTTTACAAATCACATCATGCTTGGAATTCAGTGCTGTGTTGGCTCCAACTTCATAAATTCCTGCAATTCTTTGGATCATGCTCCTTTCTGTTGGCCATAACGAATTATTGTTGGTCATTTCTTCAATTAAGTGCCAGGCCTGATCTTCTCCTCTTGCCATCAAAGCTCCTCCAACAGCAGCATCAATTGTGGTTCTCATTATTATAGAAAGTCAATTGTAGAAGGTTTGGACTTGTAGCCACTTTGCGATCTCATGATGAGGACATTTCCGGAGTAAATCTTTGAATCTTTCCCAAGCTTCACAAAGGGATTCTGAAATCTTGTTGCACGAAGGATGTGATGTCATTCCTCAACTTTGCAGTTCTGGCTGGTGGAAAGTACTTTGCAAGGAATTTGGTGGCTAGAGAGTTCCAAATTGTGATGTAACCTGCTGGTAACGAATGTAGCCAAGCTTTAGCTCTGTCTTTCAGGGAATATGGAAAAACCCGCAGTCTCATTGCTTCTTCAGCTGATCGGTTGTAATTGAAAGTACTACAAACTTCCAGGAAGTTGCTGATGTGGGAATTAGGATCTTCAGTTGTATTTCCCCCAAAATGTACTGACTGCTGAATCATCTAGATGCATGTTTTGATGTCACCCATATTTATTGGTAAGAGAGGAAGTACAATACAAGAAATGAGTCCGTCAACCACCGGAATGGTTCTGTCCCAAATGGGAATTGGTGGTGTAATGTTCAAAGGTTCAGGTTCCATGTTAATGATTGCTTCTTGGCCTTCTCGCCTTTCCCTTCTCAACTGTCTGGTGGTTTTTTCAATCTCTGGGTCAAGCTGTCGGAGTTCAAAGCTTCTGGTTCGTCTCATATAGTGTATGAGAACCTGAAACACAATAAAAAAAAACAATAACTAAAAAGAAAATTAGATACAAGTAAAGGTATCTAACCTCAAAATTAATAGTGAAAAATGAATAAGTCCCCGGCAACGGTGCCAAAAACTTGACCGGCGCGTAATCACACACGTATAACGCAAGCGCACGTATCGTTCAAGTAGTATAAAAGTATCGATCCCACGAGGACTTAAAATCTTTTGTTATTAATTTATGAAGTTAAATATTTACAAGTATCTAATGGACTGGTTGTTTGATTGGGTGGTTACTTTAAAACTTAAAACAAGTAAATAAAATTGCTTGAAAGTAGATTGAAGAAAATTCAAATTTATAAAACTATCCAGGGTTGTGAATCCTTCCAATATCTTTTTAAAAGATGAAGTGGTTATTTTACATTTGCGTAATATATTGGTTTATTAACCTGGAACACGAATTTATGTAAAAGCCTCTTCTGATGGTCAAATACAAATACCGAGTATAACCCAATAAATCATATTCATATGTTAACCAAATTATCTGAATTTATTAAGATTAAGTTCCAATTATGGCTACCCCCGCCCGACATGTATATTCATATCCTGTAAGGAAATCTATTAAAGGGTTATGTATCCTCAAGGAAGATCGTGGGCTATTAAGTCTAAGGTCTTAAACCTAAAATCCCTTTTCCAAGTTCCTTTTAAGTTTACCGAATCAATCTTATTAATGGCCAGTTAACAAGATGCATTAAGACTAAGGCTCAATAAATAAACCTTTATATTACCCAAACCGTAATTTAACCCCTTATAAATTGGTGATATTGGACTTCATCACAACCCCAGATAACTGGCTTAGTTACGACACATATTTACGGGTAGTAAAAACTTAAATAAAATAAAAGACATAAAGTAAAATGCTGAAAAGTAAATTGCTGAAAAGTAAATGACGGAAAGTAAATGATGAAATTAAATACTTAAAATTAAATGCTGAAAAGTAAATGCTGAAAGTAAATGCTGAAAGTAAATTGCTGAAAGTACAAAACTGAAAAGTAAATGCTGAAAGTAAATTGCTAAAAAGTAAATAAAGTAAAAGTACAATAAAAGAAAATGCTGAGGTAAAAGGATCCATTTTTATTACTTCTATTTTAGATATCTCCCTTAATATAATATATTAACTTTACATGATAATTACCAACCAGCCATATAGGCGGTATCCAGATTAAGTCAAATTAATAATTAATTACCAACTGACCAATCAAGCGGTATCCAGTTTAGTCAGGTTAAAACCAATTTAAATAATTACCAACCGACCAATATTGTGGTATCCTCGTTAAGTCAGGTTTTACTAGTTTATATATTATAAATAAGGGAGATTAATCTAAATATTCGTAATAGAAGTTTTACCTTTTACCCCAACAAGGGGGAGTTACCTCCTCATTACTGAAAAGTAAAAACTGAAAATTAAAGAAAGAAAAGTAATGTGCGTAAAAGTAAATTGCAGAAAGTAAAAACTGAAAAGTAAAGAAAAGAAAGTGCGAAAGCTGAAATTAATCACTGAAAGCTGTAAATAAAAAAACAAGATATAATCTTTTTAGTTATTCTTAAGGAATTTCAAAGAAGAAAATATGAATTTACCAATGAAATGACTTGGTATTTATAGGCAAAATTTTGCCTCCATCAAATCATCCACCAAATCCATTATTAATTACTCCACTAATTGCTCCACCAAATCCATTATTAATTAATCCACTAATTGCTCCACTAATTTCTATCATGTTTGGTGGGAGTTTGACTATTTTTATTTATTTATTTATTTATTTATTTATTTTCTTTGAAAATGACTTTAATAATTACAAATAACACAATTTCGGATGTTTCATCAATTTCGGTCATGAAATCTTTAGAATTCGAAATTAATTTTTTCTTCAAAGTTGTATATAATCGAGTCTTCTTTATTCTAGAACTTGAATCAACTCAATTCGATATCGGAGTAAAATGTTATGCTCAAAATACGACAGATGCGTAAAATTGGAATTTCCAAAACTGCATTTCGTTAAAACGCCCTTTCAAGTTTCCAATCTCCAAAATTAATATGTCAAGTCCAATATTTTCCCTTATTTGACCCATATTTATTCCTAAATGATTTCATTAAGTTCCAATATTATTTTATATGCAAAATAAACTAAAACATATCAAAATGTTCATCAAACCCGAGAAACTAAACAAAATATTAAGTAAAAAATGGCGGTAAATATTGATATATTTTCCGCTCATCAATAGGTTCTCTACGGATGCAATCTCCGTGATAGAAACATCTCTTCTCTGTACTATCTCTGTTATGAGATGATATTTTCTCTCTAGAAGCTTTCCCATTTGTGGCTTCTTGGTTCTTTGGTAGCCATTGCACCCTTATTATCGCAATAAATTGTGTGGTTTTTCCATGTCTGAAACAATTTACAAATCTCCCAAGAATTTCCGGAGCCAGACTACTTCCTCAGCTACTTCAAAAGTTGCTACATACTCTGCCTCCATGGTAGATTCAACAATACAAGATTACTTTATACTGCTCCACACAATGGACTCACAAACTAGTGTAAACACTGGTCCAGATGTTGATTTTATAGAATCGACATCCGTCTGAAAATCAAAGTCTGTATATCCCGTGAGGATCTTATCCTCACCAAAATATACAATCATATAATTTCTCATTCTCTTAAGATACTTAAGAATGTGTTTAACAATCATCCAATGATCTAATCTTGGGTTAGACTGAAACCTACTAACTACTCCCGCTGTAAAACAGATGTCTGGTCTCGTATATAACATAACATCAATGAGACTACCAATTGCGGAGGCATATAGGATATGTTTCATAACCCTAACTCCTTGAGGTGTCTTAGGTGACTGTTCCTTTAACAAATGAATTCCATGTCGGAAAGACAAATTTTCTTTCTTGGAATTTTGCATCCTAAATCGCACAAGGATCTTGTTGATATATGATGTCTGAGATATAGCTAACAGTCGTCGGTTGTGATCCTGAAGAATTTGGATCCCAAATACATAAATAGCCTCTCCTAAATCTTTCATTTGGAATTGGTTAGCTAGCCAGGATTTCACGTCCGATAATATTTTTACATAATTCCTAATGAGTAAAATATCATCAACGTATAAAATGAAAAAAACCATATTTCTGTCTCTAACGAGCATGTATAAATAAGGCTCATCGATGTTCTGCTCAAAATTATAAGACTTGATCGTGGTATCAAATCCTATGTTCCAAGATCGAGATGCCTACTTAAGTCCATAGATAGACTTTTGCAGATTGAAAACTTTGTGCTCTTGACCTTGAGCTACGAACCCCTTTTATTGTATTATATAGATACACTCATCAAGATTGTAATTCAAGAAAGTAGTCTTGACGTCCATTTACCAAATCTCATAGTCATAATATGCGGCAATAGAGAGAAGGGTGCAGATGGACTTGAACATGACTATTGGCGAGAAAGTCTCCTCATAATCGACTTCATCTTTCTGGGTTGGCCAATAACCTAGTCTTGAAGGTCTGCACCTTCCCATCTGCTCCTCTCTTTCACTTGTAGATCCACATACAACCTATTGGTTTTACCTCATCAGGTTGATCTATAAGCTCCTAGACTGAGTTGGAATACATGGGTTTGAGCCATTTCTCTTTATCAGAATCATCCATTGCACTACGAAAGGTCAATGGATCATTTATACCATCACTTGATTCAACAATTTGTGCCTCTCTAACTCCTAGATAGCGATCAGGTTATCGTGCAACCCTCACAGTACGTCTAGGTGGCAGATCATTTTGATATACTTGCATCTGTTGCTCAGATGTCAAAGGTGCTATGTTTCTGTCAACTATTGTTAATGATGGTGTGCTAGTCGAACCAGCAAGTAACTCCTCAAGTAACACTTTACTTCGAGGTTTAAACTCTCTCAATAGTTCTCCTCAAGAAATGTAGCGTTTGTCGACATAAACACTTTATTATATTTCAAACTATAAAAGAACACACCTCTAGTATCCTTAGGATAGCCTACAAATAAGTACACCTGAGAACGTGGCTCCAACTTTGTAGTCTTATTCTTCAGTGCACGTGATAGATAACTCCATATGTGAAAATATAGTAAACTTACTTTACGACTATTGCATAACTCCAATTGAGTCTTAGGAATAGACTTAGATGGAACTACATTAAGGATAGACATTGTTGTTTACAATGCATATCACCATAATGAACTAGGCATTGAATTGTAACTAAACATAGATCTTATCATGTCTAGTAGGGTGCGATTTTATAACATCCCTTCCAGAAATGCTATCGGCAGGGAATAGGCCGCCCTATCCCACTGAGCCTTTGAATCACTGACTGTACACATCATTAATAACTTATCTCAGATATAGACTCATGCATAGGGACATTTTCCTAACTAATTAACATAAATGAAACGTAAAACTCATAACTCTGTACTAATTATTACTTCTCTATACAACTCTGTTCATAGACACTTGTAACTCATCACAAGACTCATACACTTTTAATATATAACATACAACTTTACTTGACATTGACTATGCCGAAACTCTGTACACGACCTGGATGACCAAACACCGTAGTGACTACCATCAGTATCCATCCTCTCGAACTCATCCTCTCGGTAAACTTGTAAAATAAAAACACTGGGAGAGGTGGGTTAGATCGTTTGAACGACCTAGTGAGTAGACAGTTCAAAAAGGAATTGAAATGATTTTCACATCTATTGTTTTAAAACCAAAGTCATCTCAAGGAAATTAATATTTCTTGAAATCTCTTTACTTATCTGAAAACAATTCTCTTTCTGGAAAACTTCTTTGAAAACTACTTTTGGTCTGTAAAACTCCAAGTTTCTCTTAAAACTGTTTCTCTTGAAAACTCTTTTTTATAAACTATCATTCTATAAACAATGTCTCTAAGTATCTGTAGAAAACTTTACGCATTGGGGCATTACGTATCGTCGTCCCCCCATACGCTTAAACTAATGGTCTCGGGGCATTATGTATTATCGTCCCCCAAGCCACTGAACTGGAGCCAGGTGTGCAAATCCATGCCATTGGGGTTTTACATATCGCCATCTCCCAAAGCATGCCACTGTCTTGTCCCCGAATTTAGGGTCTAGGGGCGTTACGTATCGCCATCCCTATAGCCCTGAAATATATGATCTAGGGGCATTATGTATCGTCGTCCTCTGGTTCCACTTTATATGTGCACATGTATGTATCCTTCAATTCCAATATTTGTATCAAGTTACATATGAGGTGGGTTTTTCCCTCATGCCTCCAAAAACCATAAAATCATGCTTTTCAAATTAAATCTTTCTAAAACATGCTCATTCATAAAAATAACCGAAACTCATTTCGGCTAACGCCATATTTACTGAAAAGTAAGTCTTACATCAAAAGCAATTAAGTAAAATCAATTTGAGAAAAATGGTCCACTTACAGATTTTAGGATCTGGCTGGTACTACTTTGCTTCGTCGAAGAATATTATAGTTCCTACGATGATGTATAATCGAGAAACTCAATTAGAATATGAGGTGTGAAAGATGCTTCGGAATTAAACTAAGCTTCTCAATTCAACTAATTTTTAAACACCACATGATGCATTATTCTTTGTGACTTGTCATAATACTTGTATATGTGTCGATACGAAACCCTTAG
Organism: Zanthoxylum bungeanum; assembly: GCA_019454045.1. Classification (NCBI taxonomy): domain Eukaryota; kingdom Viridiplantae; phylum Streptophyta; class Magnoliopsida; order Sapindales; family Rutaceae; genus Zanthoxylum; species Zanthoxylum bungeanum. The sequence goes on from SKCR01036392.1 coordinate 77,353, forward strand.
GGTAGCCTCTAACATCTAATGGAATGAGATTGTTTATGTCATGCGCTACAACGACCATGTAACATCATGAGCAATTTTTATTTCACGTCACGACGACCACCCAACCAGACCCGAGGCAGAGCCTCTACTTATTACGCATCGTGATGTCAAATGTTGAGCCTCACGACACTCACATGATTGGGGCCGAGGTAGTGAACCTCTGATTCTTATGCATCGTGACGTTGGGTGATGGGTGTCGCAACACTAAACCAATTTCAGGGCCTAGCATAAACTCTTCAATGATATACTCTAAAATAACCTCAGCCTCCTCGTCTTTATGCAAACTAGATCAACTACCAACATTCTAATCATCATAATTTTAACCTTGTATTCATCACAATATCCAATTCCATAAACTTCAATTTAGTTCAATATCTATGATTTCCTCACAACATCAACTTCTTAACACAATAGCTATCTAAACATAACTTAAAGCCAATATCACCCATTAATCATCAAATCATCAAAAATATACATATTAAAATTTGGGTCAAGTTTCTCCTTACCGTACTCAATTGATTTCCTTCACAATTCAAGTATTCTAAGCTTGATATTCCTCTTTTTAGCTTCTTGTGAGTTGGTTTTCATTGATTATTCTTTAACTTGGGTGAGAAATGGCTTCCACTCTTCCTTTTTTTCCTTCCTTTCTTATTTCTCCCTCATGGTTTCTCTCTTTCTCAAAATGTTAGGGATACTTGAATAGTGATCTTTTTTATGCTAGGGGCTAAATATTTAATGGTTAAAGGAGAAAATTAGAAGTTTTGAGAATTTTCTAGATAGGTCATCGAGTACGATTCATCTAATGATAAGTAGAGTGTCGAACCCATAGGGATTGTGTTCAAATCACACTAAATACTATAATTAATAATCCTAACTTTATTTAGAAAGTAATTTAAAATAATCTAAATTAAGACTAAAAGATAAATAAACATAATATTAAAATGTTTAATGAGGAGAAACCAGGATAATAGAGATTATAGAGTCTGATTTCACCTAGCTATCCCTATGTATTTGTTATGCTAATCAACTATTACTCAGTTTAGTAGTGTATACGCCAAGAATCCTAAAGTATTCCTCTCCCTCTCCCGAGCAGTAGTGAAAAGATTATTAATTACCGACTTTGATGCCCCTATAAAAATCTAATAATTAACAATTCATTATACCTTTTGATTATTTGTTAACGAATTCAAAGGAACTATAGATTCTCCTGAACTCTATAAAACTCCTAGGTTATATCCTCTAGATCCTATTCAAAATCCATGTCTCCCAAGCGATAGATTCTAAACATTCATCATCTCAATTTATGGCCAACAAACAAGCAATATTAAATGCAAGAGAATATAAATAAACAGATTCAAAACTTCATAATAACCAATTTTAAAAATAATAGATAGCTTCATGCATTAGCTACATCATCCTCTAGAATTATGGAGTTAGTTCATGACCAAATAAAAAACAACGAAAGCATGGTCATGAATCTAATAGATATCATTATAGTTTAATGATAGAAACTAGAAGATTAAACCCGAATCGAATCCATTCGCCTTCGGACGTCACCGCATTTATCTCCTTTTGTTGGTCTTCAATCTTCCTCCTTGGATCTCTCTAAAATATGTGTTTTTTGTCTCTGTGTTGTGTATTAGCCTCATTTTAGGGTTTTGGACGAGCTTATGTATTTATAGGGAAGTCTTTGAGTCATTGTGCATGTAAAACACGATTGAATTAAGTTTTTGGGAGTCTACCGCAGTGACGCGACATCGAAAAGTGGCATTGCGATGCCCAACTCACGGGAATTCACTATGGTCTCATACTGAAGGGGAGTCGAGACACCCATGAGTGCAGTCGCGACGCCGTGCACAATTTCTGGTATGTTATTTTCTGTGTTTTATGCTCTTCCCGCGTGCTTCTGATGCGTCCGTAAGGTCCCAAAACATGTACAATTACTCCAAGATCCATGACTTAATGCTTCCTACTAATAAAACATAAAAAAACTACATAATAAATTAAATGACACGAAACCTGACCGCACTTATCAGAATTTTTGAGAATTTTCTAGATAGGTCATCGGGTATTATTCATCTAAATTTTTTATCTGCCTTTTTAACCTATTTCTTATTCGATTTTGGAAACGTTTCCAACTTGAAAGTTGTAGGTCTTGGTCTTAGAGTTCTGACGATATAAAATTCATAAAGATCAGAGATTGTATGAAAGAGTTATGCCTAAAATACTAAGGTCTGTTCAGAATGGAATGTAAGCTAAATTCTACAACGGTACTGTAAGGAATTTACCGAATGTCCAAAAGTCATTCTGTGAGCACATATATGCTTGAACATGATTTATATCATGTATTATTCCACCCATGACTTGGTAATCGACGAGATTATCATGTGTTACAAATTCTTCCCTAAAATAGGATTCGTCTTCAAAAATCCCTTCTGAGGTTTAATTCACAGGTTCGTCTTAGCTTGAGGACATCTGAGTCTCTTGTTATCTTCTTTAACTTACGTTTTTCTTATCTGCTCACGAACTGGGTACTATGACTTTCAGGAAATCTCTTATGTTTGTACTCTCTATTTGGCCCTTATAGCTAAACACTTATTCTTGGGAAGTTCTTTCAGCAACCCTTTTTCTAGTTTAGAAACTAAGTTTGTATTATCTATATATAGATGTTTTCTATATGTTACCCATATGTGTAACATCCCGAAGGTGTACGAGGAGTACTCAATCTCTTATTGTATGAACTTAAGTTCCTCTCGAACTGGTGCCCAAGTAAGTCACATTTTTTTTGTCTGATACTCCATAATTGGATTTTAATTTATAACCCTCTTTTCTTTAAAAGTTTATACTTTTTAAGACTTTATAGATGGTCACTTGTCTTATTATTGCTTCCACCCAAGCACACTCAACTGGTAAGGTCCTAAACGAATTTGATGCATTTGTTATAGTATGATCATACTCACAATTGTTCTAATTGAATCATTAGTCCTCATTTACAGTATTTAATATATACGGGAAACTATACCAATCAGTTCACTTAAGAAGCATCTGTGTACCTAATTCATACTGATGTCGTATGACATTTCTGAATATACATATGAATTCTTCACATATAGTACTTCCACGTCTCTAAGGATGCTTGTGTCTCCTATAGCTAGGTCTCTTCACATTTTGTCTTAATTTTGGGAAATTCTTGACGCTATTGCAACTGATCATACTTGGTACCTTATTGGCTCTTCATGCTCGATCTAACCTAATGTTCATTCTTATAACTTAACTATTCAACTCTCTCTATTTCCTCCTTGTTACGTTTCAACTGCATATCGGATTCACCCTTCGAGTTCTTATAACTCCACTCATTTGTGTAGTTTAGGACTTTTTAGTTTCTAGTCAAATTTCTCATGCACTTCTAAACTACTGTTATTATTTAATCTTATATTCAAGATACCATGTACCTATATTAGGCTTAAGTGTATGTATACTGGTGTTTAAACTGTATTCCTAATGATTAACATCGATGCTAGCGATCCGGTTCTGTGTATTGTTCATACTTTTTTCATACTTTTCAAATTCATGGCTAGCATGGATCTGGTTAACCATTCTCTGTACTGATCTATTTTATTTGCATGATTACATTCCAAAATATACCACTTTCAGTTATTTCTATAATCTTGCTCTGTCAATTGTCGTTCCGGTCTTAACAATATCATATACTTAGTTTCCTTGGCCATTTTTATGTTATACCTTAATAAATCTGTTTTGAGTCATTGTAAGCATTATTTATAGCGGTGCGCTATGAAGGGAAACATGTGGGCTATACTCATTATCTTTCTCTCAATCTATATTTAGTAAGACTTCGGTCTTATACTAGAAGATAAGGCTCACTATTATGCCTTCCACAATATATTTGTTCATATCCCTTTTTCTTTAATTCTTAAATAGAAAAGTCTATTGCTATAGATTCTTAAGTCACGTCGAACTCTGTCACTCAAATATACTTGTCCTTGCTTAACTAATACCTCATCGTTTCATCATTTCACCCAGACAACTCTTCTTCTAATTTTTTTAGAGTTCTTTTTCCTCTCATTTGCTGCTGTATTCTATACCAAAAATTTATGTGATCGATATATTTGTTCCCTAATCTGAGGAATATTATCTTTCAAATGTCTATTACTTTACTTTATTAGATGCTTTACTATGCCATGGGTTCATTTATTCCTGGGAATATCATCGAAACGAACATCGAGGTTCATCTATATCCGTTTTTATCTATCGAGGGTTGTGAGGGTGGGGTTGGTCTTGAAGTCTTTTCAGTCGTAGTGGTCTCACTAGTTATGCATGCTGTCATTGCTCAAACTACTATTTTATAACCCTAAAATTCCCTTATTACATATATGATATAAGGCTCACATACCAAGATATTACTGCTAGGAAATATTTGAACTACCTCTTTCAATACTGCTCCCGATTTAATTTTCAACTACTGATTATACTATCCTCTACTGAGAATCCCCTTAAATTTCATGTTATTCCCAAAACATTACTGTACTCCTTTGTTACTCATCCTTCCGAAGTTTTTACTCTATTATTCAAATTTCCTATGGGTGTACTAAATCTTTGACTTATCAATCGTGTATTCTTATCTTTATGGTAATAAAATATTCTCAACTTGTCTCGGGTTTTCAATCCTCTTGAGTCATCTCTTCTTTGGAAGTTCCAATATCTTTAACAAGCTAGGGTATCAGGTTATCACCATTAATTTTAACTTGGTTTAGTGTAGTTTCAAACTACTCCATCTCTCTTATGATTCTTACTTAAGTCCTGTTGAATCTCTTGGTTTGACTATCTTACTGCTTCGTGATTTCTCTATCCAGTTAGATGCTCATCTTTCTTATTCAAACTCTTACTAGGCTCTAAGTTAGGAAGTGAAAATATATTTTTATGTCTAATTAGGTGTCTGTATACTTCCTAGAGTCGGGACCACTGGAAGGAAAAATTATTGTTCATTCTGTTGAATTTTTTATCGATTACTCCATGTCGTAAGGTTCCTCTATATTTTATCAGCTATCCTGAGGTCGCTATCTACACTACTATCTCTAAGCTATAGTATCTATGTCACCATATGTACTGAACCTTTTTGTCACTTTCCGTATCTTTCTTTATTATTTCCATATTCTTTCTCTTGGCTCTAAGTTATGATGCCGAGGCTAGTGGCGGTACATTCTTATTGGTTACTTCCTAGATCTCAGCTCTTACTATACACTACAACTATACCATTTAATCTTTCTCGTTCGTGCTGGTAATCTTGTTAATTCATAAGTAACTCTAATCTCATGGATCTATCCTTTCACGCTTGCGTGAATTTCTACTGGATTTGGTCTAATCTACAGATTCTTACTAGTACTACAAACTTGCTATCTTAACTTGTATCGAGTTCTTTCTTTTCTATTTTAGAATCTTCCTGGATCCTTTCTAGGTGGTCTACCTTCCCGTATTTTCCGTTTCTATCTTATGATATAGTATTATGTATATTGAGCTTCCGTACGATAATCTTCATCTCTGTTGGTGAATGATAGGCAAGCATTCATATCTAAACGAATATCGATGTCTTTGTTATGGTACTTTATGTCCTAGTAGTTTACTCATGTAAGATAGGTATGAGATAGACTCTGTCAGGACATTTTCCTTAACTGGTATCACTGAGCGGTTAGAATCTGGGTTGGGTGTCTAGAATCTCTACGTCCTTTTTGTTATTTCAAGTCTATTGGGACTTCCACAACCAAATCAGATTTCTTACTTCTTTTATGTTCCTGACTAATCTTTTTTATTCGGGGAAATTTGCTATCTATACATGGTCAAAGGCTACTGGATCTGTTCGAGGAGGGAAGGAATCTTATTTGGAGTGAAGGAACCTTACTTTGGTCTATCTAATATTTTTATTCTTGCTCAAGCTTGCTATACTCCCTTTACTACTATAAGTTCTGGCATTCTATTTATTATCTCATTATGTACCTTTACCTCTTACTGTCTTTGGTTAATTTAAGCATCTGTACATTATTATTTACTTTTCTTTTTGGATTTCTCTTTCTTTTCCTACTCATCTGGGTGGGTATCCTTAGAATTTTACTATTTATTCTCATAGCTTATCTTGAGCTTCTGTTAATCAACTAGAATAACTACAAAAGGGTCATCTACTAGGAGAAGAATTACAGTTGCTTTCATAAGGAAGAATATTTGAATAGCTTGGGAATTCTTACTAACTTATTTATGAGACTTGAGGACATACTCGAGGATTGGATACTGGAGAGGTAGTGCCTCATATACTAGTACCCCAAGCATACGACGTATACGAGACCCCAACACTCTACCCACTACTGTCACTGACTCCCTAGACCAAGCTCTGATACCATCTTTGTAACATCCTCCTTCCGAAAATGCTACCGTCAGGGAATAGGTCGTCCTATCCCCATGAGCCTTTGATTCACTGACTATATACATCACTAATAACTTATCTCAAATATAGACTCATGTATAGGGACTATTGCCCAACTCATTAACATGAATGAAACTTAAAACTCATAATTGTGTACTCATTATTACTTCTTTATTCAACTCTGTTCTTAGACACTTGTAACTCATCACAAGACTCATACACTTTTAATATCTGACATACAACTTTACTTGACACTGACTATGCCGAAACTTTATACACGACCTGGTTGACCAAATACCCTAGTGACTTCCATCAGTATCTATCCTCTCAAACTCATCCTACGGGTAAACCTGCAAAATAAAAACACTGGGAGAAGTGGGTTAGATCGTTTGAACGATATAGTGAGTGAACAGTTCAAAACTAGAATTGAAATGCTTTGAAAATCCATTAATCAAAGACCAAAGTCATCTCAAGGAAATCAATCTTTCTTGAAATCTCTTTACTTATCTGAAAATAATTCTCTTTCTGGAAAACTTCCCTGAAAATTACTTTTGGTATGTAAACCTCTGAGTTTCTCTTAAAATTGTCTCTATTGAAAACTCTTTTTATAAACTATCATTTTGAAAACCATGTCTCTGAGTATCTGTAGAAAACCTGACTCATGGGGGCGTTACGTATCGTCTCCCCATACACCTAAACTAGTGGTCTTGGGGCGTTACGTATCGACATCGCCCAAGCCATTGAAGTAGAGCCAGGTGTGTAAATCCATGCCATTGGGGAATTACGTATCGCCATCCCCCAATACATGCCACTGTCATGTCCTTGAATTTAGGATCTAGGGGCGTTACGTATCACCTTCCCCCTAGCCCTAAAATCTAGGATCTAGGGGCATTACATATCGTTGTCGCCCTAATTTTTCTCTACATATGCACATGTTTATATCCATCAATTCCAATAACCGTCATTTCCAATATTTATATCAAGTTACATCTGAGTTGGGTTTTTCCCCCATGCCTCCAAAAACCATAAAATCTTGCTTTTCAAAAAAAAACTTTCTAAAACATGCTCATTCAGAAAAATATCTGGAAATCATTTCCACTAACGCCATATGTATTGAAAAGTAAGTCTTAGATCAAAAGCAATTAAGTAAAATCAATTTGAGAAAAAGGGTCCACTCACATATTTTAGGATCTGGCTGGTACTACTTCACTTCGTCGAAGAATATTGTGGCTCATACGATGATCTTTAATCGAGAATCTCAATTAGAATATGAGGTCTCAAACATGCTTCAGAATTAGACTAAGCTTCTCAATTCAACTAATCTATAAACACCGCATGATGTATTATTCTTTACGAATTTTCATAATGCGTGTATATGTGTTGATACGAAACCCTTTACGGTGGCATCTAACATCTTAAGTTGAATATGAAATGGAATGAGACTGTTTCTGTCATGCGTCACGACACAGGTCATTCCTAAAATTCATAAGAATAATAAGGTCTTTACGAATTATATGATGTAAAATTCATAAAAATCGAAGATTGTATAAAAGCGTTATGCTCAAACTACTAAGGGCTGTTCGGAATGGAACGTAAGCTAAATTCTGCATCAGTACTGTAAGGAATTTGCCGAATGTCCAAAAGTCATTCCGTGAGCACATACATGCTTGAACATGATTTACATTATATATTATACCACCCATGACTTGGTAGTCAACAGGATTACCGAGTGTTACATATTTCTCTTCTCTGCAACACCATGTTGCTGTGGTGTTCCAGGTGTAGTGAGATGGGGTACTATCCCATGCTCAACTAAGAATTCCTCGAAATCCATGTTAAGGTATTCTCCTCCATGATTCGATCGTATAGTTCTGATCGTCTTACCTAATTGGTTCTCAACCTCAACACGATACTATTTGAACTTTTCAAAAGTATCTGGCTTTTGCTGTATTAGTTAAAGGTACCCATATCTAGAATAATCATCAATAAATGTGATGAATTATTCAAAACCTCCTCGGGCTCTTACATTCATTGGTCAACAAACGTCCAAAAGTTCTAGATAAAAGGTTGACTGGCTCTTATACCTTTTCCAGTAAAAGGTCTATTGGTCATTTTTCCTTCTAGATAAGATTCACAAACTGGTAAAGTATAAAATTTTAACTAGTTTAAAGCTCCATTCTTTATCAACCTATCTATTCTATCAAGGCTAATATGATCAAGTGTAAGATACCACATATATGTTTCATCGTAAGAAATCCTTTGCCACTTTATTTTAGGTTTTCCAACCTTAAACATCTAAATTAATTAATCCATTTCTAGCAATAATAACTAAATTATTATTGAATGAAATCGAAAAATCATCATCCAAAAGTTTAGAAACATAAATCAAATTCTTGTGAAAACCAAGAATAAATGGCATATTATTCAAATATAAATAACTGTTATTTAAAAAAGTTAAACTTGAAACTTACATTGCTCTAGCTGACTCATGGTGTAGTCATCTTCAGCAAGGTCCCTCCATGAGTCAAGTAGCTACAAAGAATAACAAACATGGTTAGTGGCTCCAGAATCAACAATCTATGCAGATTTATCATCCTCTACTAATAGCGATTCAATGATTAGTAAATCGTATTTACATATGGCCTTCTTCTCTTTCAGCTCAGCAAGGTATTTAGGACAATTCTTTTTCCAATGCCCATCCTTGTTGCAATGAAAATACTTTCATTTGGGCTTGGCTTCCTTGTAACTTCTTTTTTTCTTCTTCATGGGTTTTTTCGTAGCCTTCCCAGTACCTTTCTTCTTCTTCTTTCCAGATTTGGAAGATTCAGAAACATTGCCACTCCATTGGGCTTACGAGGATCCAATAGGGGGACTTGTAATAGGTGAGCTCATTAAGCAGTTGAGTCAAAGTAAAAGTCAACTTGTTCATAACATAGTTGCTTTTAAACTGTAGGAAACTCTTCGGAAGGCTTTCCATTGTCATGTTCACCTGGCTACGTTTGTCAATACAAGATTCATATGTTTTGGCCGTATTGAGATAAGTCATTATCCTCAATATGTGCTCTCAAATAGATATCCCCTCTTTCATCCTTACGGTCATCTTTGAGACCATAGCCTCATGAAATTGCCGCTCTGAAGGCTGCCCGAACATGCCTTGCAATGACTCCATCATCAAAGATGATTTAGCAATTGGCTCTTGGTTTGCAGTAATAACCTCGGACATCCCTGCTAACAAGTAGTAGCGGGCTTCTCACTGATTTGCGACCCATTTTTGAAAGGCATCGCGCATAACTTGGCCAAAATTTCTGGCCGGCTCATGAGGACATTACTCAGTCAGGACAAACTTAAGGTCTTCACAGAACAAAATGGCGTTCATGTTACTTTTCCATTTTACATAATTTTCCCCCATTAATTTGTCATTTGAGAGAATAAAAAAGATCAGAGAAACTATGGCTAAAAATAAAATAAGTATGCATTTTTATATTTATTCATTGCATATTTAAATCATCAAAACATTTATGTATAAAATTAAATATGATGCATGTACCATGTATAATGAATTAGAAACCTAAAATAATTACTATACAACAGAAATCTATCATCCCACAAAAAGTACCATCGTAGGATATGTCGAGTATTTACATGATAGACCGAGACAATTTCAATTGATTAATATATGTGGGAATAAATCTTATTCACATATTAATTAACCATCGTTTGATTTGATCAAGGAATTTTGATTAACATTTAATCATTCATTTATGAGTGTAACTCATAGTTTTGGAACCCTTAGACTTAGCTAGTGAAGTGCCACCGTAGGGTAGGTTAGTTCACCAGATACATCTAGAATTTCTATCCTCTCGGAATCCAAACTTGATATTGACCCAAAATGGACACCATCCGTAGGGGATGAAAACAAAGTCATCTCGAGGAACTTTTTAAATCTCATGTTTTTGGACTAACAACTGAGATCGCGGGATATATTGTCTTATATCCCACTCCCACTCACTATTTTAAATTAAAGGTTTCTACTTAAAATATCTAATATTTTAATTCACTATTGTCTACAAGTTTATACACGGCTAAAACATAACTCAACTTTACACTAGTATTATATTAGCGATATATCCAGTTTTAACTCTTAAAATTTTATTTACTAATTCTAACTAGTCTCAACTAATATTTTACTTAATTAAACTAATTTAATTAAGTTTACTTTAGTGACCTAATTAATTTTAACTATTAAAATATTATCTCACTTATAAGTTTAAAATTAGAAATCCAAATAAGGGACAAAAACGTTTAATTAAACTATTTAATTAATATAAGCGTCTTATAAATTCCAATGGTACGTGGAATTATGTCCCAAGTGCAGACAACAGTACCGTCCATTCAGAATTGGCTATGGAATTTAGGTGCAGGTTTCCATCTGATATACCATTGGAAAATATAATGCACTTATAAAGCCCATATATGTATTAATTTTGAATTTCCAATTTTTAAACCATTAAAATAATTAATCCTATTAATTTATTTTCATGTATATCATATTCATATTTAGTCATTTGAAATTTCATAAAATCAAATTTTATGACTAGAATATTCATGCATCCATTACATGTTATGGCATGTGAAAAATGCAAGAGCAGACACCCTAAACTATATGACATGTTATTCAAACATTTCGAATTAAACAAACATATAACATAAAAATAAAATTACATTGACCGGACTCTTATATTTCCTATACTTATCTAATTAGTACAAATATTTACCAAGGTATCCCTTGGTCTTCAAATCTTGCTTCATGGAATGGTGTTAAGTCGTTGGCGTCATCGACTACTCAATTACATATAATTGACACAACTCAAATATTACACTAAACTTATTTACAACACTTTGAAAAAATTACCTTATGGTCTTACATTCTCTAAAAATAAAATTACATAAAAATAAGAGCTGGAAATATTTATGACTAATGCAATAAATTCATCACATGAATTTAAACATAAACATTCATCACATGAGCATAAGATTTGTTTCTACTCATCACAACATGTAAAAATATGTATATCACATATAAATAAATAAAAACATAAACATTTTAATAAAAATAAGAAGGGTTAAAAATACTTTTCAACCTCGCCCTAGATGCCAATTTTGGGAAATGATTTCCAGCGAGGCGGAAGCGTGTTAGACACTGAGATCGACCTTGAAAATTTTTTCCACCTTTGCTTTTTTTAACTGAAATATCCAATTTTTTTGGAATTTTTTTACTTCAGTTTTTGATGATTTTTCCAGCCCCAAACAGCCTCAAACAACACCTGAAAAACTAGATTATTTTACACACCGAAAACACCCTTTATGCGTGTACAGCTCACTATTTTTATGCTGGCTATTTGCTAATTTTCTGCCACTATTTTGGAAAAAATAATGACTCTAGAAAATTCCCAAAATGTCCACAAAATAATCATTTGTGTTCTCAAAAATCTAGGCAAAATCACAGCAAAATCGTAGCAAAAAAACTAGTGATAGGTGGCGGCAGTGAGCAAGATTTTCTGCTCACTATCGTGAGTGAAAGAGAAAGGAAGAATGAAGATTTGATCTAATTTCAAATGAACTTCCATGATATGACTCGTTACCAGCAAAAGGTAGTGTGGGCTACTCTCACTAACAAGGTCTCTAAATTTTTCAAAAAAAAAATTTGTCACACACCAAATTTTTCTTTTTTTTTTTTTTTTTTTTTTCAACTCTTGAGAGAAAACAAGAATAAAGGTGCCTAGGGATTCTTGGATTGAGGTTAGGATAAAAAGGAAAATATTTTTCTTATTTATATCTAGGGTTAAGGATGACTAAAATAATAACCAAAACTCTTCCTTCCCTATGCGAAATTCGGCCAAGGGGCCTTATAAAAAGGCAATATTTTAAATGTCTTCATAAAGACATAATCAATTTCCCAAAATAAAACTTGTAACTTCTATCTTAATAAAGATGTGAATTTAAAACCAAATTATAAATTCATTTGTTTCCAAAACTTAAATGATATACAATATATAATTTAATAATTATAAAATTTAAAAATATAAAATGTTAAGTGATTATCTCATAATCATTAACATTAAAGAAATATCTTATATTAAAATTAATATAAGTTCCATATGTGATCAACATATTATTAATCATCTTAATAATATATGTGAGCATATAATTAGACCATCCAATTATATATATTTTTCTATAGTTTATCGAGCTAGCACTGGAACCAAATGGACCTACAATTTCGAGCTCTAATAATCTCGAAATATTAATTAAACTCTTTAATTAAATATTCTGAATTATTAACTTCGGGTCATTCCACTTAAATTCCAAAACTGCAATCTCATTACCGTTGATAAATAATTTGAGCCGAACTACGTGATGTCTATCGATATAGTCATTACATACGGATTGACCATTCACTAGTATCTCATAATTAGAGTCGGGTCATAATGTCTGTTGTACCCCTCAAATATTTATGTCTTAAGTACCATTAATTCTCTACTGAATAATTTATTCATAATTATTATGAATATTAATCTTTCTATTCGTATGGAAAGACTTGAGCGCTCTAATCCTTCAAGTATCGAATCAACCATTAAGGAAGATACTCCTCAACTTCTCACAAAAATGAGTGAATTTCATATCTATGTAAAACCTCCCCAACTACACACCAAAATATGCCCCAAAAGTACGTAGCTATTGGTCAGGATTTCTCCACCAACCTCACATTTGTAAATCAAAGGACATGGAATGCCATGTACGAGTTCATAGTACACTCAAGTTTCATATCATTTCATTTATGACTATCTAGTAGATTGAAATGAATTTCTTTATTTAACAGATATTATAAGAAAATCATTTCTATTTGGGTCTAGTCCTATATAATCATATCATATAAGGTGTCTTCATTCTCATGTGACCACATGGATGATCCTGAATCAAGATTGCCATTCATTTATAAAATGCACTGCAGCTATAGATAAATCACGACAAAATACCAAGTTTGTTTGCTCTCTATGGATTATTTTAGATTATTTACTTCAGACTTAAATCCTCTTATGTATGACACACATACACTAAGTCTGATGGTACATCAGTAATCAAGGGTAAATTGGATAATTTACAATATGTGATTTAAATCAAAACAATTGATAAATGAACAATGCATCTTTTATTTTATAACAAATAATTTCGTTTACATATTACATGAAGTTCTATGACATATATCCCATTAACAATAATGATGGAATATAAGAAAAATATTCCAAGGTCGATTCTGTTTTCTAAGACGCTTCCGCCTTAAAATGGTTCCTACAGTTTTGGGCATGGAGCCTTGAGTGTTGATGATATGTACTTGATTTGTCTTGAGTTTCGGCCGAATGTCCTTTTTATATAATTGTTGTTTATTATAGGTTGTATTTTGATACTGGACTATGTTCTAGGTTTCCTAGTTTTAAGGTACGTCATGTCCGTTTTTCATCAGATTTGATCCTCAGGGAGATGGGTTATTAACGTCTCCTGCTGGTAGCATCTTGCCTTTGGCGGGATGTTACAGACTATGGACGTTTTGCATAGAAATAGAATCCACTCCTTCTTGCGAGAAGTAGATGATTAGCTTCCTTAAGGGTTGATTAGGGACTTGAACAATTAGAGCGCTCAAGTCTTTCTATTGCGAATGGAAAGATTTATATTCATAATAGTTATGAAAAAATTATTCATTAGAGAATCAACGATAATTAAGGCATTGGAAATAATTAGAGGGTTATAGCGGACATTATCACCCAACTTTGATTATAAGATACTTGTGGAGGGTCAATCTTTATTTAATGATAATATCGATGGACATTGACATAGTTTGATAGATGTAAAATATCTACAGTGACGAGAGTGCAGCTTTAGGTTTTTAATGGAATAACCTAATATTAATAATTTGAAATATTTAATTGAAGAATTTTAATTAATATTTGGAGACTATTGGAGCTTGAAGCTGCAAGTCTATTTGGTCCCGTCTAACTTTATATACTATAGCAAATCATATAGTAATTGGATAGTTCAATTATAAACTCATATGCATAATAATTTGTTATGCTAAAATTATTAATATGATTAATAATTATTGTCACACATGAAAACTATATTAAATGAGTTTAATATAAAGTTTTCAAAATTTTATGATTATGAGGTAATCATTTAAAGGTTCAAATTTAAACTAATTAAATTATATTTGATAATTTAATAAAAATATTTTGAATTTAATAGGTATTGAAATTTGATTTCAATATACATATTATTTCAAAATTTAAGTTACAAATTTTAATGGTCAATATTTGAAATTAATGTGCATTGTAATTAGACATTAAATCAAAATTTGTTGTTACAAAATCAGAGGGTGGCCGAAATTTTGACTAGGTTTAGGGGGTTATTGTTGTAATTTTTATTAAAATTAACCTAATCTAAACCCTACAATATAAAAAGGAAAAGCTTGTTTTTTTTTTGGAGAATCATTTTTGAAAACCCTATCCACCTCTCAAGTGCTTCATCTTCTCCAAAAGATGCAAGAAAGAAAGAAAAATAATTGTGTGATAATATTTTTCTATAAAGAATTTAGAGATAAAAGGTAGTGAGTGAAGCCCACACTTAGAACTATTGGTGACGAGTCATAGCACGAAAGGTCATTTGGTGGTGAACCAAAATTTCTCATCTCCTTCCTTAGTATTGCTTACGGTAGAGAGCAGTTTTTCCTGCTCACCTCTGCATTTTGGGCAGTAAAATTTGGAAACATAAAGGATTGATTTTGGGACATTTTGGGACTATTTCAAAGTGATAAAATTTCTTAAAACTGTTGCGAAAAATTATACAAAACAGTGAGCATTTTTACAGTGCCGTGAGAAATGTTCGGTGCTACAAACTGCTCAAATTGGCTGTTGTTTGGGGCTGATTGTTTTTTTACAAAAAATCTACAAATAAAGCACAAAACATTAAGCTAAAGGTGATAGTCAGATTCGGTATTAGAGGGGAAATGGCAGAAAATATTTTCAAGATCGATCTCAGGGAAAACGTGCATTTTCGCTGTGCAAGGAGTTTTCCCGTGAAAAGTTCATGCTTTGATTCCTACAAAACATATAGAAGACTTGGCAGTCTCATCTATGTCTCCTTACTCAACTTATATATCCGATGACAAAAGGATTATATGTATATGATGACCTCAACATGTATAGTTCGGCAATATCATTTGTGGTCATCATGATTTATAAGTGGAAGAATCATGGATATATAGAATTATTGAATATGATAAATATACTCGAACTTAGAGAGTCTCACAATGTTTAAATATTTCGAAATGAATTATTAATTATTACACAATAACATTAATTATTTCCATTTTGGTTTAAATGTTTTTCTCAGATTAAATGAAAGGCACTTGAAAACAGAAATTAGAGCTTGGCCAGCCATGGCTTTATTTTATGATCTATGAATAGTTTTATCATTAAAAAAAGTCAAGTTAAATGGCATGCGCTGATATACTTAAAGAACATGCTCATTTAATTCAACGGTTTGGTTATACTCGTGGTTTTTTTTTTTTTTTTTTTTTGGATTTGATAAAAAATGTTAGTTCCACATTTGTTGGCAATGTCCATAACAAAACAAATTCAATTGAGTTGTAATGAGTCTTGAAGATCTTGAAGCAATTGAACTGGTATTTGGCAAAGTATGCATGAAGATGTCACATATGCGTTAGTTATGCATTTGTGTTTGCATTCGAATGAGTGGCGTTCGTGTCATGTTCGTGTTTGGGTTCGAACAAAACTTGGCAGAAGATTCCCATGTATAGTGCGTTCATCTTCCCGTGCGAAAGAAACATTCCCGTATGTTTTCGTTTGAGGTACTTTCGAGACTATTTTCAAACAAGTTTGTGGAAGAGCGTGCGTATGTCACGTGTTATTGTGGCGTTCGAATGCCCGTGTGTAAGTGGGTTATTTTGGATGCGTTTTTAAGCCAGATTTGCACTAGGAAACCTTCTCATTTTCCCTACTGATATAAACAAATATAGAGCCACCTTCACAATGGTTGAAATTTTTTTACTCTAAGCCTCAAATGTTCTTAGTCTTTCAACCTTCTTGATTTCCACCTTGAAGACTTTTTTGAATACCTTATCTTTGTTTTCTTGGTGACACTGATTCTTATTTGACCATCAACACAGAAACACAACACTAACCCAATTCATAAACCTTCAGATTTCTCAAGGAGGAATAATGGTAGTCAACGTTCCGGCGTTGCATGCTTGATGAGCGAAAAATATATCAATATTTACCGCCCCTTTTACTTAATATTTTGTTTAGTTTCTCGAGTTTGATGAACGATTTGATGTGTTTTAGTTTATTTTGCAGATAAAATAATATTGGGACCCAATGAAATCATTTAGGACGAAATGTGGGTCAAATAAGGGCAAAAATTGGACTTTACATATTAATTTTGGAGATTGGAAACTTGAAAAGGCGTTTTAACGAAGTGCAGTTTTGGAAATTCAAATTTTGCGCATCTGTCATATTTTGGACATAACGTTTTACTCCGATATTGGATTGAGCTGATTCAAGTTCGAGATTAAAAAAGACTCAAAGATCTACAACTTTGAAAGATAAAATAATTTCGAATTCTGAAAATTTCATGCCCGAAATTGAAGAACCATCCAGAAGAGTGTTGTGTGTAATTATTAAAGTCACTTTCAATCATTTTCAAAGCAAAAAATAAATTAATAAATAAATAATAAAAATTATCAAATCACTACCAAACATGATAAACAAATAGTGGAGCAATTAATAATGGATTTGGTGGAGCAATTAGTGGAGCAATTAATAATGGATTTTGTGGATGATTTGATGGAGGCAAAATTTTGCCTATAAATATCAAGCCATTTGATTTGTAAATTCATACTTTCTTCTAAGGAATTCCTTAAGAATACTAAGAAGATTGTATCTTGTTTGTTTATTTACAGCTTTCATTAATTAATTTCCGCTTTCGCACTTTCTTTTCTTTACTTTTCAGTTTTTACTTTCCGCAATTTACTTTTACGCACAATACTTTTCTTTCTTTAATTTTCAGTTTTTACTTTTCAATAATGAGGAGGTAACTCCCATTTGCTGGGGAAAAAGGTAAAACTTTTATTACTAATATTTAGATTAATCTCCCTTAATTATAATATATAAACTAGTTAAAACCTGACTTAACCAGGATACCGCCATATTGGTCGGTTGGTAATTAATTATTAATTTGACTTAATCTGGATACCGCCTATATGGCTGGTTGGTAATTATCATGTAAAGTTAATTTATTATATTAAGGGAGATATCTAAAATAGAAGTAATAAAAATGGATCATTTTACCTCAGCATTTTCTTTTATCGTACTTTTACTTTATTTACTTTTCAGCAATTTACTTTTCAGCATTTACTTTTTAGCAATTTACTTTTCAGCAATTTACTTTTCAGCATTTACTTTTTAGTAATTTACTTTTCAGCACTTACTTTTCAGCATTTAATTTTCAGCAATTTACTTTTCAGCATTTTACTTTATGTCTTTTATTTTATTTAATTTTTTACTAGCCCTAGTTATGTGTCGTAACTAAGTTAATTATCTGGGGTTGTGATGAATTCTAATATCACCGGTTTATAAGGGGTTATTTTATAGTTTGGGTAATTTAAAGGTTTACTTATTAAGTCTTAAGCTTAATGCGTCTTGTTAATTGGCCACTAATAAGATTGATCTGGTAAATCTAAAATAAACTTGACAAAGGAATTTTAGGTTTCAGCCTTAGACTTAATAGCCCAAGATCTTCCTGGAAGTTTGCGGCACTTTCAATTACAACTGAGAAGCTGAAGAAGCAATGAGACTGCGTATTTTCCCATACTCCTTGAAGGACAGAGCTAAAGCTTGGATACATTCACTACCAGCAGGTTCCATCACAACTTGGAACACTTTAGCCACCAAATTTCTTGCAAAGTACTTTCCACCAGCCAGAGCTGGAAAGCTGAGGAACGACATCACATCCTTTGTGCAACAAGACTCAGAAACTCTCTACGAAGCTTGGGAAAGGTACAAAGATTTGCTCCGGAAATGTCCTCACCATGAGATTCCAAAATGGCTTCAAGTCCAAACCTTCTATAATGGACTTTCTGGACTGATGAGAACTACAATCGATGCTGATGTTAGAGGAGCTTTAATGGCAAAAAGAGAAGATCAAGCTTGGGATCTAATCGAAGAAATGGCTAACAATAATTCCTTGTGGCCAACAAAAAGGAGCGTGATCCAAAGAATTGCAGGAAGTTATGAAAGTGGAGCCAATACAGCAGTCAACGCCAAGCTGGATCAGATATGCAAATTCATGGAGACTCTCAGCACTGGATCCACAAGTTCACCATATGGAACCAAACCAACTTAAAGAGACGGTGAATTATGTCGACAATTTCAACAGACAGTGGAACAATCCATATTCCAACACCTACAACCCATGGTGGATGAATCATCTCAATTTTTCATGGAGCAACAATTCAGGATAAAAGAACAATCCACCACCTGGATTTAAACAGCAGAACTATCCACCACCAGGATTTCAACAACAGAATAAAGGCCAGGAACATGAAAAAGAACCAGAAATGAAAGAATGGATTACAGAGATGTTTAAAAAGCAACAAGCAGCATATGATGCTATCTTTCAGAGCCAATCTGCTTCCATCAAAGCACTGGAGAATCAAATCGGACAACTGGCCAATGCTCAAAGTTACAGACCGCCAGGTAATCTGTTGGACAATTATGACCCATAGCGTCACTATTTGTACAGATCATGGTGTTGTTGTACAAATTAACTATGTGACAATGAGATTGCACTCTTATCATTTGTGATTAGATCACCTAGATGTATAAATGATAGGAGGTCCTTATGATTAGTTCCTGGATTGAGATGATATGAGACAATATCAGTCCTCGAAGGATTAATCATTAAATATCCCTGGTCAGAGTATTATCGAGATTGGACATCGATAATGCGTAAAAGACTAGTATTACACTTGTGCGCGTTGTGATGGCACAATAGCATAGTTCTCATATATTTGGGTATTGGATACTAATACAAGTGTAATATGAGGTTGTGTTTTACCGATGGTACGGAAAACAGCTTCGCTCTGGATAGACCCCTCAGAATTCCATTGGTAGTATGACTATGTGTCTATGGAAGTCCGAAATCAGGGTAGGGGTATTTGGTCTTAACCTGAGACTTGCACCTCTTATACTTGAGACAATCAATATGCTTTGGTTCTGGTCGTCCAGGGCTTTAACCGGTTCTGTGTACGCCTCTGCTGGGTATATTGAGAATCGTAGTGTATTGGGTGTGATGTCAAGACAGAAGTATCACTCCAGTCATAGTGGAGATGATGTCACGTAGGATACGGAACTAGTACTCTTAAGTACTGCAGTCATTGGGATGATATGACTAGGTCATGTTCATCCGATTATAAAGACTAGTTACCAGATATCCGACATATGCTTTGTACGGGACAGACATAATTCCAGCCCCAGGCCTAGCACGTGACATCCGATACTGGATGGAAATACACAATACTACGTATACTACGCCTGACATAGATTGTATATTCCAGTAAGAATATTTCTGGAGAATTGGGTAGGCACGGTGCTTTGCTAGAAGCCAACCATGTCTTGTAAATCTGTAAGCATGTGGTACGAGGTACACACTGTATCGGATAGTCCGATAACCGGATTTACTGCCAACATATCCAGAGGTCTCTTGGGTCGCTTCCCAAAGATTCACCGATGACAGTTGACTTAAACTAGAATTAATCTGGGATTAATTTAGAGAGAGAAAATTAATCTGGGATTAATTGAGGCTTTATTTAATCGGAGATTAAATGTGTTCGGAAGAGAGAGAACGTGATTAATTTGGAATTAATCGGTAAAATAAATGTAATAGTTAAATTTTATTTTTCTATTTAATTTATTTGTATGGGCTAAAATTAATATATCGGATATATTAATATGAATTGGATTTCATTACAAAATTAAATTTGGACTTTAATACGAACGAATGAATTAATTTAGAATTAATTCGTAAACGACGTTCGTAATATATTTACGAGGTGTCGTCATTTAATTAAATTAGATTTAATTATTTAGCGACGGAAATTCGTTTAATCGGATTAAACGAATCTGAACCGCGGCAAACATTCGTAGAATCTATTTGAATTTTGAATTCAAATGTGAGGCCCACTTCACATGTGGTAGTTGGGAGGGTAGTTGGCATTTATTCCAAGCCACCAACTTTCCAACTACCTTGGAATGGTTTTGGTGAAACCATTTACCCAACCACCTTGTTTAGGTAAAAGAGTAAATTGGTTTTACCAAAAGGCATCTCTCTCTCTCTCATTACACAACACTTGACTCATAAACAAACCCTAAGAACTCCTCAATGGGCGTGAGCTTCCTCCATCTCTTCACTTTGATTTTGTTGCAAAATCAAACTAGCTAGCACTTCAAGAAGTCTTCTAAGGTGATAGGGAAACCAACTCAAAGCTTGGAATCAACACAAAGGTTGGATCTTGGAGATCTTCATTCAACCAACTCAAAGCTTGGAATCAACAAAGGAAGGATCTTGGAAACCAACTCAAAGCTTGGAATCAACAAAGGAATGATCTTGGAGATCTTCTTCTCAAAATTTTAAAAGCTCAAATCCATTCAATGTAAGTAATTCCGAAACTTATAATGAATTTATGAACACCTTTTCTTGCTTATTAGATCCTTGGCATGTTCTAGGAACACTAACAATGGTATCAGAGCCAATTTTAAGCATGAAAATTTTAGGGTTCATGAGACTAAAATTTGGGGCTTTTATGTTTTGAACATGATTCTTTCAAATTGATGATTTGAGCATGCTTAGATTATGTTAACTTAGAGTTGTGCATGATTAGATTTGAGAAATATTGATTGGATCAAAATTTTAAATCCCCCTTAGCATGGCCGAATGTCACTGCAGTGAACTGGGCAGTTTATTTTTTTTATAACATCATTGGATGTGTTTAAATACATGATTAAATGTTGATTGTTGGTTTGATTAGATTAGAATCAAAGTCAATAATGTTTATGTTAAATTCAATAGCATGTTGAGCATGAAATGATGTGTTTTGGCTTCAATTTGTGTTGAGCATAAATTGATGGATTAAGCATGATTAATTAAGTTAATTGGTATTTTGGAAATATTGAGTTTAATTAATTAATCATGGCTAATACACTTTAATAAAAATAATTGTGATATTTGGAATATTATAATTATGTTAATAAGCCTTTAAATTATGTAGTGGACTAAAAGTGTGTATTTAGGCTTAATGGGCTTGGTTTGACAAGTTTGGTTTTGGACTTTTGGATTGGATCCAATTGGGCCCAAAATCAATTCCATAAAATCCAAATACATCACTTGGCCCTTAAAAGAATTTAATTGGGCCTAAATTATTTTGTAGGCAATAGGGTGATTCCTATTGGGCCTTGGCATTTTGGGTTTGACCCATTATGGCCAAAGCCCATGCCTTAAGAATTAATTAAATGCCCATTGGACTTTAATTAAAATGACATTGGATGTTATTGGGCCTTTGAGACCCATCAAGATTGGATTTGGAATCCAAGTCTTTAAGGCTTATAAGTAAGTGTAAATATTTAATTTGGAATTAAATTTGGAATTAGTATTGAATACAAATAAATTGGATTTAAAGTTGTAGTTCAATATAATTCTAGAATACTTACTTTGAGTATTTATTCTTAAACGAGTTTGGCTCGCGCAAATTAAATCGTTGTTTGAACATTAGATGATCATTAATTCAAAGATTAATTAATTGGATTAGATTGATTGAATAACATGATTTGTATGAATATATGAATGTATTGCATGAATAATGTATATCGGATGGATATTAGAAGGGTGAGGGCAATTTTGGAAATTGTAATAAATTTAGAATTTATTAAATTGGACCTGCGTGTCCAGCCTTTTATCTCTTTACTCTTTGTAATTCTCATCTCACCAATTCCCCTCAATGTTAATGAGGTTTCTTTATTGTATTATGTAATTGGGTAGAAGTTAGAATAGTTCTAGCCGGGGAGAGGAAATTGAGTGATTTATTCTAGGAACAATTTGTGACATATCCATCCGCATATCATTATTAATTTATTTATCGCGCCTTATTATGCTTTTAGAATGCATGCTTAAGGGTGTATGATGAGACCTAATTAAAGATAATAAATTGGTTGCC
Organism: Zanthoxylum bungeanum; assembly: GCA_019454045.1. NCBI lineage: Eukaryota > Viridiplantae > Streptophyta > Magnoliopsida > Sapindales > Rutaceae > Zanthoxylum > Zanthoxylum bungeanum. The sequence continues at coordinate 100,161 of SKCR01036392.1, forward strand.
AATTTACGCGAAAAACCCTCAAAACATATTAAGCGTTTTTCCTTCCGTTGAGTGATTCTTACTCAAGATCCAAAGTTGGCATTGGTTTTTTGGACAAAGTCAAGACCTTTGTCAATTGCGGATGTGTTTGAATCATGAGAGTTTTGGTCCATATCGGTGTCTTGTCCAAGTCATGATTTGTTGGCCAAAGTGAAGATCACTTCTTGTCCATCGACATTGATTAAGAAGCTTTCCATGTCAATGGGTCCCGCTTAACTGGAATCATTAAGCTTGTTGTGCCAAAGCCAAGGCTTAGTTGATTCAGAGGAAAAAGGTTAGGAAATATATTGGATATATTGGCATATATATTGTATATATGTTTCGGACTTGGATGTCAACCTACTGGATCTAGGAATTGGATGAGATCTAATTGATCTTAGAGATCTACCTAGTTAAGTATCATACAATTTGTTGGCCAAAGTCAAGATTGTATGTTATTTAACGGGATCCTAGCCCACTAGGAAACAAGGTCTCTCGAGTACTCAACAGAGGGTTAGAGGCTCACCGAAAAATAGTGGGAGGCAAGTATTAAATTTGAAAATTTCGTTTAGATACTTGCCAATAACGCGCTCATTTCATTTTTCGTCATAATTTATAAATATATTAGTTGGACTAATATTTAATTGTTGTTTTAATTAAACAGTTGGACTGTATTCAAACTACTTCATTTATAGTTGATTATATAATTGGATTATAGTAATCAATATATTTGAATTTTACCCTTCATTTATAGTTGATTATATAATTGGATTATAGTAATCAATATATTTGAATTTTACCGATCATTTATAATTGATTATATAATTGGATTATAATAATCAATATATATTTGATTTTAACCAATAAAAGTATACTTGATTATATAGTTGGACTACTAGTAATCATTATATTAAATAGTACCTGAAATCGTTGATTAAATAGTTGGACTATTAGAATCAAGATAATTGAAAGATTAGTGTTTAAAACATAATCCTAGTGAAAATGTGTTTAAATGACTTTAATTTTCAAATTGGGAATAAAATTTCAGGATGGTCCTGGAAACTAATGAGTTACTTTATTTGATAAAATAACATATTAGGCCTAAGCCCAGAGTTAAGCAAATAGTAGAGCATGATCTTTGGAAGATTCATGTGATGATAACTTTAGTGCTTAATCCATTATACTTGTCAAAATGACTCCTTAATTTCCTAATCAGAACTAAGGATTAGATCCTTAAAGTATAATGAAGAAATTGAAGGATCTTCATAGGTCTATACTTAGATCTTAGAAGCATTAATTGCAATAGTAAACTCTTGGAGAGTTAATGGCTATGCTCAAGGAGCCAAAGCCAAAGTTTGCAATAGGGCAAGAAGCGCAAGGCGCATCTTACTTCAATATTCTAGAAGGCCAAGGCTTGGCCAAAGGCTTCTGGGATATTGAAAAGGGCAAAGGCAAAATCATTACTGTCTTCTAGGAAGACAAATGACAAATCCTAAGATGTCTGCTTAAACTGTGGCAAACGGGGTCACTGAAGCATGACTGCCGTATGGACAAGGCAGAGATGAAGGAATAAAAGAAAGGGCAAGGCTCTGACTTTAAATATGTTTGTCATAAATATGTTCACTAATAATATTAAAATTGGATTTTAGATACTAAAAGTGGTACATAAATATGCATTGATGTGCAGAATCTGCTATGAGCAGGATACTGACTTCAGTTGAGATTAATCTGTGAATAGAAAACGGGACGACAATCGCTGTTTTAACCGTAGAAACCTAAGTTTAGGAACTATCCATTGGGTGTGTGCTTAAATTAGGAAACTGTTATAATATAATTAGTTTGACTATAAACATTATCTCTATATCGAGTATAACTCGTTACGAGTATACCTTTATATTCTAGAACACTAAAGTATTTTATTTTATAAAGATGATATTGAGATAAACACAATAGATGTGAATAACAGTATTTAAATTTTGAATATAAATAAATCTCAAACATATAATATGAAGAACAAATAGCTCAAACCGATTTGACCAGATAAGACTTATTTGTGGCAGTGTTGTCTGGGACACATTAAATAAGACTCGTATATCCACACTTTTGAAGAGTGGATACTAGGACGGATTTGATTCCATTCAAATGATGTCTACGAATCTAGTTTATTAGGTAAAGTACCTAAAAATACATTTTACTTGGTAAAAGTGTAATGGCCATCGATCTGTTAGCCCTCGTTCATAGTGACATAAGTGGGCCCATATCTAGCTAGACTAGAGGTGGATATGAGTATTTTGTGACCTTTACGGATGTGGCATCGCGTTATGGTTATGTGTCTCTTATGAAACTCAAATCAGAAACTTTTAGAGTTTCGACACGAAGTAGACAAACAGATCGGCTAAAGTATTAAAACCATCACGGTTTGACCATGATGAAAATACTTAAGCAGTAAGTTTCTCAAATACTTGAAAGAGTATAGTATTCTTTCAATGAGGACTCCTCCTGGAACACATCAATTCGACGATGTGTCCAAACAGATAAACCGAATTTTGTTAGACATGATAAGGTTAATCATGAGTTGCTCTGAGCTACCATTTTCCTTCAAAAGATAAGCATTTAATAGTGCAATACTTATTTTGAATAAGGTTCCATGAAAATCTATTTGAAAGATTTCATATTAGATATGAACAGGAAAGAAACTGGGTTTTCTCACTCCTGTAGATTTGGGATGCTGGGCATATGTTTGGATGATGATACCAACCTAGAACCTAAATCGGATAAGTGTCTAATTATTGGTTATCCTAGGGAAACCAAAGTATAGTACTTATACAACTCACTTGAGAACAATGTAATTGTTGCTCGCCATGCGTTTTTCCTAAGAGGAATACCGATATGCAGTGGTAAGTGGGAGGATAGTAAAACTCAATGAAAAATCGGAGTAATATTATTCAAGGCACCTAGTCCTTAATGGAACACAAACAGTTCATCAAGGATGAAACTGTACCACAATCTTCGAATACACAAGAACCGCGTTAGTCGGAGAGAATCAGAAAATAACCTGGGAGGTATGGGTTTCTGATCTCACCTTATAAAGATGTCAATCTTATTGAGGAAGATGAATTGACTACATATGAGGAAGTGATACAAGGTATCGACTCCCCATTATGGCAAAGTTCCATGAAGTCCGAAATGGATTCCATGTATACCAACTATGTTTAGAGACTAGTTGTTGTACCGCAAGGCATTGTGCCTATTGGTACTATATAAGTCTTTAAGGAAGACATACATGGATGGCATCATACCAACGTACTAAGCTAGGCTTGTAGCGGAAATGGATTATAATCAACATTGTGTTGATTACAACGAAATCTTTTACCTGTTGCCACGTTAAATCCATTTGGATAATGCTTGCTGATGCTGCATGTTTCATTTATGAAATATGGCAGCTGAACGAAAAATCGTTTTCCTGAAAATGAAACCTTTTGGAGGATGTTTACAACATCCTGACGATTTTGTCCTACCAAAACTAGAAAACAAGGTTTGCAGGTTATTCGATCCATGTTTGGATTGAAGCAAGCATTAGGTTCTTGGAATTATCGTTTTGATGTAATCATAATGGTTTATGATTTAATTCAAAATGAGAAATGATTCTTGTGTATATAAGGAGGTTAGTGGGAGCGCACTGACAATGATGTCCTAAATAATGATGATATGTCATTTCTTGGAAATGATATTTGACCGGTGCGTAATCACACGCGTATAACGCAAGCGCTCGTATCGTTCAAGTAGTATAAAAAGTATCGATCCCACGAGGACTTAATACCTAAGCTATTAATTTTATGAGGTCAAATGATTACTAGTATCTAACAGGTTGTTTGATAGATTTGAAAAGGTGACGATTCTAAATTTAAAAATAAGTAAATAAAATTGTTTGAAAGTAGGTTTAAGAAAATTCAATATTAAAAAACTATCTTGGGGTGTGATTTCTTCCAATATCATTTTAAAGATGAAGTGGTTATCTTATAGTTGGGTAAAATATTGATTTACTAACCTAGAACACTAAATTATGTAAAAGCCTCTTCCGATGGTCAACTACAAATATCCAGTATAACCCAATTGAACCATATGTCTATGTCAACCAAATTACCTGGATTCATTAAGATTAAGTTCCAATTATGGCTACCCCCGCCCGAAAAGTATATTCCTATCCTATAAGGAAATCTATTAAAGGGTTATCTATCCTCAAGGAAGATCGTGAGCTATTGAGTCTAAGGTTTTAAACTTAAAATCCCTATGTCTAGTTCATTTTAAGTTTACCAGTTCAATTTTATTAATGGCCAATTAATAAAAAGCATTAATATTAAGACTCAATATATAAACCTTTATATTACCCAAACTATAATTTAACCCCTTATAAACCTGTGATATTGGATTTCATCACAACCCCAGATAACTGGCTTAGTTACGACACATATTTACAAGTAGTAAAAAATAAAAGACATAAAGTAAAATACTAAAAATTAAATACTGAAAAGTAAATTGTTGAAAAGTAAATAAAGTAAAAGTAAAAAGTAAAAAGTAAAAAAATAAAAAATAAAAGTAAATTACTAAAAGTAAATTGCTGAAAAGTAAATTGCTGAAATTAAATAAAGTTAAAGTACAATAAAAGAAAATGTTGGGGTTAGAGGATCGACTTTTATTACTACTATTTTAGATATCTCCCTTAATATAATATATTAACTTTACGTGAGAATTACCAACCAGCCATATAGGCGGTATCCTGATTAAGTCAAATTAATAATTAATTACAAACCGACCAACCAAGCGGTATCCATACTTATTCAGGTTAAAACCAATTTATAATTAATTTCCAACCGGCCAATATAGCGGTATCCTCATTAAGTCAGGTTTTAAATAGTTTATATTTTATATTTAAGGGAGATTAATCTAGATAGCAATAATAAAAACTTTACCTTTTACCCCAGCAAGGGGGAGTTACCTCCTCATTGCTTGAAAAATAAAAACTGCAAAAGTAAAGAAAGAAAAGGTTTGTGCGTAAAAGTAAATTACGGAAAGTAAAAACTGAAAAGTAAAGAAAAGAAAGTACGAAAAAGGAAATTAATTACTGGAAGCTGTAAATAAACAAACAAGATACAATCTTCTTATTTATTCATTAGGAATTTTCAAAGAAGAAATTATGAAATTTACAAATGAAATGGCTTGGTATTTATAGGCAAAATTTTACCTCCATCAAATCATCCATCAAATTCTCCACCAAATCCATTATTAATTTCTCCACTAATTACTCCACCAAATCCATTATTAATTGTTCCACTAATTGCTTATCATGTTTGGTGGTGATTTGATAATTTTTATAATTTATTTATTAATTTATTTTTTGCTTTGAAAATGACTTTAATAATTACACAAAACACACTTCTGGTTGGTTCATCAATTTCGGTCATGAAATATTCCGCATTCGAAATTATTTTATATTTCAAAGTTGTAGATCTTCGAGTTTTCTTTAATCTGGTACTTGAATCAGCTCCATCCGATATCGGAGTGAAATGTTATGCCCAAATTACGACAGATGTGCAAAACTGGAATTTCCAAAACTGCACTTTGTCAAAAACGCCCTTTCAAGTTTCCAATCTCCAAAATTAAAATATCAAGTCCAATAATTGCCCTTATTTGACCCATATTTTGTCCTAAATGATTTCATTGAGACCCGATATTATTTTATCTGAAAAATAAACTAAAACACATCAAAACGTTAATCAAACCCGAGAAACTAAACAAAATATTAAGTTAGAGGGGCGGTAAATATTAATATATTTTCCGCTCATCACACCCCCAAACCTAACATTTTGCTAGTCCTCGAGCAAAATAACAAAAAAAAAATAAAATAAGCTACTTTCATAGGGATCACGGTTGCATTTAGCGTACGCAACAAGCCTTTAAACCCCTAGGTGTCCCTAGTGGACGAGTTGTAGTCTCGTGAGGGTTTACAAAAATGATACCCACAAACATTTTACAAAAGTAAAAAGGTAGTAAAACTAATACACACAAAATCAAAAAGACAAGAGAAAAGAGAATAAAGAAAGTTAGTGACTAATCAGGTGAAACTTCTACTCCAAGTTACTAGTTGTTTTGTTTCTTTCTAAATTACCGAATAAGTAAATTCTCCGATTATATTTACCATTCTCCATATACACAGCCAACAAAGTATTAATCAATCTCATTTTTGCCCACGATAGTCACAAGTGTAGTTGATAAGAGAGTAATATTTTTGTCCTAAAGTTCTATCAGATTTCACACCTTTTTATGGCAATGGAATAATTTTTCTCATTTTTCTGATTTTTTCTTTGATTTTAGATTTTTTTTTATTTATATACAATATCTTCTGTCTATGTAGCGAGTGTTGGGTCGGTGGCTCCCAAACTAGTTGGCTTTAGGGCACCAAGTGTTAAGACACCCCTACAGACTTAATTACTCAGAATTTGCTCTGGATAAACCCCTCAGAATTCCATTGGTAGTATGACTATGTGTCTATGGAAGTCCGAAATCAGGGTAGGGGTATTTGGTCTTAACTTGAGACTTGCACCGCTAATACTTGCGATAATCAATATGCTTTGGTTTTGGTGTTCCAGGGCTTTAACCGGTTCTGTGTACGCCTCTGCTGAGTATATTGAATTCAACTTTGGTCCATGTCTTGTAAATTTGTAAGCATGTGGTACGAGGTACACATTTTATCGGATAGTCCGATAACCGGATTTACTGCCAATATATCCAGAGGTCTCTTGGGTCGCTTCCCAAAGATTCACCGATGAAAGTTGACTTAAACTAGAATTAATCTGGGATTAATTTAGAGAGAGAAAATTAATCTGGGATTAATTGAGGCTTTATTTAATCTGGGATTAAATGTGTTCGGAAGAGAGAGAACGCGATTAATTTGGAATTAATCGGTAAAATAAATTTAATAGTTAAATTTAATTTTTCTATTTAATTTATTTGTATTGGCTAAAATTAATATATCGGATATATTAATATGAATTGGATTTCATTACGAAATTAAAGTCAGACTTTAATACGAACGAACAAATTAATTTAGAATTAATTCGTAAGCGACGTTCGTAATATATTTACGAGGCGTCATCATTTAATTAAATTAGATTTAATTATATAGCGACGGAAATTCGTTTAATCGGATTAAACGAATCCGAGCCGCGGTAAACATTCATAGAATCCATTTGAATTTTGAATTCAACTGTGGGGCCCACTTCACATGTGGTAGTTGGGAGGGTAGTTGGCATTTATGCCAAGCCACCAACTTTCCAACTACCTTGGAATGGTTTTGGTGAAACCATTTACCCAACCACCTTGTTTAGGTAAAATGATAAATTGGTTTTACCAAAAGGCATCTCTCTCTCATTACACAACACTTGATTCACAAACAAACCCTAAGAACTCCTCCATAGGCGTGAGCTTCCTCCATCTCTTCACTTTGATTTTGTTGCAAAATCAATCTAGCTAGCACTTCAAGAAGTCTTCTAAGGTGATAGGGAAACCAACTCAAAGCTTGGAATCAACACAAAGGTTGGATCTTGGAGATCTTCATTCAACCAACTCAAAGCTTGGAATCAACAAAGGAATGATCTTGGAAACCAACTCAAAGCTTGGAATCAACAAAGGAAGGATCTTGGAGATCTTCTTCTCAAAATTTTAAAAGCTCAAATCCATTCAATGTAAGTAATTCCGCAACTTATAATGAATTTATAAACTTTCAAGGTTAAAAACAAGCGTGTTAAGCACTACTGGGGAGAATCATTTGAGCGACAAAAGGAAAGTGTCACACTTTCAGATCCAGCCTAACGATTGAGAAGTCACGTCTAGCTGACGACTTTAAACTTAGCGCTAGCAGGGAGGCAACCCATGCAATTTGTGTATATATTGTGATTTGGTGTGATTTAAATTTGTGTGTTTAGTTTTTGCAGATTAAGACATTTCAGGATGGAAGAAGTTCTCGCAAAACTTCACAAGCAATTTCCTTCTCTCCCTCAAAACTCTCTGATGAAAGTCTACAACGCTCGCTTAGAACGGATGAGATTTCTAACGATCCATGGTGTTCCTAATGATATTCGTTGGGTAATTGAAGCACGAGTCCGATTGGCAAGTGAGTCTTCTAAATCTTTTATTTCACATCTGCCTGGTTTTGGAAGAAGCACCTCTACAAAGAAACGTAGAGCTAAGCAAATGGGTGTTTGTTACAAATGTGCACGCTGGAATTGCAATACTCATTGTCGTTCTTTAGGAATGGTGTCTGATAATCGCGAAGATAAAATTAAATTCATTAGGGATGGCTTGAGTAAGGAGTCTGTAGATAATATATCTTCGACTATTGAGACGCATCCCAGTGGATATGTTCATATAGCCATTCGTAAATTACATACACAATTTCAAAAAGAAAGACAACAGTTAAGTCTCGGGAATCTGACTCAAAAAGACCCTGTTTGCCAATTTATAAGAAAATTGGATGGGAAGTTCATCCCTGACGCATAGACATCAATCAAGCCGCTACTTTTCTTGTAAATATTATATCTCTTTGTCTTTTCCTAATAATTGTAATTTGTTTTGTTGTTTTCTTTTATTTTCTCCGACAAGATCCAGACCTTTTTGATTATCACGATTTATTTTACTGTTTAACTAATAATTGTCATTTGGCAGGTACTAGTGCTATTATTTTACTCACCCTTTTCAGGTATTATAAATTCAACTCATCATTTCACTTTTGAAGACATCCAGAGTAAAACATGGAAGCCACTTCAAGAAGACGAGTTGAAAACATCTGTGTGTTTTGCGGTACTAGTGCTGGTGTTAAGCCACAATACGTAGAAGCAGCACAGGAATTGAGTCAAGTCTTAGCTGCAAGGAATATGCACTTAGTATATGGCGGAGGCAATCTTGGACTTATGGGGATCATTTCAAAAGCCGTACAGGAAGGAGGCAGTCACGTTTTGGGAATCATTCCAAAACCCTTGGCGGAGGCAAATCTTATTGGACCATCAAACAGAGATGAACTGATCGTGCCAGGTATGTCTGAACGATTGGTAGAAATTATTAACCATGCTGATGCTTTTATTGCTTTGCCAGGTGGCTTGGGCACATTGGAGGAAATTTTTATAGTGCTATCTTGGGCGAACTTGGACATACACCAGAAACCAATTGGGCTGTTTACCGTTGATGGATTTTATGATTTTCTTTGTTTGTTTCTTGATGATGCCCGGAGAAATGGGTTTGTGTCAAAACCTTTAAAAGAACTCATCTTCACTGCTAGAACTGCTCCGGATCTAATAGACCAACTCTTAGCCTATGAACCAAAAATTGACCCTATCTTTTCAAAGATAAATTGGTCTGAGGACGATCGTGGTAAGAGGCGTCGAATTAATCTGGATCTTAACCTTTAATTTTCTGTAGAATTTCAGCTAACCAGGTATTATCTTCTAAACTCTTCTTCTACTGTTTAAGACATTGGGGATAATGTCTCATTTAGGTTTAGGGGAGGGAATTAGTTGATCAGTACCTTATTTTTAGTTGTGTGTTGTTTTTATTTTTTTAGTCAAAAATTTTTCGAAAAAAAAAAAATTTGAAAAATTTTCAAAAATTACAAAAATATTTTGTGTTTTTGTGTTTTTATTTTAACTAAAAAGGTGAAATTGGTATGAGATAGCTGAGTAAGGAGTTTTCACTCCTGAGACGTATCTGAAACCATTTTTGAAACAAGTTAGTTTTTGTTTATTTCATTTAAATTATTTAATTGGTAAATTCTCCATAAAACTGACTAAAATGGATCTTCATATGCTCAGTTAGCAGATATTATCAACATTCATTGTAACATACGGACATGAGCTAAAATTGAAAAGTTTGTAATATTCAGTGCTCTGGTTTAATTGGAGGAAGCATCTCAAAAAAATGATGGAGTAAAACAAAATTAAAAAAAAATTTGAGATCTGAGTTATTAAGTCTGTAAGGGTGTTTTGACACCTAGTGCCCTAAAACCAACTAGTTTGGGAGTCACTGGCCCAAAGCTCGCTACATGGATCAAAGATGCTGCAAAAATATATATATCTGAAGTCTGAGTAATTAAGTCCGTAGGGGTGTCTTAACACATGGTGCCCTAAAGCCAACTGGTTTGGGAGTCACCGACCCAACACTCGCTACATAGATGGAAGATATTGTATATAAATAAAAAAAAAAATCAAAAATCAAAGAAAAAATCAGAAAAATCAGAAAAATTATTCCATTGCTACAAAAAGGTGTGAATTCTGATAAAACTTTAGGACAAAAATATTACTCTCTTATCAACTGCACTTGTGACTGTTGTGGGCAAAAATGAGTTGATTAATATTTTTTCGGCTGTGCATATGGAGAATGGCAAATATAATCGGAGAATTTACTTATTCAGTAATTTAGAAAGAAAGAAAACAACTAGTAACTTGGAGTATAAGTTTCACCTGATTAGTCACTAACTTCTTCATTCTCTTTTCTCTTGTCTTTTTGCTTTTGTGTGCATTAGTTTTATTATCTTTTTACTTTTTTAAAACGTTTGTGGGTATCGTTGCTGTAAGCCCTCACGAGACAATAACTCGTCCACTAGGGACACCTATGGGTCTAAAGGCTTGTTGCATATGCTAAATGCAACCGTGATCCCTACGAAAGTGGCTTAGTTTAATTTTAATTGTTTCTTGTATTTTATTTTGTTGTTTTTCTCGAGGACTAGCAAAATGTTAGGTTTGGGGGTGTGATGAGCGGAAAATATATCAATATTTACCGCCCCTTTTACTTAATATTTTGTTTAGTTTCTTGGGTTTGATGAACGTTTTTATGTGTTTTAGTTTATTTTGCAGATAAAATAATATTGGGACATAATGAAATCATTTAGGACGAAATGTGGGTCAAATAAGGGCAAAAATTGGACTTGACATATTAATTTTGGAGATTGGAAACTTGAAAGGGCGTTTTAACGAAGTGCAGTTTTGGAAATTCCAGTTTTGCTCATCTGTCGTATTTTGGGAATAACCTTTTACTCCGATATCAGATTGAGCTGATTCAACTTCCAGATTAAATAAGCCTCAAAGATCTACAACTTTGAAAGACAAAATAAATTCGAATTCTGAATATTGCATGCCCGAAATTGATGAACCATCCAGAAGTGTGTTGTGTATAATTATTAAAGTCATTTTCAAAGCAAAAAATAAATTAATAAATAAATAATAAAAATTTTCAAATCACCACCAAACATGATAAACAATTAGTGGAGAAATTAATAATGGATTTGGTGGAGCAATTAGTGGAGCAATTAATAATGGATTTGGTGGAGCAATTAATAATGGATTTTGTGGATGATTTGATGTAGGCAAAATTTTGCCTATAAAGAAGGAATTCTTTAAGAATACTAAGAAGATTGTATCTTGTTTGTTTATTTACAGCTTTCAGTAATTAATTTCGCCTTTCGCACTTTCTTTTCTTTACTTTTCAGTTTTTACTTTCCGCAATTTACTTTTACGCATAATACTTTTCTTTCTTTAATTTTCAGTTTTTACTTTTCAGTAATGAGGAGGTAACTCCCATTTGCTGGGAAAAAGGTAAAACTTTTATTACTAATATTTAGATTAATCTCCCTTAATTATAATATATAAACTAGTTAAAACCTGACTTAACGAGGATACCGTCATATTGGTCGGTTGGTAATTATTTAAATTGGTTTTAACCTGAATAAACTGGATACCGCCTGATTGGTCGGTTGGTAATTAATTATTAATTTGACTTAATCTGGACACCGCCTATATGGCTGGTTGGTAATTATCATGCAAAGTTAATATATATATTAAGGGAGATATCTAAAATAGAAGTAATAAAAGTGGATCCTTTTATCTCCGCATTTTCTTTTATCGTACTTTACTTTATTTACTTTTCAGCAATTTACTTTCAGCATTTACTTTTCAGCAATTTACTTTCAGCAATTTACTTTCAGCATTTACTTTTCAGTAATTTACTTTCAGCAATTACTTTTCAGCATTCAATTTTCAGTATTTAATTTCAGCATTTTACTTTCCGTCATTTACTTTTCAGCAATTACTTTCAGCATTTTACTTTATGTCTTCTATTTTATTTAAGTTTTTACTAGCCCTAGTTATGTGTCGTAACTAAGTTAGTTATCTGGGGTTGTGATGAATTCTAATATCACCGGTTTATAAGGGGTTATTTTATAGTTTGGGTAATTTAAAGGTTTACTTATTAAGTCTTAAGCTTAATGCGTCTTGTTAATTGGCCACTAATAAGATTGATCTGGTAAATCTAGAATAAACTTGACAAAGGAATTTTAGGTTTCAGCCTTAGACTTAATAGCCCACGATCTTCCTTGAGGATAGATAACCCTTTAATAGATTTCCTTACAGGATAGACATATACATGTCGGGCGAGGGTAGCCATAATTAGAACTTAAACTTAATGAATCCAGGTAATTTGGTTGACATAGACATATGGTTCAATTGGGTTAAACTGGGTATTTGCGTCTGACCATCGACAGAGGGTTTCACATAATTTAGTGTTCCAGGTTTGTAAATCGATATATTATACAAACATGAAAAAACCACTTCTTCTTTAAAATGATATTGGAAGATTCACAACCCTAGATAGTTTCCTAATATTGAATTTTCTTAAACCTACTTTCGTGCAATTTTATTTACTTGTTTTTAAATTTAAAATCATCACCATTTCAAATCAATCAATCAACCTGTTAGATACTAGTAATCATTTGACCTTATAAAATTAATAGATTAGGTATTAAGTCCTCGTGGGATCGATACTTTTTATACTACTTGAACGATATGTATGCTTCCGTTATACGCGTGTGATTACGCATCGGTCAATGCTACATGGTTGATCCACTTAGAGACTTTAGAGGTTCTGAAGAAGGTTGTTTGGTGCGGACTCGAGAAGTCTTTTGGGTTATTACAGTATAGAGATATAAGAGTCGGTAGAACTACTGTCATAGGTCATATACCATCACTGTAAATTTTTCTAGTTATAGTGGATTTTGACTGGTAACCAAAATAACCGGATTGGTTTTTTACTCGCACGAGTTTTCCATTTCATTAACAAAATTATTGTGTTGATTTTATTTTCTGGTTTGTATTATTTACTTTGATTTATTGTTGTTAGACTTAAGGGTGCTTGTTGGTAATCCATAGAAAAAATAATTAGGACTTTTCATAGTTTATTGTGTCTAATTTCGCATAGGGTCAGAACCTTAGACTAAAATTGAATTTTCAATTGGTATCAGAGCTTGACCTCGATATTTGACCCATTTAGATATGGAGAGAAGTCAGTCCTTAAATTGACCCCCATTCTTTGATGGGACTGAGTACTTATATTGGAAGGTACTCATGAGAGCGTTCCTTAAGTGCTTAGATGAGAGGGTCTGGATGACGGTACAGTACGGGTGTAAACTTTCCGTGGTTATAGTTGATGGGGTCATTTTCCCTAAAGATAAATTGACCTGGAATAAGGAAGAGTTTGGTGCTAGAAATAGGAACAGTAGGGCCATTAATGCCATTCATGTTGCTGTTTGCTCTGCTGAATTTAGGAGATTGTGTGATACAGCCAATGATGCATAGGACATCCTTCAGACAATGCATGATGGCACATTGTCTGTTAAGAATAATAGACTTCGAGAGCTTGCCACTAGGTTTGAGAATGCTAGGACGAAAGAAGATGAGACCTTTGATGATTTCTACATTGAGATTATTGATATAATTAATTTCATAATTAACATAGACGAGACTATTCCTATTAATAGGATGATTAGGAAAATCTTTAGATCTCTATCTGACCAATATTTACCAAAAATTACAGTCATCAAGAAAAGTAATGATTTAGATCACCTTAAACTAGAGATCCTCGTAGGAAAACTGCAACTGTATGAAAAAAACTTCATAGTATAGAAAGCCCCAAACCATAGTGATGAAGATCGCAAAGAAAGTTGGACATGATCTGTCAAATGATGATAATGATAATATTCTCACATATATGGATTTGGCCATGTTTGCAAAAAGGTTTAAGAAATTTCTTAAGATGAAGATGAGTGGCAGTAGCACTGATAGAGATAAGAAGGACAAACCTAGAAAGAGTAGGCGTAGTAGAATGGAGTCTAGAGAGGATAATGATAGAAAACCTCATGTTATCCAATACCATAAATGTGAAGGGTATAGCCTAGGTCTGAATGTCATACATACCTAAATTCAAAGGGCAAGAAAGTTGTGACAGCCTCACTTAGTGATTGAAAAAGTGGCTTTACTTCTGATGAGTCTCCTAAAGACAAGAGTAACTTTATAGCTTTTACGGATAGTGTGACTAGTGAGAGAGAGACAAATGTTAGTGACGTGGATACATGTTCATAATTCTCTCATGATGAATCTGTAGATGAGGATAGTCTTAAGGTAGTATATACTGAATTGTTTAATGAAAGCCTAGTTATCAAGAAGACAAACATAGAAGTCTATAAGAGGACAAAGGAAACTAGGCTAGTGAAGAATGAAGCTCAAGCTAAGTTTGAACAAAACCTTTTGCTTATTGATGACATTGAGGAGAGTAATAGATGACTAGTCGATGGAGTCAAATTCCTAAAATCAGAACTTGAGAATGCTAGAACACAATTATCTGTATTTTCTAGTGGGACTGTGAAACTAGACCGCATGTTAGGGATTAACATTGAGTCAAATTGTGATAAGATATTATCCTCTAGAGCTGTACATATCCCTCATAAACGTGACTTAGGTAAGAAACCTGTTGAATGTAGTCATGTGATCCATCATGTTGTTCCTTGTCTTATGATCCAACCTCAATCTAGAGGTGTTGTGGGTAAACATCGCTCTCGTCTGAGGTTTGTGTCTGTTTGCCATCATTGTGGCAAGGTAGGACACATTAGGCCTAAGTGCTTCATGTTTCACAAATAAAAGAAAAGGCATAAGTGTGTCTCAACTAGGTTTGATTATTCAAATCTAAAATTTCAAGTTTCTACACTAGTGAAACAAAATCAACTCATTAGTGAGAAACTTTCCTTGTTGACAATGAGTTCTCAAGTAAAAGAGACTTATAAGAAAGTTTGGGTGATGAAGCGAGATGACTTCCTATCAACTTCGGAATGTCTTGACCCTAGCAGACATGATGAGAGTGCACTTCGGTGTACCTCTTCTCAGATGTTGCATCATGTTTCCCCATTGCATGTGTGTGCACATGTGTTTTATGAATTACATGAATGCTTGTTTTTATTTTTACTGCATATGGGTGTCTATGTTTTGTTTCTGTTATATGTACCTTGGTATATAGGATAAAAACCTGGACAAAAATTTCATAATCGATTTCGAATGGACAATAGTATGATCTGCACTAGGGAATACAGCTCCACATACCATTAGATAATGACTAGCCATGTTCTATCTTTTCTTACTTTTATGTTAGAAGAAAAATACAAAAAAAAAAAAAAATGGAAAGGACCAAAAATATTTTCTTGTTTGAAAGAGAATAAAAAAACATGTGTATGTGGTCCTCGTATGTAAGATATATGTTTATGCATGTGTAATATGTTTTTATTTTTCTTGATGCTTGATAAGTGCGGTTTATTCCCATTTATTCCTGCATTCTTAGCTTACTATTTTGTTAGGTTTCGTGTCATTTAATGTATTTTGTATTTTGTTTTATGTTTTATTGATAGGAAGCATTGGAACATGGATCTTGGGGTAAATAGACTTGTTTTGGGAGCTTAAGGACGCATCGGAAGCACTCGGGAAGGCTAAATACGCAGAAATCACCATCCTAGAAATTTGGTCTGACATCACGACGCCCAGATAGGATGAGAGACATAATTTCCCGAGAGTTGGGCATTGCGACGCCAATTCCGACGTGGCAATGCTGCGGCAGACTTCCAGAAACTTCATAAATTAGTATTCTACAAGCACAATGACTCTAAGACTTCCCTATAAATATAGAAGCTCATTCAAAACCATAAAGAAGAGATGTAGGCACTGTATTTTTGAATATAAGTCCCGATGATGAGTCTCACATGGAGGCACTACCATTTAAGTTGTGGAAGTCGTGGGATACAGACGTCGGAAGGGAAAAGTCAGAAATCAATACCCTGTTGGATTTAATTCGTTTGCTTAGCTTCGGGTTTGCTCGTTAGGCCTTTGTTTTTTTAATTTATCCTCAGCCCAAACCCCCGCAAGTCACACACCAAGCCCACGCACCACCAAACCACACACCAAGCCCACCAAAATGAACCAAACCCACGCCCAAGACCCCTTAACTCACGCCCATCTCCTTCCAAAATAACAATCCCGTACATTAAACACATGTTGAAAATAAATAAAATCACCTTCCCAAATCAAAAGATTCAAATCAAATCCCATAAATCACCTTCCTAATTAAATTAAATCACATTTCTAAACTAAATAAAATAAAATAAAATCAAATCAAATTACCTTCCTAAAGTGAATAGATTTTTCCTTATGACACAATAATTAGAGATACCCTCCATTATTGCACAATCTCTTTCCTTACCCCTACAAGGGCAACCTCAACCCTCTCCTATAAAAATGACCTTAAACCAACCCTTCACTCCCCTGGCAGATTCACGCCATAACTCTCTCAAGAACCCTAACTCTTGGCCACTGCTCAGCCCTCTCACTTCAACCCTCTTGGCACATCTCCATAACCTAAATACCTCATTCACGCACACAAGCAACAACCCTTCACAACCCCATGCTGGCAGCTCTCGCACGTTGACACCTTGCACTCACGCCACAACACACACTCACAGCCACTCACGCCACAGCACACACTCACAGCCCCTCACGCCACTCACGAACATTCACACCACTCACAGGCACTCACGCACATTCACTCTTCACATGACACACTCACGCCACTCACACACTTATGCCCTCACTCTTCACAGTACACACTCACAGCCATTCACATCACGCACACATGCCCTTACTCTTCACAGCACACACTCACGCACACAGGACGTTAACTGCCCACTCACACCAAACAACAACCCATCCAACAGCCCTCATTCATGCCAAGACAAACAACTTATCCAACAGCCTTTATCCCACCGTGAAACACCATCAAAACAGTCCCCATAATTGAGAAGAAATCACCCCAAAACTACCAAAAATCAGCCCAGAAACTACCCAAATAACCTCACAAACAGCAGCCCCAATACACCTCTATTACTATAAAATATTAAGCCAAAACAGCCCCCAATTACCGTAAAAAATAGTGACAAAAAAATAGCAACAAAACAGAGGAAACAGCAGCCCAAAATAGCGAGGCAACGAAGGAAAATAACGAACCAGTAAATCGAAAAAGTTACGGAGTATCAACCATTCCGAAAACCGCGTAACGCACTTCCAAGAGATGACCTAAGAGGTTAGACCTGAGGGCACCTTTTTATTTATTCCCGCACTTTCTTTCCGTTAGTTATTATTATTTCTTCGCATGCGTATTATAGTTTCATGTAAGTTGTAGCCATGGGATGAATGAAATATGTGTTATCTCTTGCGGTATATCGGATGGAAACCCGGACGTAAATTCCATAGCCGAATTCGAATGGACGGTAGTGCGGTCTACACTCGGGATACAATGCCACGTACCACTTGAGAGACGTACATATTTTGTGTCATCCGATCTTATGTTTATTTGTTGTTTGTTAGAAATAGTATGTTACTTTTATGCATGATTTGGTTGTTTCGTATGTTATTTTTCATGCATGATTAGTTGATTATTTCCAAGCATGATTTAGTTATTTCTTTCGCATTAGGAACTTGATTATGTCTCTTCTACGTTTATGCTTAGATTATCTTTTATTTACATTTCCATGCTTATCGATTTAATGTATGCATGAGATTGTGTGCTTGCCATTATTCCGACTCACTTTTATGCATGCAAACTTAGATATAGGTAGTATGCAAACTTAGATATAGGTTGTTGTTACGTAGACTCGATTATATTATTACATAAATCCGTTCATTACAAGTGGCATAAGTAGGGGACCATTCTGAACCCAACGGTTTGAGGTCTTCCCTTACGAGGGGTGAGTGCGGCCTTAAATCATTTTCCCAGTTCACACTGGGTGGCGACTCCATGTTATTTCTCCGGTTTAGTTCCCCCGTGGGCTACTGCGTACTCCCAATCGAGCCGCGAGCCTGGAACAGCGACGCTGATTTTTGTGTCCTACAAGAGACATATACATAACTCAAGAGTTCTAAACACATAATTTAGAGAGATCCAATGAGAAATATTGAAGAGCAACGAGATGAGAAAAATGCAGTGAAATCTGAAGATGAAGGGATTTGATTATGGTTTTATCTTTTAGTTTCTTTCTTTAAACTCTAATGATGTCCAATATATTCTTGACATTATTTTCATCTTTATTCATGAACTAATGGCCGGCGTAATCACACGTGTATAACGCAAGCGCACGTATCGTTCAATTAGTATAAAAAGTATCGATCCCACGAAGACTTAATACCTAAGCTATTAATTTATGAAGCCAAAATTTTATGAGTATCTAATGGAATGATTGTTTTATTGGATGGTTACTTTAAACTTAAAACAAGTAAATAAAATTGTGTGAAAGTAAATTTTTGAAAATTCAAGATTATTAAACTATCCAGGGTTGTGAATCTTTCCAATATCTTTAAAAGATGAAGTGATTATCTTATGTTTGTGCCATATATTGGTTTACTAACCTGAAACACGAAATTATGCAAAAGCCTCTATCGATGGTCAGATGCAAATACCCAGCGTAACCCAATTAATCATATGTCTATGTCAACCAAGTTACCTGAATTCATTAAGAATAAGTTCCAATTATGGTTACCCCCGCCCGACAGGTATATGTCTATCCTTTAAGGAAATCTATTAAAGGGTTATCTATCCTCAAGGAAGATCGTGGCTATTAAGTCTAAGGCTGAAACCTAAAATTCCTTTGTCAAGTTTATTTTAAGTTTACCTGATCAATCTTATTAATGGCCAGTTAATAAGAAGCATTAAGCTTAAGACTTAATAAATAAACCTTTAAATTACCCAAACTACAAAATAACATCTTATAAACCGGTGATATTGGAATTCATCACAACCCTAGATAATGGACTTAGTTACGACACATATCTAAGGCTAATAAAAGTAAAGTAAATGACATAAAGTAAATGCTGGAAGTAAATGCTGAAAAGTAAATGCTGGAAATTAAAAAATATAAAAGTACAATAAAAGAAAATGCTAGGGTTAGAGGATATACTTTTATTACTACTATTTTAGATATCTCCCTTATTATAATATATTAACTTTGTGTGATATTACCAACCGACTATATAGGCGGTATCCTGATTAAGTAAAATTAATAATTAATTCTAACCGACCATACAGGCAGTATCTAGTTTAGTCAGGTTAAAACCAATTTCATTAAGTCCAACCGACCATAAGGTGGTATCCTCATTAAGTCAGGTTTTAAATAATTATTATATTATAATTAAGGGAGATTAATATAAATATTAGTAATAAAAGCTTAATATTTCACCCCGATAAGGGGGAGTTACCTCCTTATTGCTGAAAAGTAAATAAAAGAAAGTGCAAATGCGAAAATTAAATATTGAAAGCTATAAATAAACAAACAATATAAAATCTTCAGAGTATTCTTAAGGAATCCATTAAAAGAAAGTATGAGTTTACAACTGAAATCGGTCTGAATTTATAGGCGTCCATGGTCCCTTCGCGACGTGACGCGCACAACCTTGCGCGTCGTGATGCGCCGTTAATTTGTGCTGACGTGGCAATGTCGATTTTCGGCAGCATGTGATGGTGACATGTGGCACGGCGCACGTTAGCAAGAATTACTGTGATGTTGACACTTGCGGGAGCATGTTAGCAAGACGCATGATAGTAAGAATTCTCTGATTGGTCCACATGTCTGGAGCATGTTAGCAGTCTCCGGAGCACGTTAGCAAACGGTACATTTTAGCATGGCACATTTTAGCAAAGAGGCACATTTTAGCAAAAATGCCGCATTTTAGCAAAATGACGCATTTTAGTAGGAAATTTACATTTTTGCCCTTTTGTCCATTTTCCACTGTTTTGGTCCTGAATTGCCTCCAGAGAGTCCTGTTATTTTATTTATCTACAAAATAACACAAAACACATCAAATATTCACAAATCTCAAGAAACTATACAAAATATTAAGTCAACGAAGTGGGAAATAGTGATCTATTTACCACTCATCACACTTCCAAACCTAACATTTTGCTAGTCCTTGAGCAAAACAACAAAATAAAATAATATAAACATCTTTAAAATAAAATTAAACTAAGCCACTTTCGTAGGGATCACGGTTGCATTTAGCGTATGCAACAAGCCTTTAAACCCCTAGGTGTCCCTAGTGGACGAGTTGTAGTCTCGTGACGGCTTACAACCACGATACCCACAAACGTCAATCTAATACTAATGCACACAAAAGCAAAAAGACAAGAGAAAATAGAATAAAGAAGTTAGTGACTAAACAAGTGAAACTCCTTATCCAAGTTAGTAGTTGTTTTCTTTCTTTATAAATTACCGAATAAGTAAATTCTCCGATTATTTTTACCATTCTCCATATACACAACCAACAAAGTATTAATCATCTCATTGTGCCGACAATATTCATAAGTGTAGTTGAAAAGAGAGTAATATTTTTGTCCTAAAGTTATATCATACCTCACACCTTTTTTTTTTGGAAATGGAATATTTTTCTGATTTTTCCAATTTTTTTTTATTTATATACAATATCTTCCACCCATGTAGCGAACTTTGGGCCAGTGACTCCTAAACCAGTTGGCTTTAGGACACTAGGTGTTAAAACACCCATACAGACTTAATTACCCAGATTTCAAATATATATATATATTTTTATAACATCTTCAATCCATGTAGCGAGCTTTGGGCCAATGTCTCCCAAACCAGTTGGTTTTAGGACATTAGGTGTTAAAACACCCCTAAGGACTTAATTACTCGGATCTTAGTCATTTTTTTATCCCATCGCTTTTTTAGATGCTTCCTCCAATTAAACTAGAGCCCTGAATATTAAAAACTTTTCAAATACAACTCATTGCCGTCTATTACCAAGTATGTTGATAATACCTGTCAACTGAGCATATGAAGATCCAATTTAATCAGTTTTATGGAGAATTCACAAATTAAATAATTCAAAAGGAAATAAACAAACATTTAATTTGTTACGAAATAGGTTGAGATACGTCTCAAGAGTGTAAATTCCTTACATAACTATCTCACACTAATTTCACCTGGTTAATCAAATTAAAAACACAATATATATATATATATATATATATATTTAATTTTTTTTAAAATTTTGAAAATTTTTGATTAAAAATCAAATAAAAATAACATAATAAAAATAAGATACTAGTAAACTATTCCCCTCCCCCAAACCTAAATGAGACATTGTCCCCAATGTCTTAAAAAGTAGAAGAAGAATTTAGAAACAATACCTAATTAGCTGAAATTCTACATCTAAATGAAGAATTAAAGGTTAAGATCCAGATTTATCTGACGCTTCTTACCACGATCATTATCGGACCAATTATCTTTGAAATGATAGGGTCAATTTGTGGGTCAAAGGCTAAAAGTTGGTCAATTAAATCATTGGCAGTTCTGGCAGTGAATAAGAGATCTTTTACAGGTTTTGACACGAACCCATTTCTCCGGGCATCATCAAGAAACACACAAAGAAAATTATAAAATCCATCGGCATTAAATAGTCCAATTGGTTTTTGGTGTATGTTCAAGTTCGCCCAAGATAGTACTGTAAAGATTTCCTCCATCGTACCCTAGCCTCATGGCAAAGCAATAAAAGCATCAGCACAGTTAATCATTTCCACCAGTCGTTCAGACATACCTAGCATGATCAGTTCCTCTCCGTTTGATGGTCCTATAAGATTTGCCTCTGCCAAAGGTTTTGGGATGATTCCCAAGACTTGACTGCCTCCTTCCTATACAGCCCTTGAAACGATCCTCATTAGTCCAAGATTGCCACTGCCATATACTAAGTGCATATTCCTTTCAGCAATGACTATGCCCAATTCTTGTGCTGCCGCAACGAATTCTGGTTTAGAACCAACACTAGTTTCGCAAAACGCACAGATATTTACAACTCGTCTTCTTGAAGTGGCTTCCATTTTTAACTCTGAATGCCTTCAAGAGTGCAATGATGAGCTGAATTTATAACACCTGAAAAAGGGTACATAATAATAGCACTAGTATCTTCCAAAGGATGATTATTAGCTAAAAAGTAAAATATTTCTTGAAAGTCAAAAAGTCTGGATCTTGTCGGAGAAAATAAAAGAAAATAACAAAACAAATCACAATTATTAGATATATACAAAGAGAAAAAAATATTTATAAGAAGTAACGGCTTGAATGACGTCTATGCGTCAGGGACAAGCTTCCCATCCAGTTTTCTTATAAATTGGCAAACAGGGTCTTTTAAAGTCAGATTCCCGAGACTTAAATGTTGTTGTTCTTTTTGGAATTATGTATATAACATGTGAATTGCATGATGCACATATCCACTGGAATGTGTCTCAAGAGTCTTAGATATGTCATCCAAAGACTCCTTACTCAAGCTATCCTTAATGAATTTAATTTTATCTTCACGGTTATCAGACACCATTCCTAAAGAACGACAACGAGTATTACATGTCATACGAGCAAATTTATAGTAAAACCCATTCTTTTAGCTTTTCTTTTTTTAGCATAGGTGTTATTTCCTAAACCAGGCAGATATGAAATAAAAGAGTTAGAGGACTCACCTGCCAATCAAACTCGTGCTTCAATAATCCAACGAATGTCATTAGGAATATCTTTGATCATCAGTAGTCTCATCCGTTCCATGCGAGCTTTGTAGACTTTCATCAGAGAGTTTTGAGGGAGAGAAGGAAATTGCTTGTGAAGATTTGAGAGAACCTCTTCCATCCTGAAATGTGTCTTTACCTAAAAAAATAAAACACACCAAATCTGAATATATAAAAATTGTATGGGTTGCCTCCCAGCTAGCGCTAAGTTTAAAGTCGTCAACTAGACATGACTACCCGAACGTTTGGTTGGATCTGAAAGTGTGACACTTTCTTTTTGTCGCTCAAATGATTCTCCCCAGTAGTGCTTAACACGTTGACTGTTAACTTTGAATGTTTCGTTGGTGTTGGGATCAAGTAACTCAACAGCTCCATATGGTAAAACCTGAGTAATCACAAATGGACCTGACCACCTTGATTTCAACTTTCCAGGGAAAGGTTTCAACCATGAATTGTATAACAATACCTGCTGCCTTGGTTCCAATTGTCTGCGCACTATTTTTCAATCATGCCATTTCTTGGTATTTTCTTTGTATAATCTGGCATTCTCATGAACCTGTAGGCGAAATTCCCCCAATTCGTTGAGTTGGTAGAGTCAATTTTCTCCTGCTGCTTGTGGATCAAGATTTAACTTCTTCAGTGCCCAGTACGCCTTGTGTTCAAGTTCCACTAGCATATGGCAAGCTTTCCCAAACACCATTCGATATGGGGACATACCAATGGGTGTCTTGTAAGCTGTCTGGTAGGCCCATAATGCGTCATCCAGTTTTTTAGACCAGTCCTTCCTTGTTAATCCAACGGTTCTCTCCAAGATTCTTTTGATCTCCCTGTTTGAAACTTCAACCTGTCCATTTGACTGTGGATGGTAGGCAGTGGAAACTTTATGAGTAAATTCATATTTGGATAGGAGCGCATCAAAGTATCTGTTGCAGAAATGTGTGCCTCCATCACTGATAATCGCCCGAGGTGTTCCGAAGCGAGTGAAAATATTTTTTTTAAAGAATTTTATCATCACTTTTGAATCGTTTGATGGCAGTGCTATTGCTTCAACCCATTTGGAGACGTAGTCTACTGCAACTAGTATGTACAGGTTTCTGAATGATGGAACAAAGGGTCCCATAAAATCAATCCATCATACATTAAATATCTCCACTTCCAGAATATTTTGCAAAGGTCCTTCATTTCTCCTCGAAATATTTCCCGTTCTCTGGCACCTGTCACATTGAAGAGAAAATAAGTAAGCATCTTTAAACAGTGTGGGACAGAACAAACCTGATTGTAGGACTTGTGCTGCAATTTTATTTCCTCTGAAGTGTCCGCTGTATGGTGATGAATTACAATGTTGCAGGACACTATTGACCTCCTCATGTGGAACACAACGTCTCAGTAAATGATCAGCACAACATTTGAACATGTACGGCTCATCCCAGACATAATGTTTGACTTATTTGAAGCAATTCTTTCATTGCTAAGTTGTCTATTCCAACGGCCATTTTCCCGATACTATGTAGTTGACATAGTCAGCATACCAAGGGACATCATGTTGTTTCATGGCAAACACCTGTTCATTTGGAAACTTTTATTTGATTATCATTTCATTGCCAGATGTTTCTCCATTCTCGAGCCTCGATAAGTGATCTGCCACTTGTATCCATGTCCCTTTCCTGTCTCGGATCTCCAAGTCAAATTCTTGCAGTAGAAGCACCCAACGGATCAATCTGGGTTTCACATCTTTCTTCACGATCAGATATTTAATTGTTGAATGATCTGAGTAGACCACCACTTTGGGACCCAGCAGATAGGAGCAAAATTTATCAAAAGCGAATACAACTGCGAGCAACTCATTTTCAGTGGTTGTTTAGTTGAGTTGAGCTTCATTCAGAGTTCTGCTGGAGTAGTAAATGGTGTGGAAATTTTTTTCTTTGCGCTATCCCAAAACTGCACCAACGGCATAATCACTAGCATCGCACATCACCTCAAATGGAAGGGTCAAGTCTGGTGCTACTATGATGGGGGCTGAGACCAGCTTCTATTTCAGGATTTCAAAAGCTTCGTGGAATTCTTTAGTGAAGTTAAAAGGAACATATTTCTCCAGAAGATTGCACAGAGGTTTAGCAATCTTTGAGAAGTCTTTGAAAAATCTCCTGTAAAAGCCTGCATGTCCGAGAAAACTCCGAATCCATTTGACAGTTGTTGGTAGAGGTAGTTTTTCAATTGTCTCGATCTTTGCTTTGTCTACCTCGATTACCTTTTGTGAGATCCGATGTCCCAAGATAATGCCTTCATGTACCATGAAGTGGCATTTCTCCCAGTTAAGTACCAAATTAGTATCTTCACATCTTTGTAACATTTGTTCCGGATTTTGTAAGCAGTGGTCGAACGAGTCTCCAGACACAGAGAAATCATCCATGAAAACCTCCATACTTTGTTCTAGCATGTCAGATAAGAGGTCCATAATGCAACATTGAAATGTTACAGGAGCATTACATAGTCCAAATGCCATTCTGCGGAAAGAAAAAATACCATACATACATGTAAAAGTAGTTTTCTTCTGATCTTCTGGGGCGATGGCAATCTGATTGTACCTCGAGTATCCGTCCATAAAATAATAGAATTCATGTCCCGCCAGTCTGTCTAGCATCTGGTCAATGAATGGCAGCGGAAAATGATCTTTCCTATTTTCTTTGTTCAGCTTCCAGTAGTCCATGTATACTCTCCATCCAATCACCGTTCTTGTTGGAATCAACTCGTTCTTTTCATTTGTGACTACATTAATTCCTCATTTCTTTGGAAAACATTACATAGGACTCATCCAAGTGCTGTTAGAGATGGGGTAGATGATGTCGGCATCCAACCATTTGATGATTTCTTTCTTCACGACCTCCTTCATGGTTGGATTTAGTCTCCGTTGATGCTCAACTGTGGGTTTGTACTCGTCATTTATCAGAATTTTATGCATGCAAAATGATGGACTAATGCCTCGAATGTCTTCTATAGTCCAGCCAATGGCTTTCTTGTGTTCTCGTAACACTCTCAGTAACTTTTCTTCTTGCTCCAATGTTAGCGAAGAAGAAATAATTACAGGTAATTCAGAAGAGTTTCCTAAGAATGCATACCTGAGATGGCTCAAAAGTAACTTTAGCTCCAGCTGTGGTGGTTCTTCAATTGAGGGCTTGATTCGCTCCTTCTTCGGTAATTCCAAAATATGTGCGGAAAGCTTCAATGTAGCTGAACCAGAGGCTTTTCAGAATCTGTGGCACCAGAGACTCGGTCACATAAGTGAAATGAGGTTGTCTACCTTGACAAAGAATGATCTAATCTCTCTCTGCAAAAATGATGCCCTGGATCCTTGCAATCATTGTCTTTTCGGTAAGCAACATAAAGTCTCTTTCAATTTCTCTTTTACAATGAGATCAGAGTTACTCAGTCTAGTGTACTATGATGTTTGTAGTCCCTCTGAGGTAAATTTACTAGGCGGTAATAAATACTTTCTGACTTTTATTGACGATGCTTCTCGAAAAGTATGAGTGTATTTTCTGAAATCAAAGGATCATGTCCTTGATTATTTTAAACTGTTCCATGCCATAGTCAAACGTGAAACAAGGAAGAAACTGAAGTGCCTTCGCACAGACAATGAAGGCGAATACACTTCTAGGGAGTTCGATGCCTACTGCGGAAGTCACAGTATTCGACAGGAAAGGACTGTTTCCGGAGAAAGTATGGTCTGGTAAGAATCCCTCTTATTCTCACCTCAGAACATTCGGTTGTTTAGCCTTTTCAAATATATCCATGGAGCTCAGGCAGAAGCTCGATGCAAGGACTACTCCGTGCATCTTCACAGGCTTTGAAGACGAGGAATTTAGATACAGGCTATGAGACCCAAAGGAAATGAAGGTCATCAAAAGCAATGATGTAGTGTTTCTTGAAGACCAAAAAATAGAAGCTGATGCAAATCAAGACACAATCCTAGCACCAACACGAGTGGCCCAAGATGATGATGGGGTGCAAGACATGCCAGAAGCAGAACCAGAGGAGGAATGTGGTGTAGGAGGAAAGCGGGGTTTACCACTATGTCTATGATGTACGGAGACCACGACAATGTTGGGCTCGCAGCCCGTAGAGAGTACGGAGTAGCCCACGGGGGACTAAACAGGATAATAAAGGAGTCGTCACCCAGTGTGAACTGGGAAAAGATTTAAGGCCGCACTCACCCTTCACAAGGGAAGACCTCAAACCATTGGGTTCGGAATGGTCCCTTATATATGCCAGTATAATGGACGGGTTCACACAATGGTATAGCCATGTCTTATGCAGTTCATGCAAGATAATTCAAATAAACACACAAATTTGCACGCCCATAAACATTAATATAAATAAAAGCAAATTAAATTAAGAAATACGAGGTACGATAACAAGAATTATAATAATCAAAAGCAAACAAAGCGTTAATAATTAAATAGTAAATAAAAGGGGGGTTAATCACACATATATGAGTATTTCCCGAGCGGCACGTGGAGTTGTATCCCAAGTACAGACCGCACTACCGTCCATTCGGATTCGGCTACGGAATTTATGTCTGGGTTTCCATCTGATATACCACAAGGGATAATAATACACATAATCATTAATACAACATAAGCAGACATAAAAGAAATATAACCATGCATATACGGATAATCCCTAGTATGAACAAATAAAATAAATACGGAATAAGAAAATAACGATGAAAGTAAATAAATAAATAAATAAAAGATAAATAACACTAAATAGATAGCAAAATAAATAACAAAATGCAGAAGAAAGAAAAAGATGTGACCAGAAATTTGGTCGTCTTTGATGTAGGACTTCGCATACCTGGCTGGACGTATTTCACGTCCAGCCAGACATGTCGTGTCTGGTACTATAAAATAAATATAGTAAAGGGTGCCCTCAGGTCTTACATTCTAAGTTGCTTCCTCGGAAGTACGTTTAGGCCGTCGCCGAAAGGCGTGAAGCTTTGCTGTTTCTAGTTGTTGTTCGCTGTTTCTGGTTGCTATTTTTTGGCTTGCTGTTTCGGTTTCTGCTCACAATTTTTTGCCGCTGTTTGCTGTTTTGGTTATTTTTGGGCTGCTACTTTGGTTGTTTTGGTTGCTATTTTGGTTGCAATTTTGGTTGTTTTGGTTGCTATTTTGGCTGCTGGTTTTGGTGATTTTGGGTTGCTGTTTCTGGCTCAATGTTTTTGTTGTTTTTCTCAATTTTGGGCACTGTTTTTTGGGTTATTTTTACTGCTGGTTTCTCGGTTGGTTTGGTTGTTTTCTTGGGTTATTTTTGCTACTGTTTGTTCGGTTGGTTTTTGTTTCTTTTGGTTTCGGTATTGGCTGATTTTTATGGGCTGTTTTGGTGATTGAGGGGCTGCTGTTTCTGTGATTGAGGAACTGTTGTGGACCGCTGTTGGTTGGCTTGGTTTTTGGTTGTTTCTAGTTGGTAGAGGGCTAGGATTTTGTTGTCGTTTTGTTTGTTATTTGTTCGGGGGATGGTTGTTTTGTTTGTTGTTTTTTTATTGTCGGTTTGGGGTTATTTTGTTGCTGGCTACGTCGGTTTGCTGGTTGAAAGGTTTCTTTGCTTGTGTGTTGATGAGTGGTAAATGTATCACTATTTCTCACTCATTTGACCTAATATTTTGAATAGATTCTTGAGTTTTGTGAATATTTTGATGTGTTTTGTGTTATTTTGTAGATAAATAAAGTTTCAGGACTCTCTGGAGGTGATTTGGAGCCAAAACAGTGAAAAACAGACAAAAGGGCAATTTGGTAATTTTGCGTGTCGTGACGCGCAAGCCTTAGGCGTCGCGATACCTAACATACGCCATGAGTTGCTAACGTGCACCGGAGGACACGTGCCAGAATCTGAAAAGTCTGACTTGCTAACGTGCGCCTTCCATGTGTCAACATCACATGCGATCTGCTAACGTGTGTCGTGACACGTGTCATCATCCTATGGTACCGACAATCGCCATCGCCATGTGTCACCACGTGTCACTCCACGTGTCAGCCATGTCATCGTCCACATCAGCAGTAGATCGAGTCAACTCGCCACGTCATCACCACGTCATCATCAGCCAATCACAACGTGCCACGTGTCGCAATCCTACGGTGCCGACAATCACTTTCACCACGTGTCGCCACGTCAGCACCACGTCATCGCCACATCAGCACAATCATTCAGCTCCCAGCCGCCTTGCCACATGTCACCTTATCACCTTATCCAGAATAGCACGTGTCGAGCTCTCCGCATTCCGCACCTTCAATCACGGGCGTCGCGATGTGAGATGCGCATCGTGACGCGGACACCCTACCGAGGCCTATAAATTCAGCTCATTTTTATGATTTCAGATGTACCTTCCTCTTTGAATTCTCTGATGTAAATAGGGAGTTTTATATCTAGTTTCTTTTAATTTTGTAATTAATTTTAATTACATTCTGTAATAATAATTTACTTTCTTTACTTTTTCAGTTTTTACTATTCAACATGAGGAGGTAACTTCCCACTGCTAGGGTGAAAGGTAAAACTTTTATTACAGCTATTTAGATTAATCTCCCTTAAATATAATATATTCACTATTTAAAATTTGACTTAATGAGGATACCGCTATATTGGTCGGTTGGTAATTCATTTTAAATTGGTTTAAACCTGACTAAGAAAGGATACCGCCAGATTGGTCGGTTGGTAATTAAATATTCTTACCGCCTATATGGCAGGTTCATAGACAAATTTTGATACCGCCTTTATGGCTGGTCGAACTTAATTTGACTTAATCAGGTTACCGCCTATATGGCTGGTTGGTAAAATCATCACAAGTTAATATATTATATTAAGGGAGATATCTAAATTAGTAGTGATAAAAGTGGATCCTTTTACCCTAGCATTTTCTTTATTTACTTTCCAGCATTTTACTTTTTAGTATTTTACTTTATGTCTTTTACTTTTAAGTTTTTACTAGTCATAGTTATGTGTTGTAACTAAGTTAGTTATCTGGGGTTGTGATGAATTCTAATATCACCGGTTTATAAGGGGTTATTTTATAGTTTGGGTAATTTAAAGGTTTACTTATTAAGTCTTAAGTTTAATGCGTCTTGTTAACTGACAATTAATAAGATTGATCTGGTAAATCTAAAATAAACTTGACAAAGGAATTTTAGGTTTCAACCGTAGACTTAATAGCCTACGATCTTCCTTGAGGATAGATAACCCTTTAATAGATTTCCTTACAGGATATACATATATCTGTCGAGCGGGGGTAGCCATAATTGGAACTTAAACTTAATGAATCTAGGTAATTTAGTTGACATAGACATATGGTTCAATTGTGTTATACTGGGTATTTGGATCAGCCATCGACAGAGGCTTTCGCATAATTTAATGTTCCAGGTTAGTAAACCGATATATTACACAAACATGAAATAACCACTTCATCTTTTAAAAGATATTGGAAAGATTCACAACCCTAGATAGTTTCTTAATATTGAATTTTCTTAAACCTACTTTCGTGCAATTTTATTTACTTGTTTTTAAAATTTAGAATCATCATCATTTCAAATCAAACAAACAATCTGTTAGATACTAGTAAACATTTGACCTCATCAAATTAATAGCTTAGGTATTAAGTCCTCGTGGGGTCGATAATTTTTATACTACTTGAACGATACGTGCGCTTGCGTTATACGCGTGTGAAAGCACCGGTCAAGTTTTTGGCGCCGTTGCCGGGGACTTATTTATCTTTTACTATTAGTTTAGGGGTTAGATACCTTTACTTGTATCTAATTTCTTTTTACTTATTATTTCTGTTTTCTTGTGTTTCAGGTTCCCAAACAGTATATGAGACGAACCAGAAGCTTTGAACTCTGACCGTTTGACCCGGAAATTGAAAGAACCATCAGACAGTTGAGAAGGGAAATGCGTGAAGGCTAAGAAGCTTTAGTCAACATGGAACCTGAACCTTTGGAAGTTGCACCACCAATAGCCATTCGAGACAGAACTATTCCGGTGGTAGACAGCTTCATTTCCTGTATTGTACTTCCTTCTTACCAGCAAAAGCGTGTGACATCAAAACATGCATTCAGATGATTCAACAGTCAGTGCAGTTTGGGGGAAAAGCAATTGAAGATCCTAATACCCACATCAGCAACTTTCTGAAAGTTTACGGCACTTTCAATTACAACCGAGAAGCTGAAGAAGCAATGAGACTGCAGGTTTTTCCATACTCCTTGAAGGACAGAGCTAAAGCTTGGCTACATTCACTACCAGCAGGTTCCATCACAACTTGGAACACTTTAGCCACCAAATTTCTTGCATAGAAGTTTCCACCAGCCAGAACTAGAAAGGTGAGGAATGACATCACATCCTTTGTACAACAAGACTCGGAAACTCTCTACGAAGCTTGGGAAAGGTACAAAGATTTTCTCCGGAAATGTCCTCACCATGAGATTCCAAAATGGCTTCAAGTCCAAACTTTCTATAATGGACTTTCTGGACTGATGAGAACCACAATCGATGCTGCTGCTGGAGGAGCTTTAATGGCTAAAAGAGAAGATCAAGCCTGGGACCTAATCGAAGAAATGTCCAACAATAATTCCTTGTGGCCAATAGAAAGGAGCATGATCCAAAGAATTGTAGGAATTTATGAAGCCGGAGCCAATATAGCAGTCAACACTAAGCTGGATCAGATATGCAAATTCATGGAGACTCTTACCACTAGATCCACAAGTTCACAATATGGAGGAGCACCATAACCAAACCAACTTGAAGAGACGATGAATTATGTCAACAATTTCAACAGACAGAGGAACAATCCATATTCCAACACCTACAACCCAGGGTGGAGGAATCATCCTAATTTTTCATGGAGCAACAATTCAGGGCAAAAGAACAATCCACCACCAGAATTCCAACAGCAGAACTATCCACCAGCTGGATTCCAGCAACAGAACAAAGGCCAAGAACAGATAAATGAATGAGGAATAACATAAGTGCTGAATCAGTTAAAAAAGTACGATGCTATGTTTCAGAGCCAATCAGCTTCCATCAAAGCACTGGAGAATCAAATCGGACAACTGGCCAATGCTCAGAGTTACAGACCGCCAGGTAATCTTCCCAGCAACACAGAACCAAATCCAAGGAACCGAAGGAAGGAGCAATGTCAAGCTATTACCTTAAAAAGCGGTACTGAGATCAATAAAGATGTTGGAATCAAAGCAACAATTGAAGAACTTTCAAAAGATGCAGTTCCATAGATGGAGGAAAAAGAAGCAAAGGAAAAAGAAAAAGATCAGATCATTCCACCTCTACCTTTTCCTTAGGGACTTCAGAAAAACAAACTGGACAAACAGTTTGCTCGTTTCTTGGAGGTTTTCAAAAATCTGCACATCAACATCCCATTTGCCGAAGCGTTGGAAGAAATGCCCAGCTATGTCAAATTCATGAAAGATATTCTTTCACGAAAACGAAGATTGGGAGATTACGAGTCAGTAGCATTGACAGAAGAATACAATGCCATCATTCAAAGGAAACTTCCCACGAAGCTGAAAGATCCTAGCAGTTTCACAGTCTCATGCACCATTAGAGAATATTATATCGGTAAGGCTTTATGTGACTTGGTGCTAGTGTTAACTTGATGCTTTTTTCTATTTACAGGAAACTGTAAATTGGAGAAGCAATGCCTACCTCAGTCTCTCTGCAACTTGCTGATCGAACGCTCGCATTTCCAAGAGGTGTTTTTGAAGATGTGCTGGTCAAAATTGACAAACTCATTCTCCCAGCAGATTTCATTATCCTTGACATGGAAGAAGACAAAGAAGTACCTATCATTCTTGGGAGACCATTCTTGGCTACAGGTAAAACTGTAATTGATGTGCAAAAATGAGAACTAACCATGAAAGTGCAGGACCAAGAAGTTACCTTTAATGTTTTCAAAGCCATGAAATTCCCGAGCGATGAAAATGAAGAAGAATATTTCAGAGTTGATGTTGTTGATAGTATCATTCAGGATACTGAGCCAAATCCCACGGATACACTTGAAGCTTGCATCACCAACATGACTAACAGCGAGCTAGATGCTGAAATCCTGGAATGTATCAACTACTTTGACAAACCATTCTGATTCAAATCAACACCACCAGTTGAAAGTCTGGAACTGCCAAAGAAAGATCGAATCAAGCCTCCGATTGAAGAACCACCACAGCTAGAGTTGAAGTTACTTCCGAGCCATCTCAGGTATGCATTTCTTGGAAACTCTTCTGAATTACATGTTATTATTTCTTCTTCGCTAACATTGGAGCAGGAAGAAAAGTTGTTAAGAGTATTAGGAGAACATAAGAGCGCCATTGGTTGGACTATAGTAGACGTTCGAGGCATTAGTCTATCATTTTGCATGCATAAGATTCTGATGAATGATGAGTACAAACCCACAGTGGAGCATCAATGAAGACTCAATCCAATCATGAAGGAGGTCGTGAAGAAAGAAATCATTAAATGGTTGGATGCTGGCATCATATACCCCATCTCAGACAGCAATTGGGTAAGTCTTATGCAGTGTGTACCGAAGAAAGGAGGAATTACTGTTGTCACCAATGAAAAGAACGAGTTGATTCCAACAAGAACGGTGACTGGATGGAGAGTATGCATGGACTACCGAAAGCTGAACAAAGCCACGAGAAATGATCATTTTCTGCTGCCATTCATTCATCAAATGTTGGACAGACTGGCGGGACATGAGTTTTATTCCTTTCTGGAAGGATATTCAGGGTACAATCAGATTGCTATTGCCCCAGAAGATCAGGAGAAAACCACTTTTACATGTCCGTATGGTACTTTTGCTTTCCGCAGGATGCCATTTGGATTATGTAATGCCCATGCCACGTTTCAGCGTTGCATGATGGCTATCTTCTCAGACATACTGGAACAAAGTATGGAGGTGTTTATGGATGAATTCTCTGTGTTTGGAGACTCTTTTGACCACTGCTTACAAAATTTGGAACATGTGTTACAAAGATGTGAAGATACAACCTGGTACTCAACTAGGAGAAATGCCATTTCATGGTACATGAAGGCATTGTTCTTGGACATCGGATCTCACAAAAGGGAATCGAGGTAGACAAAGCAAAGATCGAAACAATTGAGAAATTACCTCCACCAACATCAGTCAAAGGGATTCAGAGCTTTCTTGGACATGCAGGTTTTTACAGGAGATTTATCAAAGAATTTTCCAAGATTTCTAAACCTCTTTACAATCTTCTAGAGAAGGATGTGCCTTTCAACTTCACCAAAGAATGACATGAAGGTTTTGAGATCTTAAAACAGAAGTTGGTTTCTGCCCCCATCATAGTAGCACCAGATTGGACCATTCCATTTGAAGTGATGTGCGATGCTAGTGA
Organism: Zanthoxylum bungeanum; assembly: GCA_019454045.1. Lineage (NCBI taxonomy): Eukaryota > Viridiplantae > Streptophyta > Magnoliopsida > Sapindales > Rutaceae > Zanthoxylum > Zanthoxylum bungeanum. Next base: position 134,552 of record SKCR01036392.1, read on the forward strand.
TTTTACTGTAGAAGCAATTTTGGGACAACGCAAAGCAAAGATTTTCCATACCATTTACTACTCCAGCAGGACTCTGAATGAAGCTCAGCTCAACTACACAACCACTGAAAAGGATTTGCTCGCAGTTGTGTTCGCGTTTGACAAATTCCGCTCATATCTGTTGGGTCCCAAAGTGGTGGTCTACACAGATCATTCAACAATCAAATACTTGATCACGAAGAAAGATGCAAAACCTAGATTGATCCGTTGGATACTTCTTCTGCAAGAATTTGACGTGGAAATTCGAGATAAAAAATGGACATAAAACCAAGTGACAGATCATCTATCGAGGCTCGAAAATGGATAAACAGCTGGCAAAGAATTATCAATCAAAGAAAATTTTCCAGATGAACAGTTGTTCGCCATGAAATAGCAAGATGCCCCTTGGTATGCTGACTATGTCAACTACATTGTGTCAGGAAAATGGCCGTTGGAATGGACAACTCAGCGACGGAAGAAATTCTTCAAAGAAGTCAAGCACTGTGTCTGGGATGAGCCGTACCTGTTCAAACGGTGTGCTGATCAATTATTGAGACGGTGTGTTCCACAAGAGGAGGTCAATTGTGTTCTGCAACACTGTTATTCGTCACCATATGGCGGACACTTAAGCGGAAATAAAACTGCAGCCAAAGTCCTACAATCAGGTTTGTTCTAGCCCATTCTTTTTAAAGATGCTTATCTTTTTACTCTTCAATGTGACAGGTGCCAGAGAACTGGAAATATTTCGAGAAGAAATTAAGGACCACTGCAAAACATTCTGGAAGTGGAAATTTTCTATGTGTGGGGTATTGATTTTATGAGACCCTTTGTTCCATCATTCGAAAACATGTACATCATGGTTGCTGTAGACTACGTCTCCAAATGGGTCGAAGCAATTGCACTGCCATCCAATGATTCAAAAGTGGTGATCAAATTCTTGAAAAAGAACATTTTCACTCGGTTCGGAACACCTCTGGCAATTATCAGTGATGGTGGCTCACATTTCTGCAACAGATACTTTGATGCACTCCTATCCAAATATGGAGTTACTCAAAAGGTTGCCACTTCTTATCATCCACAGTCAAATGGACAGGTTGAAGTTTCAAACAGAGAAATTAAAAGAATCTTGGAGAGAACTGTTGGATCAACAAGGAGAGACTGGTCAAAAAAATTGGATGATGCAATATGGGCCTACCGAATAGCTTACAAGGCACCCATTGGTATGTCCCCATATCGATTGGTGTTTGGGAAAGCATGTCATCTGCCAGTTGAGCTTGAACACAAGGCGTACTGGGCACTAAAGAAGTTGAATCTTGATCCACAAGCTACAGGAGATAAAAGACTCCACCAACTCAATGAATTGGAGGAATTTCACTTATAGGCTTATGAGAATGCCAGATTGTACAAAGAAAAGACCAAGAAATGGCATGATTGAAAAATAGTGCACAGACAGTTGGAACCAAGGCAGCAAGTGTTGTTGTACAATTCACGGTTGAAACTTTTCCCTAGAAAGTTGAAATCAAGGTGGTCAGGTCCATTTGTGATCACTCAGGTTTTTCCATATGGAGCTGTTGAGTTACTGGATCCCAACACCAACGAAACATTCAAGGTTAAAAGTCAGCGTGTCAAGCACTACTGGGGAGAATCATTTGAGCGACAAAAAGAAAGTGTCACACTTTCAGATCCATCCTAACGTTCAGCCAGTCACGTCTAGCTAACAACGTTAAACTTAGCGCTCGCAGGGAGGCAACCCATGCAGTTTGTGTATATATTGTGATCTGATTTGTTTTATTTTTGTGTGTTTAATTTTTGCAGGATAAGTCATTTCAGGATGGAAGAAGTTCTCACAAATATTCACAAGTAATTTCCTTCTCTCCCTCAAAAATCTCTGATGAAAGTCTACAAAGCTCGCTTGGAACGGATGAGACTACTGATGATCAAAGGTATTCCAACTGATATTCATTGGATTGTTGAAGCACGGGTCCGATTGGCAGGTGAGTCTTCTGACTCTTTTATTTCACATCTGCCTGGTTTTGGAAGAAACACATATGCAAAGAAACGTAGAGCTATGCAAATGGGTGTTTGTTACAAATGTGCACGCTGGAATTGCAATACTCGTTGTCGTACTTTAGGAATGGTGTCTGATAATCGCGAAGACGAAATTAAATTCATTAGGGATGGCTTGAGTAAGGAGTCTTTAGAAGATATATCTTCGACTCTTGAGATGCATCCCAATGGATATGTTCACATAGCCTTTCGCAAATTACATACACAATTTCAAAAAGAAAGACAGCAGTTAAGTCTCGGGAATCTGACTCAAAAAGACCCTGTTTGCCAATTTATAAGAAAATTGGATGAGAAGCTTGTCATTGACGCATAGACGTCAATTAAACCGTAAATATTTCTAGATATTATATCTCTTTATCTTTTCCTAATAATTGTAATTTGTTTTGTTGTTTTCTTTTATTTTCTCCGACAGGATCCAGACCTTTTTGATTATCACGATTTATTTTACTGTTAACTAATAATTGTCATTTGGCGGGTACTAGTGCTATTATTTTACTCACCCTTTTCATGTGTTATAAATTTAACTCATCATTGCACTTTTGAAGACATCCAGAGTAAAATATGGAAGCCACTTCAAGAAGACGAGTTGAAAACATCTGTGTGTTTTGCGGTACTAGTGTTGGTGTTAAGCCACAATACGTAGAAGCATCATAGGAATTGGGTCGAGTCTTAGCTGCAAGGAATATGCACTTAGTATATGGCGATGGCAATCTTGGACTAATGGGGATCATTTCAAAGGCCATACAGGAAGGAGGCAGTCAAGTTTTGGGAATAATCCTAAAACCCTTGGCAGAACCAAATCTTATTGGACCATCAAACGGAGAGGAACTGATCGTGCCAGGTATGTCTGAATGATTGGTAGAAATGATTAACCGTGCTGATGCTTTTATTGCTTTGCCAGGTGGCTTATGTACATTGGAGGAAATTTTTACAGTGTTATCTTGGGCGAACCTGAACATACACCAGAAACCGCTTTGACTGTACAATGTTGAAGGATTTTATGATTTTCTTTATGTGTTTCTTGATGATGCCCAGAGAAATGAGTTCGTGTGAAAACCTTTAAAAGAACTCATATTCACTGCCAGAACTGCTCCGGATCTAATTGACCAAATCTTAGCCTATAAACCACAAATTGACCCTATCCTTTCAAATATAAATTGGTCCGAGGACGATCGTGGTAAGATGCGTCAGATTAATCTGGATCTTAACCTTTAACTTTTCGTGTAGAATTTCAGCTAACCAGATACTATCTTCTAAACTCTTTTTCTACTGTTTAAGACATTGGGGACAATGTCTCATTTAGGTTTGGGGAGGGAATTAGTTGATTAGTATTTTGTTTTTAGTTGTGTGTTGTTTTTATTTTTAGTCCAAAATTTTTCGAAAAATACAAAAAATTTGAAAATTTTTCAAAAATTACAAAAATATTTTGCGTTTTTGTTTTTATTTTGACTAAAAGGTGTAAGGAGTTCTCACTCCTGATACGTATTTCAACCCATTTTCGAAACAAGTTAATTTTTGTTTATTTCCTTTTGAATTATTTAATTTGTAAATTCTCCATAAAATTGACTAAAATGGATCTTCATATGCTCCGTTGGCAGATATTATCAACATGCATGGTAACATACGGACATGAGCTGTAATTGAAAAGTTTGTAATATTCAGTGTTATATTTTAATTGGAGGAAGCATCTCAAAAAGTGATGGATTAAAAAAGAAAAAAACATCTGAGATCCGAGTTATTAAGTCTGTAAGGGTGTCTTAACACCTAGTGCCCTAAAGCCAACTGGTTTGGGAGCCACCGACCCAACACTCGCTACATAGATGGAAGATATTGTATATAAATAAAAAAAAAATCAGAAAAATCAGAAAAATTATTCCATTGCTGCAAAAAGGTGTGAATTCTGATAAAACTTTAGGACAAAAATATTACTCTCTTCTCAACTGCACTTGCGACTGTTGTGGGCAAAAATGAGTTGTTTAATATTTTATTGGATGTGTATATGGAGAATGGTAAATATAATCGGAGAATTTACTTATTCGGTAATTTAGAAAAAAATAAAACAACTAGTAACTTGGAGTAGAAGTTTCTCCTGATTAGTCACTAACTTCTTTATTCTCTTTTCAATTGTCTTTTTGCTTTTGTGTGCATTAGTTTCACTACCTTTTACTTTTGTAAAATGTTTGTGGGTATCATTGCTGTAAACTCTCACGAGACTACAACTCATCCACTAGGGACACCTAGGGGTTTAAAGGCTTGTTGCATACTATAGGCACCGCATTTTTGCATGTAAGTCCCGATGATGAGTCTCGTACGGAGGCACTCCTCTTTATGTTTTGGAAGTCGCGGGAAATGGACGTCGGAAGGAAAAGTCAGAAATCCATATCTTGTTGGACTAAATTTGTTTGTTTAGCTGTGGGTTCGCTCGTTGGACCTCTGTTTTAAAACACACCATTGACCCAAAAACCCCCGCAAGCAACAAACCAAGCCACACACCAAGCCCACACACACAAAACCTACCAAAAACCCAAAACACATGCCCAATGAGACACATGCATGCCCAAAGCATTCTAAAATAACAAACACACATGTTGACATCAAGCCAAATCACCTTCCCGAATTAAAAGATTCAAATAAATCACATTCCTAAACTAAATAAAATAAAATAAAATCAAATCAAATCAAATTACCTTCCTAATTAAATAGATCCTTTCCTTATGACACACAAATTAAATATTCCCCCATAATTACACAATCTCGGTTTTCCTACCCGTATAAGGTAAACCCCAACCATTGCCTATAAAAAGAAGCTTAAACCCAACCTTGAAACCCCTGGCTCATTCTCACGAAAACACAAAGGAAATACCCTAAAGCATTCATGCAAAATCCCCTCAACACAGCCCATGACTCACGCCCAAACAACCCCCTTGGCCCTCACGGCTCCCTCTATCCCTTGACTCTCACCTCACTCTGACGCCTCTCACTCAAAGCTCTCGACCAAACCCTAAACAAAGACCACTCACGTCCCTCACCAAATAACGCAAAGAAGACAAACCTCACCGACTCACACACTGCTTCACTGACCGAATAAATAAAGGCAGGTAACTGACTCAAATAAAGCAATAAAACTTAGCTCACGTGAACCACACTAAAGCCGTAAATGCAAATTCATAAAATAATAAACCCTCACTTCTCTCGGAAAAGCAGCCGTCACTCGGCAGCCTCTCACAAATAAGCCTAACCAACACATGAAAATCACAAAACACGTGAAGACCACAGCAGCCTCATGCAGCCCCCTGAAACTACTGAAAATCAGTCCCTCAACTGCACTACAATCCATCAAAAATCAGCCCAGAAACTGCCCAAATAACCGCACAAATAGCAGCCCCAATACACCCCTATTACCGTAAAATAGTAAAGCAAAACAGTCCCCAATTACTGCAAAAACAGTGACAAAAAAACAGCATCAAAACAGAGGAAACAATAGCCCAAAATAGTGAGGCAACGAAGGAAAACAACGAACCAGTAAATCAGAAAAGTTGTGGAGCATCAACCCTTCCGACAACCGTGTAACGCACTTTCAAGAGACGACTTAAGAGGTTAGACCTGAGGGCACCTTTTTATTTATTCCCGCACTTTCTTTTCGTTAGTTATTATTATTTCATCGCATGCATATTATAGTTTCATGGGATGAATGAAATATGTGTTTTCTCTTGCGGTATATCGGATAGAAACCCGGATGTAAATTCCGTAGCCGAATCCGAATGGACGGTAGTGCAGTCTGTACTCGGGATACAATGCCATGTACCGCTTGAGAGACGCACATATTTCGTGTCATCCGATCTTATGTTTATTTGTTGTTTGTTAGAAATAATATGTTACTTTTATGCATGATTAGGTTGTTTAGTATGTTATTTTTTATGCATGATTAGTTGATTATTTCCAAGCATGATTTATTTATTTCTTTCGCATTAGGAACTTGATTATGTCTTTTCTACGTTAATGTTTAGATTATTATTTATTTACATTGCCATGCTTAGCGATTTAATGTATGCATGAGATTGTGTGCTTGCCGTTTTCCAACTTACTTTTATGCATGCAAACTTAGATATAGGTAGTATGCAAACTTAGATGTAGGTTGTTATTGCGTAGACTCGGTTATATTATTACATAAATCCGTTCATTACAAGTTGCATAAGTAAGAGGCCATTCTGAACCCAACGGTTTGAGGTCTTCCCTTGCGAGGGGTGAGTGCGGCCTTAAATCATTTTCCCAGTTCACACTGGGTGGCGACTCTATGTTATTTCTCTGGTTTAGTTCCCCCATTGACTACTCCGTACTCCCGACCGGGCCGTGAGCTTGGAACAGCGTCACCGATTTCTGTGTCCTACAGTCTGGCGACTCCACTGGGGATAGAGAATCGGCCCCGAAATAATGTCTTGTAATGTTTGTGATTTATGCTTTAGTTAATCGTGTCTACCGTGGGTTAAAAAAGGTTTAATCAAAGGCATCATTAGAGCTTGGTAATGGTTTGGTGTCTTCCTTCATTCACTCCATTTCTATCACTGAAGGGAAAAGTCATGAAGGCACCTAGATAATCATTCACTCGAAGCTTACTGTGATGGACTAATTTGGAGGAATTTTTGTTTATTCCTGACACCAAGGCGATAAGAACATAAGAGGCTTGGGTATTTAAGAGAGTTCGCTCCGCCATTCCTCTGGGGAATCTACAATAGGACATCCATTTGACATTCAGTCGCGCATCATAACTCGTTGGCACATACCTTAAGGTATAAAAAAGGTGCGCTCACTTGGTTGCTTGAACCCTTGAGTGGGGAGTCCTAGTTGTGGGCAATCCTTCGTCAGCAGGAGCCTTTGTCTATACCCCTATAAACCCGCATATGAACTGTAGTCGTAGGACCAATAGAAACTATTCCTTTATGCTTGCGTTTATGACCATAGTTATTTGGATTCAGTTGGACCTTTTGTCAGGAGGTATGGGCTTGTTGGGCCATTTAAACTAGGACGAGTCCGTGCTTTATGGTAATTGGGCAAAAAGCTTCTAAAATGCCAATGGGTCATTTTGTGTTTAGGCCTTTTATCATTTGAAGTTTTAGCCATGTTATCGTAAAAGTGTAAACCTGTTGGGCCTTTTCAACTGGGACAAGTTTGCACCGCGCAATAGTATGGTTGAATCCTTTAAAATGATAATGGGCCGACTTATATACCTTATACATTGCACGGATCTCATGCATACACGCATCATGTCAACCTTTGTCTTAAAAGCCATCATAGATATCTGTTGGGTTAGAGAAGAAGTCAAGAAACAAATAGATGTAGGATTTCTAGAAGTGGTGAAGTGCCCCGAGTTATTGGAAAACATTGTGCCGGTGCCGAAGAAAGATGGGAAGGTCGTAATTTGCGTGGATTATAGAGACCTCAACAAAGCTTGCCCAAATGATGATTTTCCTTTACCCCATATAGATGTGCTAGTTGATAGTGCGGCTTTATCTGCCATGTACTCATTCGCGGATGGGTTCTCAGGTTATAATTAGGTTCTTATGGCCGACGAAGACAAACATAAGACTGCCTTTGTCACAGAATGGGGTACATATTGCTACAAGGTGATGCCGTTTGGGCTTAAGAATGCAGGAGCCACTTATCAGCGCATGGCCACCACGTTATTCCATGACTTGATGCATAAGGAGATTGAGGTATATGTGGATGACATGATGGTGAAGTCAGAGACGAGAATCGGACACATAGAAGCATTGGAGAAGTTCCTTCAACTAGTCGACAAATACAACATGCGACTAAATCCCAAGAAGTGTGTGTTCGGGGTAACGTCAGGCAAACTTCTAGGGTATACGGTAAGAATGGGAGGGATAGAAAGTAGACCCTGAGAAGATCAAGGCGATTACCGAGATGCCTGCACCGAAGACAGAGAAAGAAGTTAGAGCATTCCTCGGGAAGATTCAGTACATCAGTCGGTTCATCACCAAAATGACGTCGGTATGTGAGCCTATCTTCAAATTGCTAAGAAAGGACCAGCTAGTGAAATAGAATGAGCAATGCTAAGAAGCCTTCGACAAAATCAAAGAGTATTTGGTGAAACCTCATGTCTTGAAACCTCCAAGGATGGGCAAACCTTTGGTACTATATTTGTCCATTGAACCCGAAGCGCTGGGGGCGATGATGGTACAAGCAGATGAGACAGGGGTAGAGCATGCAGTCTACTACCTCAGTAAGAAGATGCTTCCGTACGAAGCTCGCTATCAAGAAGTAGAGAAGATTTGTTTGGCAGTAGTGTGGGCGTCCAGAAAATTGCGTCATTACTTCCAATCTTATAAGATCCAGGTAGTAGCAAAGGAGAATCCCTTAAAGTATCTGCATTCGGTACCTTCGCTAGTAGGGAAGTTAGGCAGATGGTTGGTATTGCTGACAGAGTTTGATGTTGAGTACCTCAATTCTAAAATAATCAAAGGTCGAGCCGTGGCGAAGTTCTTAGCATTACAACGGATAGAAGGAGATCAATACAAGTTTGAATTCCCAGACGAGGAAATCCAGGCAATAACAGTCCAATGATGGAAGATGTACTTCGACGGAGCAGTGAACTGCAAAGGAGCCTGAATGAAAATTGTGATAGTAACCCCTGAAGGAGAAACCCTGCCTATGGCCAAGAGGTTGACGTTCGGAGTAACCAATAATATGGCTGAGTATGAAGCATGTGCCTTCAGATTGACGGCATTTGATAGCCTTGAAAGCTAAGAGCATGGAAGTCTATGGAGACTCGATGTTAGTAGTCCGACAATTGCAAGGAGAATGGGAATTGAAGGAAGAACGGTTGAAACTCTACTTGTTCCACCTCAGAAGTCTAGCACAGGCCCTCCCTGATTGTAAATTCCAGCACTTGCCGCGAGAAGAGAACCAAATGGCAGACGCATTAGCTACACTTGCCGCAACTTGGGAAAATCTAGAGAAGTTGGTGATGAGACCTCTGGTTTTGACAACGGCAAGCAAACCAGTTTATAAGACAGAAAGAATCTTGGAAGTAGAAGTCGATGATGGAAAACCTTGGTACTATGACATTCAGTGGTATTTAGAAATCGGGGAATTCCCAGAAGAAATAAGTAATAAAGACAGGATAGCCATTCAGAAATTAGCTGCTCAGTATATGAGTTTGAAGGGAGAACTATACAAGAGGCAAGCGAATGGCATTCAGTTGAAGTGCTTAAGAAAAGAAGAGGCTCAGAAGGCAATGGAAGAAGTACACGTCGGAGTATGTGGACCGCACATGAACGGATTGAACATGTCCCACAAGATAGTGAGACAAGGCTTTTACTGGTCAACCATGGAAGCTGATTGTGCAAAGCTGGTAAAGTATTGTCACGATTGTCAAGCGCACGGTAACTTGAACCATTTGCCGCACACAGAGTTGCATGGGCTATCAGAGCCGTGGCCTTCTCAGCATGGGAAATTGACATGATCGGAGAGATTCGACCGCACACATCGAATGGACATCGCTTCATAGTAGTGGCAGTAGACTACTTCTCAAAATGGGTGGAAGCTAAGTCATTTCGCAACGTTACAGCCAAGGAGATGGCAAAGTTCATAGCCCGGAACCTCATATGTCGATATGGAATTGATGAGTGGTAAGTGTATCACTATTTCTCACTCATTTAACCTAATATTTTGTATAGTTTCAAGAGTTTTGTGAATATTTTGATGTGTTTTATGTTATTTTTAGATAAATAAAGTTTCAGGACTCTCTTGAGGTGATTTGGGCCCAAAACAGTGAAAATTGGACAAAAGGGCATTTTCGTAATTCTGTGAGTCGCGACGCGCAGGCCTATGGTGTCGCGACGCCTAACATGCACCAAGACTTGCTAACGTGCGCCGGGTCCACAAGTCAGAATCTGAGAAAAGTTTGACTTTGCTAACGTGCCTCGTGCCACGTGTCACCATCATAGCCGATCTGCTAATGTGCACCGTGCCACGTGTCATCATCCTACGGTGCCGACAGTCGCCATCGCCACATGTTACAACGTGTCACTCCACCTGTCAGCCACGTCCCCATCCACATCACCAGTTGACCGAGTCAACATTCCACATCATCGCCAGGTCATTATCAACCAATCACAGCATGCCACGTGTCATCATTCTATGGTGCCGACAGTCCCTTTCGCCACGTGTGCCACGTCAGCGCCAATTATTGACTCACTTATCCGAAATTGACACGTGGCGGATAAGAATCTGAATCAGCCAATCATGAGCCGCCACGTGTCGCAATAATTGAACTCCCAACCACCTTACCACGTGTCACCTTTTCACCTTATCCGGAATCTCACCCGACGAACCAGAAGCTACCACGTCGACAATTACGGGTGTCACGACGCGAGCTGGGCGTCGCGACGCCGACCGCCTATTGACGCTTATAAATTCAGCTCGATTTCAGAATTCAAAGCATGTCTTCCTTGAGTTTTGTAAGGACTTTAAGGATTGCATCTTGTGTGTTTAAGTTTTTGAAATTTAAATTTAGCATTTTTACTTTTAGTATTTTTAATTATGCACTTTTACTTTTTCTAATAAAACTTTATTTTCTTTTTTTTTCTTCTTTTATGTTCAGTAGTTAATTTACCGCTGGGGTAAAAGGTGAAATATTGAATATAATTTCTAGGTAAATCTCACATAATTATAATTTATAAATTATAATTTAACCAGATTAATTAATGACAGACTTTTTTACCGCCTATATAGTCGGTCTAAATATAAATTACTTTACCTCCTATATGGCTGGTCTTTATGTGACAGATAATTACCGCTTATATGGCTGGTGTAATTGGACTAAATGGATTACCGCCTATATGGCTGGTTTTAAATGTTTAACATTATTAATTCCTGAGAAAGCAGAGTATAAAATAATTTATATATTATAATAAGTGAGATTTCTAGATAAGAAATATTAAATGTGGATCCTCTAACCCCAGCATTTTATTTTATTCTAGGGAAGTGATGAAACACAATATTACTAGGCTTAATAATTTATTTAATTATTTATTGGGTAATTCTTTAGTTTGTTTATTGAGTCTTAAGCTTAATGCTTCTTGTTGTCTGATCACCAATAAGATAGATGTGGTAAACTTAAAATGAACTAGACATAGGGATTTTATGTTTCAGCCTTAGATTCAATAGCCCACGATCTTCCTTTAGGATAGATAACCCTTTAATAGATTTCCTTACAGGATAGACATATACCTGTCGGGCGGGGTAGCCATAATTGGAACTTGAACTTAATGAATCCGGATAATTTGGTTGACATAGACATATGGTTCAATTGGGTTATACTGGGTATTTGCGTCTGACCGTCGACAGAGGCTTTTGCATATTTTCGTGGCCAGGTTAGCAAACTGATTTATTACACATATGTAAGAGAATCAATTCATCTTTAGAATAATATTGTGTGGAGTCACGACCCTAGATCTTTGAGTCTTTTCTTTTATTTTCCTTAGTATTTTCTTTTGAGTCTGTTTTTATTTTAATTAGCAAATCCACATTCAACCAACAAAAAAACAATCATTCTCTTCTCCCTATAATTAGATACTTGTAAATAAATAGTATCAATAATTAGTTACAACAGTAGGAACTAAGTCCTCGTGGGATCGATATTTTTATACTACTTGAACGATACGTGAGCTTGCGTTATACGTGTGTGTTTACGCCGGTCAAGTTTTTGGCGCCGTTGCCGGGGACTTATTTTTCTTGAGTTATTAATTTTGAAGCTATCTAATTTAATTGTACCTAATTTTCTTTATTTTTATCTGTAATTTTTATTTCTTTCTTTTGTTTTCAGATGATTGAAAAATGGAACATTATTGGGAGATTGAGAGATCACGAGCTTTACTAGAAGAAGATACACCCTAATTCAGGGAGCAACAGTCCAGTTTTTTGTGGCCTGTTGTCCTGCCCAACAACTACACTGGATGTGAGAATCAAGCAATTCTACATTTACTCATCATAACGAAATGGGGAGATGTGTAATATGTGATGGTAACCACCCGAACGATCAATGTATATACCTTTCAGAATGGAAGAATTATTGGAATCATTCAAGGTACGAAGAACCATCATACTTTCCATCTTATCCACCATCCATCTACGATCTTCATCAAGAACTAGAACCATCAGAGGAAGATCAGTTGATTCACATGCTCAAAGATTGGTTCGAGGAACGGGAAGCTCAATTTGATGCATAAATTCATAGTCAAGCGACGTCTATACAAAGGATGACAGATCAAGTTAGACAATTAACAGAAAATCAGAGCTACATACCTCAAGGAGCATTTTCATATGACATTGATGAAGCCTTCGAGTAACAAGCATTTCCTGATGACACTTTAGCAGAGGAGGAGGCTGAGCAGTATCAAGAACCAGAGGTATCAGTTTAGGAGCCTGAACCAACAAAGTCTCAATTTGATTTTTATTATTATTCTAACTCTGACGAGGATGAAAAAACTGAGCTATTTATACCAATTGCACCAACAAATGAGGATGAAACTTTTCAACCTCAAAATGAAGATCTTGGAGAATGCTTTGCACAAATGTTTGAAGAAGATCTATCTGAGCCAATCACATCAGCCTCAGAGGATGAAGACCTAATGTTAGACACATCTTTACATCCTCATGTTGATACTTATGGAGCATGCATTTCACAGATGACGGATGAAGAATTGAATACGGAAATTTTAAAATTCATCTGTGAAGAAAAAATGGAGCAAGAAGCAGAGCAAATGGAGGAGCAAATGTCTGAACTTATTGAGAATCCAATGCATTCAGGTGAAACATCACTATTTTGAGGAGTACAAATCAAAGATATCACCCAGAAGCTTGAAAAAATGGAACTTCCATTCCAAGTCAAGCACCATACGAGACCTCCTGATTTTATTTCTTTCTATTTAGGAACCACTGGAGCAACAAAGATTAAAAAGGTGGCACAAGCACCGAATGGGACAAAAGTCGTTTTGCCCATTTACCGTTGGAAGAGACCCTTCAAAAGCAACGCACATGGGATTGTCTTTAATCGGACATCTAAAACGATGCTGAAACCTCCTTGACGGATAGATTTCAATCACGTCTGGCTGAAGACGAAAAATTTAGCGCTAGCAGGGAGGCAACCCATGCACTTTGTTGTAATTTCTATTTTTATATTTTGTGTATACATGTTGTAGAGTTTTTAATTTGTGTGTTATTTTTGTAGGGAAAAGCTCAACCAAAGCATAAGACAGAAGGAATGGTTTTGGCAAAGATAAGAGATAATTCATTAGCGATGGCTGAGTAAGGAATGGATTCCTGAGACGCATCCTAATGATTTTATACTAAGCGAATGGCGTATTGCGTACACAATTCTGTGGCCTTAATTATTGCTTTGATTTGCTTTTCTGTTGTAATTATCTTTATTTTCGTAGACAGAATCCAGACTTTTTGACCTTTCACGATTTCTTTTATTGTTTAGCTAAAAATCGTCCTTTGGAAGATACTAGTGCTATTATTACTCACCCTTTTCAGGTTCTATAAATTCAACTCATCATTGCACTTTTGAAGACATCCAGAGTAAAACATGGAAGCCACTTCAAGAAGACGAGTTGAAAACATTTGTGTGTTTTAAGGTACTAGTGTGGGTACTAAGCCACAATACGTAGAGGCAGCACAAGAATTGGGTCGAGTCTTAGCTGCAAGGAATATGCACTTAGTATATGGCGGAGGCAATCTTGGACTAATGGGGATCGTTTCAAAGGCCGTACAGGAAGGAGGCAGTCACGTTTTGGGAATCATCCCAAAACCCTTGGCAGAGGCAAATCTTATTGGACCATCAAACGGAGAGGAACTTATTGTGCCAGGTATGTCCAAGCGACTAGTGGAAATGATTAACCGTGCTAATGCTTTTATTGCTTTGCCAGGTGGCTTGGGTACATCGGAGGAAATTTTTATAGTGTTATCTTGGGCGAACCTGAACATACACCAGAAACCAATAGGGATGTTTAACGTTGATGGATTTCATGATTTTCTTTGTGTGTTTCTTGATGATGCCTGGAGAAATGGGTTCGTGTCAAAACCATTAAAAGAACTCCTCTTTACTGCCAGAACTGCTCCGGATCTAATTGACCAAATCTTAGCCTATGAACCACAAATTGACCATATCCTTTCAAAGATAAATTGGTCCGAAGATGATCGTGGTAAGAGGCGTCGGATTAATCTGGATCTTAACCTTTAATTTCTTGTAGAATTTCAGCTAACCAGGTATTATCTTTTAAATTCTTCTTCTATTGTTTAAGACATTGGGGATAATGTCTCATTTAGGTTTGGGGGAGGGAATTAGTTGATCAGTACCTTGGTTTTAGTTTGTGTTTTTTTTTTTTTTAGTCCTAAATTTTTCAAAAAATACAAAAAAATTTCACAAAATTACAAAAATATTTTGCGTTTTTGTGTTTTTATTTTGACTAAAAAGGTGAAATTGGTAAGAGATAGCTGAGTAAGGAGTTTTCACTCCTGAGACGTATCTCAAACCTAATTCGGAAAAAGTTAATTTTTGTTTATTTCCTTTTGAATTATTTAATTTGTGAATTCTCCATAATACTGACTAAAATGGATCTTCATATGCTCAGTGAGCAGGTATTATCAATATGCATAGTAACATACGGACATGAGCTATAATTGAAAAGTTTATAATATCCAGTGCTCTAGTTTAATTGGAGGAAGCATCTCAAAAAGTGATGGAGTAAAAAAAAAAAACATTTGAGATTCGAGTTATTAAGTCTGTAGGGGTGTTTTAACACTTAGTGCCCTAAAGCCAACTGGTTTGGGAGTCACTGGCCCAAAGCTTGTTACATGGATCAAAGGTGCTGCAAAAATATATATATCTGAAGTCTGAGTAATTAAGTCCGTAGGGGTGTCTTAACACCTAGTGCCCTAAAGCCAACTAGTTTGGGAGCCACCGATCCAACACTCGCTACATAGATGGAAGATATTGTATATAAAAAAAAATCAAAAATCAAAGAGAAAAATCAGAAAAATTATTCCATTGCTGCAAAAAAGTGTGAATTCTGATAAAACATTAGGACAAAAATATTACTCTCTTATCAACTGCACTTATGACTGTTGTGGGCAAAAATGAGTTGTTTAATATTTTTTTGGCCGTGTATATGGAGAATGGTAAATATAATCAGAGAATTTACTTATTCGATAATTTAGAAAGAAACAAAACAACTAGTAACTTGGAGTAGAAGTTTCACATGATTAGTCACTAACTTCTTTATTCTCTTTTCGCTTGTCTTTTTGCTTTTGTGTGCATTAGTTTCACTACCTTTTTACTTTTGTAAAATTTTTGTGGGGATCATTGCTGTAAACCCTCACGAGACTACAACTCATCCACTAGGGACACCTAGGGGTTTAAAGGCTTGTTGCATAACCTAAATGCAACCGTGATCCCTACGAAAGTGGCTTAGTTAAATTTTATTCTAAAGATGTTTATGTTATTTTATTCTGTGTTTTGCTCGAGGACTAGCAAAATGTTAGGTTTGGGGTGTGATGAGTGGTAAATGCATCACTATTTCCCACTCATTTAACCTAATATTTTGTATAGTTTCTCGAGTTTTGTGAATATTTTGATGTGTTTTATGTTATTTTGTAGATAAATAAAGTTTCAGGACTCTCTTGAGGTGATTTGGGCCCAAAACAGTGAAAATTGGACAAAAGGGCATTTTCATAATTCTGCGCGTCGCGACGCGCAAGCCTATGGCGTCGCGACGCCTAACATGCACCAAGACTTGCTAACGTGCGCCGGGTCCACAAGTCAGAATCTGAGAAAAGTTTGACTTTGCTAACGTGCCCCGTGCCACGTGTCACCATCACAGTCGATCTTCTAACGTGCACCGTGCCACGCGTCATCATCCTACAGTGCCGACAATCGCAATCGCCACGTGTCGCAACGTGTCACTCCACCTGTCAGCCACGTCATCATCCACATCACTAGTTGACCGAGTCAACGTGCCACATCATCACCACGTCATCATCAACCAATCACAGCATGCCACGTGTCATCATTCTATGGTACCGACAATCTCTTTCCCCACGTGTGCCACGTCAGCGCCAATTATTGACTCACTTATCCGAAATTGACACGTGGCAGATAAGAATCTGAATCAGCCAATCACGAGCCGCCACGTGTCGGAATAATTGAACTCCCAACCACCTTGCCACGTGTCACCTTATCACCTTATCCAGAATCTCACCCGACGAACCAGAAGCTGCCACGTCGACAATTACGGGCGTCGCGATGTGAGCTGGGCGTCGCGACGCCGACCCCCTACTGATGCCTATAAATTCAGCTTGATTTCAGAATTCAAAGCATGCCTTCCTTGAGTTTTGTAAGGACTTTAAGGATTGCATCTTGTGTGTTTAAGTTTTTGTAATTTAAATTTAGCATTTTTACTTTTAGTATTTTTAATTATGCACTTTTACTTTTTCTAATAAAATTTTCTTTTCTTTTCTTTTTCTTCTTTTATGTTCAGTAGTTAATTTACCGCTGGGGTAAAAGGTGAAACATTTAATATAATTATCTAGGTAAATCTCACTTAATTATAATTTAACCAGATTAATTAATGGCAGACTTTATTACCGCCTATATGGTCGGTCTAAATATAAATTACTTTACCGCCTATATGACTGGTCTTTATATGACAGATAATTACCGCCTATATGGCTGGTGTAATTGGACTAAATGGATTACCGCCTATATGGCTGGTTTTAAATGTTTAACATTATTAATTCCTGAGAAAGGAGAAAATAAAAAAATTTATATATTATAATAAGTGAGATTCCTAGATAAGAAATATTAAATGTGGATCCTCTAACCCCAGCATTTTATTTTATTCTAGGGAAGTGATGAAACACAATATTATTAGGCTTAATAATTTATTTAATTATTTATTGGGTAATTCTTTAGTTTGTTTATTGAGTCTTAAGCTTAATGCTTCTTGTTGTCTGATCACCAATTATATATAGATGTGGTAAACTTAAAATGAACTAGACATATGGATTTTAGGTATTAGCCTTAGATTCAATAGCCCACGATCTTCCCTGAGGATAGATAACCCTTTAATAGATTTCCTTACAGAATAGACATATACCTGTCGGGCGGGGGTAGCCATAATTGGAACTTGAACTTAATGAATCCAGATAATTTGGTTGACATAGACATATGGTTCAATTGGGTTATATTGGGTATTTGCGTCTGACCATCGACAGAGGCTTTTGCATATTTTCGTGTTCCAGGTTAGCAAACTGATTTATTACACATATGTAAGAGAATCAATTCATCTTTAGAATAATATTGTGTGGAGTCACGACCCTAGATCTTTGAGTCTTTTCTTTTATTTTCCTTAGTATTTTCTTTTGATTCTGTTTTTATTTTAATTACCAAATCCACATTCAACCAACAAAAACAATCATTCTCTTCTCTCTATAATTAGATACCTGTAAATAAATAGTATCAATAATTAGTAACAACAGTAGGAACTAAGTCCTCGTGGGATCGATATTTTTATACTACTTGAACGATACGTGCGCTTGCGTTATACCTGTGTATTTACGCCGGTCAGGAATGCCGCATCACGTAGTCACGGATAATGGAGTCCAGTTTCAAAGAGAAACAAAGTCAATGCTACAGAAGTACGGGATAGGACATCACAAGTCGTCACCTTACAGACCGCAGACAAATGGGGCAGTCGAAGCAGTCAATAAGACAATAAAGAAGATGTTAGCCAATATGACATAAAACTACAAAGATTGGGCTGACAAGCTACCGTATGCCCTTTGAGGGTACAGAACTTCAGTGAGAACAACAACATGAGCCACGCCTTATTCTTTGGTCTACGGAATGGAGGCGGTACTACCAGTGGAAGTCGAGATATAGTCTATGCAAGTATTAGCAGAAGTATAGTTACCTGAGCGTGAATAGGCCTCGCAAAGATTTGAGTAGTTGGCACTACTGGATGAGAAGGGAATGAAGTCCTTGCATCACATGCAGATATACGAAAAGAGGTTGGCTCTAGCATTCAACAAGAAGGTGCGCCCTACTAAGATCAGAAAGGGTGATCTGGTGCTTAAGCAGTCGAAACCGTCGACAACAGACCCGAGAGGGAAGTTCAGACCCAACTGGGAATGACCCTACATAGTCCAGAAAGTAATGGGAAATGGGACAGTGAGACTGTCAGATTTGGAAGGGAACGAGTTCACCGAGCCGATCAACGTGGATATATTGAAGCAGTATTTTACCTAAGGAAAAGAAGACCGAGCAGTCACTAGGAGAATTGGCGGAAGACCTAAACCAATGGAATAGGAAATTCATTCATGCATGCATACACGTAACGTATTTGCATTCTTTTGTGTTTGTTCTGTTTTGTATTCACAAGTTTCAAAAAGAAAGAGAAAGCGGCAAAGGCAAGCCGACCAGAAGCAGCAACAGTACAGTGTCATCAGTTTCAGGAATGAATCACGGGGTTGAGGCCCACATCAGTTTCAAGAATGAATCAGTATCAGTTTCGGGGATGAGTCCCAGGGTTGAGGCCCACGATGGTATTAGTTTCGGGATGAGTCCCAGGGTTGAGGCCCGTATCAGTATCAGTATCAGTTTCGGGAAAGAATCCCATAGGGCGAAGCCCACATTATCAACGGTTGAAAAGAAGAATTCCAGTGGAGTGAGTGAAAAAAAAAATGAGAGAGACAAAAGTCCTTGATGGTTAGACATATTTCCGGTGATGACATTGTTTGCTGTAAGGTGAAACCTTAGAAACGATGAGTGTGAGATGTGCTCTCGTCCGGTATTCTGAGTGGTTGATCTCAGCTAGACTCGCGAGCACTTGATTACGGGATCTTAGTAGTAGAAGCCTGAGTAGTCAGCAAAATGACTAGTTGAAGAGATGGCGGATCAGTGAATGACCATTTGCCTAGATGTCCATCCTGGATTACTTAAGCTACGATATATGATATGGTTGCAAACAAAGAAAAATTCTTTGAAAAGAAAAAGAAAAATAGACCACCTATAACCGACGAGCGTGAAGCCACCCATGGGCGAGTATTAGGACCACCATGAGGAGAAATGCTACCTTAAAGGGTAAGTGTGTCGAAAAAAAGAGAAATAAAGAAAAGAGAAAAAGAAAAAGAAAAAAAGAAAAAAAGAAGTTCAAAATTAAAAGTAAGAAAAGAAAGAGACAAAAGAAAAAAAAAAAAAACCATATCATGTTGAGTACGAGGAAGTAATCACAGAGTATGATTAAGACGTCTCGGTTTGTTAGACCCACTGATCCAATTCTCTGAGACAAAATCATCGAGTTGGCTTACTTAAGGATTAAGCTGTGAAAGAGCCTTGGCACACACACACTAGGGGTCTAGTTCAGATCACTCATTCAGACGAGCGGATTTGAGTGTATTAAGTACTTTGAAGGTTCTCTAGTTTCGACACGAAGCATCCGCTGAGGACGAAAATATGTTTAGCTATCAGTAAGAGGCAATATAGTATATTGATATGCAACATCACATCTGGAGATCTACCTTGATCTAATGAAAACAACAAAGAACAGAAAAATGAACCGAGATTGGGGGCGATCAGTCTACCCTTTCTCATACAGCACAGTTCGAGAATAAACCATCACATCGACATCAGTATCAGTTTTGGGGATGAGTCCCGGGGTCGAGGCCCGCATCAGCATCAATATCAATTTTGGGGATGAGTCCTAGGGTCGAGGCCCATATCAGCATCAGTATCAGTTTTGGGGATGAGTCACAGGGTCGAGGCCCACATCAGCATCAGTATCAGTTTTAGGGAATGAATCCCATGGTCAAGGCCCACATAATTAGAGTTTTGGAATGAATCTGGGAATGAATCCCAAGGTCGAGGCCCACATCGTCAGAGTTTTGGAATGAATCCGGGAATGAATCCTAGGGTCGAGGCCCACATTATTAGAGTTTTGGAATGAATCCAGGAATAAATCCCAGGGTCGAGGCCCACATTATTAAAGTTTTGGAATGAATCCCAGGGTCGAGGACCACATCACCAGCAGTTTTGGGAATGAATCCAAAGGTCGAGGCCCACGTTATTAGTAACGGTTCGGAAATGGACCACCTCTCATCAGCTCAGTTCGGTAGTGATTTCTAGAGATCGTAGCATCTTACAGGGATGAACCTCGGGGTCGAAGCACCTCACCACAATATCAACTCAATTCGAAGCAACAGGCAAGTCAAGTGGCAGCTGGCGAGCCAGGTAAGTAAAAATGCATTGCATAACTTTGATAGGATTGTCACTGTTACACACTGCACAAGTCCCATCAAAGTGGGGGCGACTGTAGGCACTGCATTTTTGCATGTATGTCCCGATGATGAGTCTCGTACGGAAGCACTCCTCTTTAAGTTTTGGAAGTCGCGGGAAACGGACGTTGGAAGGAAAAGTCATAAATCCATATCTTGTTGGAATAAAGCAAATCCATATTTTGTTGGACTAAAGAAAATCCATATCTTGTTGGACTAAAGCAAATCCATATCTTATTGGACTAAACCAAATCCTTATTTTGCTTAGTTGTGGGTTCGCTCGTTGGACCTCTGTTTTAAAACACACCTTTGACCCAAAAACCCCCGCAAGCCACACACCAAGCCCACCAAAAACCCAAAACACACGCCCAAGGAGACACATGCACGCCCAAAGCATTCCAAAATAACAAACACACATATTAAACACATGTTGAAATCAAGCCAAATCACCTTCCCGAATTAAAAGATTCAAATAAATCACATTCCTAATTAAATTAAATCACATTCCTAACCTAAATAAAATAAAATCAAATCAAATCAAATCAAACCAAATTACCTTCCTAATTAAAGAGATTATTTCTTTATGACACACAAATTAAATATTTCCCCATAATTACATAATCTCGGTTTTCCTACCCGTATAAGGTAAACCCTAACCCTTGCCTATAAAAAGAAGCCTAAACCCAACCTTGAAACCCATGGCTCATTCTCACGAAAACACAAAGGAAATAACCTAAAGCATTTACGTAAAATACCCTCAACACAGCCCCTGACTCACGCCCAAACAACCCCATTGGCTCTCATGGCTCCCTCTATCCCTTGACTCTCACCTCACTCTGACGCCTCTCACTCAAAGCTCTCGACCAAACCCTAAACAAAGACCACTCACGTTCTTTACCAAATAACGCAAAGAAGACAAACCTCACCGACTCACACACTGCTTCAATGAGCGACAAAACAAAGGCAGGTAACTGACTCAAATAAAGCAATAAAACTCAGCTCACGTGAACCACACTAAAGCCTTAAACGCCAATTCACAAAATAATAAACCCTCACTTCTCTCGGCAAAACAGCATTGACTCGGCAGCCTCTCACAAATAAGCCTAACCGATACATGAAAATCACAAAACACGTGAAGACCACAACAGCCCCCTGAAACTAGTGAAAATCAGTCCCTAAATTACACTCCAAACCACCAAAAATCAGCCCAGAAACTGCCCAAATAACCGCACAAACAGCAGACCCAATACACCCTTATTACCGCAAAATAG
Source organism: Zanthoxylum bungeanum (assembly GCA_019454045.1). Classification (NCBI taxonomy): domain Eukaryota; kingdom Viridiplantae; phylum Streptophyta; class Magnoliopsida; order Sapindales; family Rutaceae; genus Zanthoxylum; species Zanthoxylum bungeanum. The sequence continues at coordinate 156,262 of SKCR01036392.1, forward strand.
TAAGCCAAAATAGTCCCCAATTACCGTAAAAACAGTGACCAAAAAAAGTAGTAAAATAGAGGAAACAGCAGCCCAAATAGTGAGGCAACGAAGGAAAACAACGAACCAGTAAATCAAAAAAGTTACGGAGCATCAACCCTTCCGAAAACCGTGTAACGTACTTCCAAGAGACGACTTAAGAGGTTAGACCTGAGGGCACATTTTTATTTATTCTCGTACTTTCTTTCCGTTAGTTATTATTATTTCTTCCCATGCGTATTATAGTTTCATGTAAGTTGTGGCCATGGGATGAATGAAATATGTGTTATCTCTTGTGGTATATCGGATGAAAACTCGGAGGTAAATTCTGTAGCCGAATCCGAATGGACGGTAGTGCAGTCTGCACTCAGGATACAATGCCACGTACCGCTTGAGAGACGCACATATTTCCTGTCATTCGATCTTATGTTTATTTGTTGTTTGTTAGAAATAGTATGTTACTTTTATGCATGATTAGGTTGTTTAGTATGTTATTTTTTATGCATGATTAGTTGATTATTTCCAAGCATGATTTAGTTATTTCTTTCGCATTAGGAACTTGATTATGTCTTTTCTACGTTTATGTTTAGATTATTATTTATTTACATTGCCATACTTAGCGATTTAATGTATGCATGAGATTGCGTGCTTGCCGTTGTTCCAACTTACTTTTATGCATGCAAACTTAGATATAGGTAGTATGAAAACTTAGATGTAGGTTTTTGTTGCGTAGACTCAGTTATATTATTACATAAATTCATTCATTACAAGTGGCATAAGCAAGGGACCATTCCGAACCCAATGGTTTGGGGGGTGAGTGCGGCCTTAAATCATTTTCCCAGTTCACACTGGGTGGCGACTCCATGTTATTTCTCCGGTTTAGTTCCCCCGTGGGCTACTCCGTACTCCCGACCGGGCCGCGAGCCTGGAACAGCGTCGCCGATTTCTGTGTCCTACACATACGCTAAATGCAACTGTGATCCCTACGAAAGTGGTTTAGTTTTAAAGATGTTTATGTTATTTTATTCCGTGTTTTGCTCGAGGACTACCAAAATGTTAGGTTTGGGGGTGTGATGAGTGGTAAATGTATCACTATTTCTCACTTATTTGACCAAATATTTTAAAATAGATTCTTAATTTTTGTGAATATTTTGATGTGTTTTGTGTTATTTTGTAGATAAATAAAGTTTCAGGATTCTCTGGAGGTGATTTGGAGCCAAAACAGTGAAAAATGGATAAAAGGGTAATTTGGTAATTTTACGCGTCGCGACGCGCAAGCCTTAGGCGTCGCGACGCCTAACATACACCATGAGTTGCTAACGTTCGCCGGAGGACACGTGTTAGAATATGAAAAGTTTGACTTTCTAACGTGCGCCTTCCACGTGTCAACATCACAGCTGATCTGCTAACGTGCGCCGTGACACGTGTCATCATTCTATGTGCCGACAATCGCCATCGCCATGTGTCACTCCATGTGTCAGCCATGTCATCGTCCACATCATCAATAGACCGAGTCAACTCGCCACGTCATCGCCACGTCATCATCAGCCAATCACAGCGTGCCACGTGTCGCAATCCTACGGTGCCGACAATCACTTTCGCCATATGTCGCCACATCAGCGCCATGTCCGTACAATCATTCAGCTCCCAGCCGCATTGCCACGTGTCACCTTATCACCTTATCCAGAATACCACGTGTCAAGCTCTCCGCATTCCATGCCGTCAATCAAGCGCGTCGCGAAGCGAGATGCGCGTCGCGACGCGGACACCCTGCCGAGGAATATAAATTCAGCTCATTTTTCTGATTTCAGATGTACCTTCCTCTCTAAATTCTCTGATGTAAATAGAGAGTTTTATATCTAGTTTCTTTTAATTTCAGTTTTGTAATTAATTTTAATTACATTCTGTAATAATATTTTACTTTCTTTACTTTTTCAGTTTTTACTATTCAACATGAGGAGGTAACTTCCCACTGCTAGGGTGAATAGTAAAACTTTTATTACTGCTATTTAGATTAATCTCCCTTAAATATAATATATTCACTATTTAAAATTTGACTTAATGAGGATACCGCTATATTGGTCGGTTGGTAATTCATTTTAAACTGGTTTAAACCTGACTAAGTAAGGATACAGCCAGATTGGTCGGTTGGTAATTAAATATTCTTACCGCCTATATGGCAGGTTCATAGACAAATTTTGATACCGTCTTTATGGCTGGTCGGACTTAATTTGACTTAATCAGGTTACCGCCTATATGGCTCATTGGTAAAATCATCACAAGTTAATATATTATATTAATGGAGATATCTAAATTAGTAGTGATAAAAGTGGATCCTTTTACTCTAGCATTTTCTTTTATTGTAATTTTCTTTATTTACTTTCCAGCATTTTACTTTTCAGTATTTTACTTTATGTCTTTTACTTTTATGTTTTTACTAGTCCTAGTTATGTGTCGTAACTAAGTTAGTTATCTAGGGTTGTGATGAATTCTAATATCACCGGTTTATTAGGGGTTATTTTATAGTTTGGGTAATTTAAAGGTTTACTTATTAAGTCTTAAGTTTAATGCGTCTTGTTAACTGGCCATTAATAAGATTGATCTGATAAATCTAAAATAAACTTGACAGAGGAATTTTAGGTTTCAGCCTTAGACTTAATAGCCCACGATCTTCCTTGAGGATAGATAACCCTTTAATAGATTTTCTTACAGGATAGACATATACCTGTCGAGCGGGGGTAGCCATAATTGGAACTTAAACTTAATGAATCCAGGTAATTTAGTTGACATAGACCTATGGTTCAATTGGGTTAAACTGGGTATTTGCGTCTGACCATCGACAGAGGCTTTCGTATAATTTAGTGTTCCAGGTTATTAAACCGATATAATACACAAACATGAAATAACCACTTCATCTTTTAAAAGATATTGGAAAGATTCACAACCCTAGATAGTTTCTTAATATTGAATTTTCTTAAACCTACTTTCGTGTAATTTTATTTACTTGTTTTTAAAATTTAGAATCATCACCATTTCAAATCAAACAAACAATCTGTTAGATACTAGTAAACATTTGACCTAATCAAATTAATAGCTTAGGTTTTAAGTCCTCGTGGGATCGATACTTTTTATACTACTTGAACGATACGTGCGCTTGCGTTATACGCTTGTGAAAGCACCGGTCATGTGTGTTTGCCGTGAAAGGGAGAAGAAAGAGAGCCTAGGTTTCTTTGATTATTGCCATGTGTGTCTAGCCTAATTTGGATGATTTGGGGTCCCTTTTATAATGTTTTGAAAGGATCTCTAAACAAGGGAACAAATCATGTCTATTTTGGAAATTTATTTTGGAAAAGAATCTTGTAAATTTGGTGATTAGGTGATTTCAAAATCTCATTAAATTGGAAAGTGATTTGCATGGGATTTCATATCCTATTAAATTGGAAGGTGTTGATGAGGGAATTTGAGCATGTGTTTTGCATGAGATTTCCTATCTTTGTAAATTGGAAAGTTATTTGAGGGGATTTGCACATGTGAATTTCATGGGACTTTATCTATTTGGGAAGGTTTGGGCGTGCATGGGATGTTTCATGGGCCTATGGGCGTGTACATGGTGGGTTGCATGGGCTTATGGACGTGTGGATGGTGGGTTGTATGGGCTTTGGGCCGATTGTGTGGGTTGCAGTGTAATGGGCCAATTGCAAGTGTTTGAAATAGAAATTGACTGAGCGAATCTGAGGCTGGCTAGTGAGTTCAAATCCAGTGAGGTGCTAATTTTTGAGGTTTTCTTTCCTTCTGACGTTCGTTTCCCGCAACTTTCACAACTTTTCAGGTAGTGCCTTCATACTAGGCTCATTATTGGGCTCATGTAAAAATGCAGTGTCTACAGTCGCCCCCACTTTGATGGGGCTTGTGAAGTGTGTGACAGTGACAGCCCTATTAAAGTCATGCATGCATTTTTGCTTACCTGACTCATCGGCCATTGTCGGACTTACCTGTTATTTCGCTGCTTTTGTGAGATGCTTCGATCTCTGGGATTTATTCCCGAACCACCAAGTGTGAGATGCTTTGATCTTTGGGATTTTTTCCCGAATTGAGTTGATGGTAAGGTGCTTCGACCTCTGGGTTTTGTTTCCGAACCACCGAGTGTGAGATGCTTCGATCTCTAGGATTTATTCCCGAACTGAGTTGAGTTGATGGCGAGGTGCTTCGACCTCTGGGTTTTGTTCCCGAACCACCGAGTGTGAGATGCTTCGACCTCTGGGATTCATTCCTAAAACTGTTGATAATGTGGGCCTCGCCCCCTAGGATTCATTCCTGAACTGTCGATAATGTGGGCCTCGACCCTGGGATTCATTACAAAAACTGTTGATAATGGTGGTAAGGCACTTCGCCCCCTGCTCGTCCTTATTCCTGAGGAGTTGCTGGTCCTCATTCCCGAGGTTGTTCTCTATTCTCGAGTGCCATTCCCGGCTTGCTCGTCCTCATTCCCGAGGAGTTGCTCATCCTTATTCCCGAGGTTTTTCTCCATTCCCGGAGTGCCATTCCCAGCTTGCTCGTCCTCATTCCTGAGGAGTTGCTTGTCCTCATTCTCGAGGTTGTTCTCCATTCCCGGGGTGCCTTTCCCAGCTTGGTCATCCTCATTTCCCAGGTTGTTCTCCATTCCCAGAGTGTTGTTCCTGGCTTGCCCGTCCTCATTCCCGAGGAGTTGCTCATTTTTGCCGCTTTTTCTTTTACTTCAAAGCCTGCGAACAAAAAACAAAAAACGTGCGTATGTGACATGTATGCATGTATGCATGGATGCATTCCCTACTCCGATGGGTTCTCTTGATGTCATCCTTGGTTAGGCCTTCCTTGCGCTCTTTGGTGCCCTTTGCCTATAGAAGTCTTTGGTCGCCCCTTTGGTCTGCTTACAGTTTCCTCCTGTTAATTTTATTCCGATGATTGCTAGTTTTCTTTGGTCTCATGGATCAAGATCCCGTTGTGTCCCTTATTCGCAGGGTGGCAGACTGGTCATCCCTAGACCTGGCTCAGCTTTCGGCTCTTCTCTACCTACATCGGGTCAAGGTGGATTACGCCTTTTTGAAAGCGACCTCATCCTTTTGGGATCATGTCTTCCGATTCTCAGGTTTCTAAATGTTCCCTCTACCTAAAATTGGGCTCCATTGTCCGTCACTATATGATGTGGCATTCCTTATCGACATACTATATTACGGGCTATGAAATAGTCCTAATAGTTACACATATTATTGTCCTCAAAGAAAATCCAGTAATGAAACCAGAGAACCTTCAAAACAATCAATGCAACTCAAATCCAAGTCTTTGAATAAATCATCTAAGCCAGACTCACAGTGTGTGTGTGCAAAGGTTCATTTACAGCTTGATTCCTAGGTAAGCCAACTCAATGATTTCGTTTCAAAAATTGGGATCGATGGGTCAAACCAACCTAGATATCTCAATTATGCTTTGCAATTGCTTTTTTTGGTGCTCAATATGGTATGATTTTCTTTTTTTTCTTTTATCTTTTTTTTCCTCAACTTACCTACCCTTTAAGGTAGCATTTCTCCTCATGGTGGTCCTAATACTCGCCCATGGGTAGCTTCACGCTTATCGGTTATAAGTGGTATAATTTTTTTTTAGAGACTTTTCTTTTATTTTCGACCATATCACACATCATAACACAAGCAAATCAGGACATACATTTAAGCAAACGGTCATTCATCGACCTATAATTTCTTCAACTAGTCACTTTGCCAACTACTCAGGTTTTCACTGCTAAAAACCTATAATTAAGTGCTTACGAGTCTAACATAGATCAACTACTCAAAGTATCAGATAAAAGTACATCAAGAACTTATCGTTTCTAAGATTTCACCCTAAAGCAAACAATTTCATCATTGGACTTATGCTTAACTATTAAGGACTAAAAATAAATAAATTTTTTTCTGGCTGAAGGCCCCCCAATGGTCTTTCTACTTTGGCTGTAAAAATTTATGTTCTCACTGTGCGGGGTACTGTCAGATTGGCCCCAGCGTTGGTCAAAGCTTGTAGTTGCTCGGTAATTTTGGTGATGTTGGTCTCCAATTGATCCATGCGGGAACCTTCGCTGTCTGACGCATCCATGGTTGCTAACCTTTTCTTGACGAGTATTCATTCTTCTCTAACAAAACAGATATCTATGATGGCTTTTAAGACAAGGAGTTAGCATGAAATGCATATGGTTATCAAAACAGCATATATCATTCTGACCTTATTCCTCCCACACTCAGGGTAAGTCTATTTTTGTCCTAGGTAAGGCTTATTTTATGCACCAATGTGGGGTACACAAAATCGTTCTCTCCTACGCTACAAGGGTGAACCTTGGCTACCCCAGTCTCTTTCCATCGGTAAAAGAAAAAGACCGCCCATTTACAATATCGACTAAGCCTATTATGGGGATCGTGCCATTGTCTAGAAATGACGAATTGGGCCCTCGGTAATCACGGTTCTGAGGATGGACTTGGAGATATCCAAAAGTATACAAATATGTTATAACAATGCGTACCCTTCCTAGATGAAAGCCAGTGCGGATATCAGACTCATGCATCTGGCATATTCAGATCATGTTTGGACCTTCTAAGCCCATCAAGGTTTTCATACAAGTTGGCCCGTTATCATTTTAAAGCGTTCAATCAGATTATCGTGAGGTGCAAACTTGTCCCAGTTGAAAAGGCCCGACATGTTTACATTTTTATGATAAGGTGGCTAAACAACTTCAAATGATAAGGGCCCCAAACACAAGGTGGCCCATCGTCATTTTGAAAACTTTTGGCCCAATCGTCATAAGATACAAACTTGTCCCAGTTTAAGTGGCCCATCAAGTTCGTATCCTATGATGAGAGGCCCAAATGGATCCAAATGATAATGGTCCCAAACACAAGCATAGGGGTAGCTTCTATAGAACATATAACTATGGTTCATATTTGGGCTTATAAGGATATGGATAAAGGCTCCCGCCGATGAAAGGTTGCTCACAACTAGGTCTCCCCACTCAAGGGTTCGAGCGACCAAGTGAGCGTACCTTTTTTATACCCTAGGGTACGTGCCAACGAGTGATGGTCATCACATAATGATTTGCCGTCTTGAATGAAAGCGACTTCACAATACATAACGCCATCGGGGTAAAAAGGGTATGCAAAATATATGAGACTTGGTTAACCAAAGCCAAAGCCACAGACACTACAAGGCATTATTTCGGGGTCAATTCTCTATCCCCAGTGGAGTCGCCATCTATAGGAGTGAAGCGGGGTTTACCGCTATGCCTATGATATTCGGCGACAACGACACTGTTGGGCTCGCAGCGCGTAGAGAGTATGAAGTAGCCCGCGGGGGACTAAATCGGAGAATAAAGGACTCGCCACCCACTGTGAACTGGGAAAAGATTTAAGGCCACACTCACCCCTCGCAAGGGAAGACCTCAAACCGTTGGGTTTGGAATGGTCCCTTACTTATGCCAGTATAATGGACGGGTTCACACAATGGTATAGCCAAGTCTTATGCAGTTCATGCAAGATAATTCAAATAAACACACAAATTTGCACGCCATAAACATTAATATAAATAAAAGTAAATTAAATTAATAAATTCGAGGTACGATAACAAGAATCATAATAATCAAAAGTAAACATAACGTTAATAATTAAATAGTAAACAAAAGGGGGGTTAATCACGCATATATGAGTATTTCCCGAGTGGCACGTGTTGGGTTTCTACTATAGTCCCAAGATCATTCAAGCAATGAAAATAAGTGAATACAACAAAGAAGTATGGCGGAATCATACTTACATTGATCAGATTTCGATGCGATGAACACAAAACTTTTCCTCATGCCTTGAAGCTCTCGTCAATGTCCAGAAATTTGTGCTTCAAGTTTCAGTCACCCTCCATGTGTGTGCTCCAAGCTCCAAGCTTTTTTTATAGATTCCATGCTCATAGATGGGTTTCCCTATCACCTTTGGATGACTCATAATGTGTGCTAGCACTTGTGAAAATTTGCAACAAATCTTCACATTTTCCCTTGTGTGATTCACGGCAAAAGGAAAAACAAGAGAGAAAAAATGGCCCTTGGCCGAGAGTATTGAGAGAGGAAAGAGATGAAGATGTCAAGTGTTGGTTGTAATTGATTTCAAAAATCAATTAAATGATATACCAAATTCAAAAAAGGTACAAGGCATTTAAGCCTTCCAACCACCACCATCAATCACAAGTACAACTATCAAATCACTCAAAGTGATGTGACTTATCACAAGAATGACTACTGATATGACGCTTGATGTGACTTGTGGGCCGCACTTGAATTCGAAATGCGAGTGGGCTCGCAAACACTCCCGGGCTCGGGTTCGCTAATTCCGAATTAACGAATTTTCTGTTGCGATGTAATTAAATCAAATTTAATTAAATAATTATATCTAGCAAAATTACTATTCACGTCGCTAGCGAATTAATTCTAAATTAACTCCTTCGCCCGAATTAAAATATAATTTTAATTCTGCGTCGAAATCTTATTTCGTTTAATATATCGAATATATTATTTTATCGATTAATTCCAAATTAATCATTCTCTCTCTTTAAAAATTATTTTATCCCAGATAAAATATCTTCGTAATTAATCCCAGATTAATTTTCTCTCTCTTATAATTAATCCATGATTAATAATGTGCGAGTTATACGTCATCGGTGAATCTTCGAGAAGGGACCCATGAGATCCCCGGATATGTTGGCAGTAAATCCAGTCGTCGGACTATCCGAACACGTACGTACCTAATACTACATTTTTACCGATTTACAAGACATGGTTAGCTTCTAGCAAAGCACCGTGCCTACCTAATTCTCCAGAAATATTCTTAAAGGAATATGTAATCTGTATCAGGCATAGTATACGAAGTATTGCGTATTTCGATCCGGTATCAGATGTCACGTGCTAGGCCTGGGGCTGGAATTTTGTCTGCCCCGTACGAAGCACATGTCGGATCTCTGGTAACTAGTCTCTATAATCGGATAAACATGACCTAGTCATAATATCCCGATAGCTACAGCATATAAGAGCACCGGTTCCGTATCCTACGTGATCATCATCTCCACTGTGAATGGAGTGATACTTCCATCTTGACATCACACCCAATACACTATGATTCTTAATATACCCAGAAGAGGCGTACACAGAACCGGTTAAAGCCTTGGAGGACCAAAACCAAAGTATATTAATTGTCGCAAGTATTAGCGGTGCAAGTCTCAGGTTAAGACCAAATACACCTACCCTGATTCGGACTTCCATAGACACATAGTCATACTACCAATGGAATTCCGAGGGGTCTATCCAGAGCGAAGCTGTTTCCGTACCATCGGTAAACACAACCTCCTATTAAACTTGCATGAGTATCCAATACCCAAATATATGAGAACTATGTCGTTATGCTCCCATAACGCGCACAAGTGTAATACTAGTCTATTCTGCATTATCGATGTCCAATCCCGATAATACTACGACTAGGGATATTTAATGATTAAACCTTCGTGGATTGATACTGTCTCATATCATCTCAATCTGGTACTAATCATAAGGACCTTTTATCATTTATATATCTTGGTAATCTAATTACAAATGATAAAAGAGCAATTTCCTTTGTCATATATTTAATTTGTACAACAACACCATGATCTGTACAAATAGTGATGCTATGGGTCATAATTATCCAACAGCACGTGGAGTTGTATCCCAAGTACAGACTACACTACCGTCCATTCGGATTCTGCTATGGAATTTATGTCTAGGTTTCCATCCGATATACCACAATGGATAATAACACACATAATCATTAATGCAACGTAAGCGGACATAAAGAAATATAACCATGTATCTGCGGATAATCACCAGTATGAACAAATAAAATAAAGGCGCAAAAGATAAATAGAAAAATAAATGCGGAATAAGAAAATAACGATGAAAGTAAATAAATAAATAAAGATAAATAACACTAAATAGATAGAAAAATAAATAACAAAATGCAGAAGAAAGAAAAAGATCTGACCAGAAATTTGGTCGTCTTTGATGTAGGACTTCGCATACCTGGCTGGACGTATTTCACGTCCAGCCAAGCATGTCGTGTCCGGAACAATAAAATAAATATAGTAAAGGGTGCCCTCAGGTCTTACATTTTAAGTTGCTTCCTCAGAAGTGCGTTTAGGCCGTCGCCGGAAAGATTGAAGCTTTGCTGTTTCTGGTTGCTGTTTTTTAGCTTGTTGTTTTGGTTTCTGCTCACTATTTTTTAGGCGCTGTTTGCTGTTTTTTTAGGCTGCTGTTTTGGTTATTTTTGGCCTGCTCTTTTGGTTGTTTTCGTTGTTGTTTTGGCTGTTATTTTTTGGTGATTTTGGGCTGCTGTTTCGACTCGTTGTTTTTGTTGTTTTTCTCGATTTTGGTCACAATTTTTGGGTTATTTTTTCTTCTGGTTTCTCGGTTGGTTTGGTTGTTTTCTTGGGTTGTTTTTGCTGCTGTTTGTTCGGTTGGTTTTTGTTTCTTTTGGTTTCGGTATTGGCTGATTTTAGTGGGCTGTTTCGGTGATTGAAGGGTTGCTATTTCGGTGATTGAGGGGCTGTTGTGGACCGCTAATGGTTGGCTCGATTTTTGGTTGTTTCTAGTTGGTGGAGGGCTAGGATTTTATTTGTGGTTTTGTTTGTTGTTTGTTCGGTGGATGGTTGTTTGGTTTGTGGTTTTGTTGTTGTCGGTTTGGGGTTATTTTGTTGCTGGCTGCGTTGGTTTGTTGGTTGAAGGGTTTCTTTTCTTGTGTTGTTTACCGTGAAAGGGAGAAGAATAGCAGCGAAGATCAGCCAGCTGAAGAAGGAACTCTCTAAGTCTTTTGACATGAAAGACTTAGGACCAGCTCAACAGATTTTGGGAATGGAGATTGTTCGTGACAGACAGAACAAGAAGTTGTGGCTTTCACATGAGAGTTATATTGAACGGATAATCAGGAGGTTCGATATACAGAAAGTCAAACCAGTCAGCGTTCCGCTAGCCCACCATTTCAAGCTGAGCAAGAATTTGTGCCCCTCATCCAAGAAAGAGATAGAGGAGATGTCATCAATATCATATTCTTCAGTTGGTGGAAGCCTAATGTATGTAATGGTATGTATCAGGCCATATATTGCACACTCAGTGGGTGTAGTGAACCGTTTTCTCTCAAACCCTGGAAAGCAACACTGGGAGGCTGTCAAATGGATTCTCAGGTACCTCAAAGGTACATCGAAGTTATGCATGTGCTACGGGGGAGTTGATCCAATCTTGGAAGGCTATACAGATTCAGATATGGCATGAGACTTTAATGGTAGGAAATCTACATCAGGTTTTCTTTTTGCACGGTGAGCTGTATCATGGCAATCAAGATCTCAGAGGTGTATTGCATTATCGACAACAGAAGCTGAGTATATTGCTATAGCTGAGGCAGGAAAGAAAATGTTGTGGCTAAAGCATTTTCTCCAAGAGTTAGAGATCAAGCAGACAGAATACAAGGTACATTGTGAGAGTCAGAGTCCTCTGGACTTGAGCAAGAACTCAATGTATCATTCCCGGACGAAACACATTGATGTTCGCTATCATTGGATATGCGAGGTGATGGATCAACAACTGCTGAGACTAGTGAAGATCCATACAGATGAGAATCTAGTTGACATGTTAACGAAAGTGGTTACTCGAGACAAGCTAGAGTTGTGCAGAGACATAGCCGGGATAGCTGTCAGATGATGATTGCTTCACCTTCCCTGTGATATGCTGCAATGGAAAATCGTTGCTCATCTGGCGTATGGTATGTATCAAACAAAATGCTCGATTTTGATCTTCCAACCTTCCACATCATGCCCCTTAAATCGTGGAACTTCCAAACGAAAAGCTTTTATGGAGGAAATGCATCATGGCATGTACCCGTGGAGAAGAAACATGAGCAGGTGATTGTTGACCATTATCACGAGCTGCAGCAGACTGCATGAATTCTTGGATCCGATGAAGGATAGTAGCATGCTCCTCCATTTGTTGTTGTAATGCATTGATTTGAGATTGAACATCTCCAGTAGATTTCCCCATCAAGAAATAGATCAAAGTGCAATGAAAGCACCAAATTGATAGCTGTTGATTCGATATGTGCTATCAACACCTCCAAATGCTCTGTGAGCAAGAAAATTTGGTTATTATTATTCACTCTCTTCCAGTCTTACATGTGTTCTTTTTTATACAATCCAGAATGAGCGGAAATAACTACGCAGTAACAGATTATTAACAGACTCTTTAACAAACAACATAACAGATTCTTAACTGCCCCTAACTAACTTCCTTAATTGTCTACTGGCTCTAATCCTGTGTAGCTCATATCTTCATCACAATTCACCAATACTTCACGCTTTGTCCAATTTACCCTTTGCCACGTTGTCTTTCAAACATAATGTTGCATCAACTTGGGCTTGGCCCTAGTTCTCTGTAATCTGTTGCTTTGATCCTGAGAAGGACCTGCAACTGTTGCGTTTGTGCCTTGATGTTGAGCCGGTGAATGTGTATCAACTTGATTGAAGAAACAAATTGTTGTTTGTCTTTAATTCAAATACCTTTTAAGGAAGCAAATTAAAGAGTTATTTTCTTTTGGGTTTGTTATAAATGTTGTAAACACAAATGTGTGAGTGATAGGGATCAATTTGCAAAGAGTTGAAAGAAGGAAACTGTCATGATAGTGTTTTGAAAATCTGATTCATGACAAATTAAACCACTGTCACAAGTTTATGACACGTGGGTAAATGACAGGTGAAAACTCTGTAACAAATGGAGTTTAATGATCTTTGTTATTGTAGGCCATTTTTCTTATACTAAGAATCTAATGAGTTAGTAATTGTGATGTGTAAGAGAAATCAAGAGGAAATTCAAAGTAGGATTACTCAAATCAAGACTTTGGAAGTCAAGTCAAGCATAAGAAAATCGAAATTTGAACAAGCTTCAAAATTGAGGTAAATCTCTAAATTGACTTGTTCAATTTGCAGATTAATAATTATGCTCAATATAGAATATATTTCTGAGGTTGGTTGTGTATGGAAATTGATTCCAATTATGTAATCTATTGCTTGAATTAAGAATGCACAACATTGTGCAAAATCTGCAGTTATAGGAGTTGAGTGAGCTAAACGTTAGCTGTATACCAATAATTATCAGTACACTGATGAGGAGGTAACCACTAATGTAGCATTTAATATAAAGTTTGGTGAGCTTAAAAGATAGTTTATGCTTTCCTTATAAAATTTATAAACTAGCTTATACTCTCAAATAATATTCTCTATTAAAGGGTAAATATTAGAGGTAAATCGATAGCTAACAATAGACCGATAAGGAGTTACCCGTGCCAACAAGGAAAAATCTGAAAAAAATATTTCGTTTGTCCAAAATTACTTCCCCTGCATACTCCACCATTAACATAATTGTGGGGTTGGGTATGGTGATGAGAGATTGTAACAGATCGATTATTGGGGTTGGAACCAGAGTGATCCCTTTTACTGAGGATATTGAAGGGGCAGAAGCTGAGACTATTTTGTTTGGAATCCAAGGAGCAAGGTCAACGGAATTTTCGGCTTTCATTATCGAATCTGACATCAAAAATGTCATTAACTTAGTTATGGGAAATTCTTCAACAGTAAAAGAGATCGAGTGGATCATTCAAAGATCAAAGAATCTAGGACTCAGTTGGTTCCCTGTCAAATTCATTTTAAGCCTAGATTCTCAAATGTGATCGCACATAATTTAGCCAAAACGACTTATAACTCTGGTGCTATTGATTTTTGGAGGGAACACTTTCTCTCTCAAATGAGGGTGTATTCTTGCTTTTGCTTAATCAACAAAGGTTTCCCTTTCAAAAAAAAAAAAAAAAAACCAACATAAAATTAAGGAAATGTTCTTCATCTTGTCTTTTTTTTTTTTTAATGATCTAAGATTGATCTGACATAAATAGCATCAATTTATGAATTTAAAGCATGATTATGAAATTAATACGTATTCATTAACTAATTAAAAATGAAAATATTGCAGTATGTCAAAATTTACACAAATTTAATGAATACCCTCTAACTCTTGGATTAAATAAATGAAATATAGTTATAAATAATAAAATGTTATAAATTAATGAAGCTTCATACTTTATTATTAAATGAATAAGTTTAAAAGAGTTTTTCTTAAACAGAGATTAGAGTGAGATTATTATTCCAAAAAATGCGCGATAAATTAAAATACAAAGAATTAAGATTGAATATAAAGACTATTAAATTGGGGGACCTCATACATGTTGGAATATATGTGTTATCAAATAAAATTTAACATGTAAATTTATCTAAATCACTCACTAACATGCCAAAAACAGAACATGACTAAGAAACTTAGAAAAACCTGAAAAATGTTGAAGATGATGATAAAACTGAAACCAAGTCCAGTTGCCTCTGCCCTTAAGAACTTATTAGCCCCGCCTCGGTGTTCTACGGATGTCTTGTGGTTAACGTTCTCCCATGATTACTTGGATGCTTCTTGTAGAAGGGGCACTCCTTTCACAAGAACTTGAACAAAAGAAAAATGGAGGAAACTCTCTTTTAAACTAGACTCTCTAATTATGATAGAATATTGAAATTTATAGGTTGGAGAGAATACACCTAACCCCCCCCCCCCCCCTTTTGTGGGCACCCATTGGCTTAGGGTGTAACCCTCCTAAGGGTTATACCCCTTCCTTATACCTTTTGGAGCCTAGAGGTGTGTTCTTCCAATTTAGAGGACATGTCCCTTCAACTTGTGTCTTTCCCATAAGGCACTTCTTAAGGGACATGTCTCTTATACACTTAAACTATATATATTTAGAGAATTTGTAACAATCCCCCATAATTCTCTAAATATTAATGCAAACACTTAAGAGAGTTTTCGGGAAATAAAACTGCATCGAAATAGGTAACTTTCGCCTTGAACCTTTCCTAGTGAATGACAATTGGATTT
Organism: Zanthoxylum bungeanum; assembly: GCA_019454045.1. Taxonomy (NCBI): domain Eukaryota; kingdom Viridiplantae; phylum Streptophyta; class Magnoliopsida; order Sapindales; family Rutaceae; genus Zanthoxylum; species Zanthoxylum bungeanum. The sequence continues at coordinate 171,311 of SKCR01036392.1, forward strand.
ACTTGGCAAACCAGTGACTCATAGTCTTAAATTGTTCCATCGTTGGTGTAAACCAAGACAATTTCCAACACACAGCTTTACTTCGACCATTTCCCATTCTACGGTTGTGTTCATTTCGGCCATGAACATTGATCATAAATTCATCAAGTACTTTAGGGAATTCATCCTTTAAAACTCCCATGGAAGCGACCTTACTTCTTACTTAAAATAAGTGATCTACTATAAAGAGGTAATCTACCTTAACTCTCACTAGGACTCTTCTCCTAATATAGTGATCATTAAAAGCATTATCTTATCATAACATTGACAAACAGCACTTTGCGTCATTACATGAATATGAAAGAATATAAAACTCTACAGTGCTTGTTTTGAATTGCACAAAGTTTCAGTTGTCCATTTTGAACTTAAATCTTGGGATCTGCAGTCAGTTAGGTTGGGTTTCCACAGTGACAATTCTTAATTTATAGGCTTCAAGCCCATTACCCTCGATGACTTCTCAACTTGCTCTCTAGGTAAACATTTAGTAAGTGGATCCGCTAGGTTTTCCTTTGATTTGATATAATCTATCGAAATTATGCCACTTGAGAGCAGTTATCGTATGGTATTATATATGTGACGTATATGTCGAGAACTACCATTATACATTGTATTTTGGGCTCTCCCAATAGCTGATTGACTATCATAATGTATGCTTATTGTTGGCACAGGTTTTGGCCAATTTGGAATATCCTTTAGGAAATTTCGAAGCCATTTCGCTTCTTCCGCTGTTTTGTCTAATGCTATGAACTATGTTTCCATAGTAGACTGGGCAATACATGTTTTCCTCGAGGATTTCCATGACACGGCTACACCTTAAAGTGTAAAAATAAATCCACTCGTAGATTTGGAATCCATTGTATCAGATATCCAGTTTGTATCGCTGTATCCCTCTAGAACATCAAGATATCTCATATAATATAGACCATATTTTGAAGTTTCTCTCAGATACCTCAAAACTCTTAATATGGCTTTCCAGTAGTTATGTCATGGATTACTCGTATATCTGCTAAGCATGTTTACAGCTTGAGTGATATCAGGTCGTGTGCAATTTGTGAGATACATCAGACTTCCGATGATTCTCGAATACTCTAATTATGATACGCTTGAGCCAATATTCTTTGATAAATGAAGAGTTAGGTCCACATGAGTTATAGTATATAAAGCTCTCAATAGCTTCATCTTTGCTCCTCAATTAATACACATAATAGAATCATGTACTATCATCAATAAAAATGACAAAGTATTTTTTATCGCCTCTTGTTTGCATAATATTTATATCACACACATCGGAGTGTACAAGTTTCCGGGGTTCAGAACTTTGTTCTATAGAATGAAATGATGCTCTGTTCATTTTTGCTTCAACACATGCCTCACATTTATATTGGTTATCAATTGTAAATTTAGGTATGAAGTCCATGTTAATTAATTTACGCATTGTATCATAATTAACATGTCCTAACCTCTCATGCCATTCATTTTGTGACTCAATAATATAAGAGAAAGATGTAGCTTTATTATTAGCACTGTGTCAATTGACAGTCATTACATTGAACTTGAAAAGGCCCTCAGTGGATTATTCTTTTCCTATATATACATCATTCTTGGTCAGTACAAACTTATCAGAAATAAATACAAGCTTGAAACCATTCTTGTTAAGGAGTGAACCTGAAAACAAGTTCTTTCGAATATCAGGAACATGCAAAATATTCTTCAAGGTAAGTTTTTTCCCATATGTCATCTTTAAAACCATTGTGCCTTGTCCAACCACTCTGGAGGTAGATGAGTTTCCCATTGTCAGATAATCGCCACCATCGACCTTCTTATATGAGGAAAACATTTTGCTTTCAGCACAGATATGACGAGTAACCCCAGTGTCTACCTACCATTCTCTCGGACTCTCAACCAAGTTGGCTTCTGTTACAATTGATGAGAGATTCATCTCTGATATCTCATTAGTTAGCTGCTCATCCTCAGTGACATGGGCCTCATTTTTCATTTTCTTGCCTTTACCTGAGACTTCTTATTTCTGTAGTCCTTTGTCATGTGATCGTTTTTCCCACAGATGTAGCACTTCATCTTGAACTTCTTATTTTCTTAGGAAGAATCAGCTCAACTGTTCTTTCTCTTTTTGCTACCTTTTTCACCCTCGACGATGTTGGCCTTGTAGCTAGCCTTCTCGGATTTCCTGTTGTCTTCTTCGATCCTCAATCGAACTCCAAGGTCTTCAAGAGTCATCTATTTCTTTTTGTGTTTCAGATAGCTCCTGAAGTTCTTCCATGATTGAGGTAATTTTTCGATGCTTGTGGAAACTTGAAACGTCTCGCAGAGTTTCATTCCCTCATCCAATATTTCATGAATAATTAACTGTAGTTCACCCAACTGGGACATCATTGTCCTTGAATCTACAATATTGTAGTCCAGGAACCTACCCACGATAAATTTCTTTTGTCCGGCATCCTCGATTTTGCATTTCTTCTCGAGAGATTCTAAGAGTATCTTCGCTGAAATCATGCCTTGGTATACATTATACGGAGCATTGTCAAGTCTTCCCAAGAAGTAGTTCTTGCACAAGAGGTTTTCTGACGACCATGTCTCTTCTCGTAGTTGCTTGGTTGTTTCTGTTTTTCCCTTCACAAAACTCGGAGGATCTTTGAGATATTTAGCCAACTGCAGTGTTGTCAGATAGAACAATATTTTGCTCTGCCATTGTTTGAAGTTTGTTCCACCAAACTTTCCAGTTTCTCCCCATGAGCGACCGGTACTGTGATATTTGCACTAGCCATGTGTAACTGGAAAAACCAATAGTAATCAATAAGTCTACAAAAGATAAATTACACAACGATCAAACGTATGATCTTATTTAAGTGACATACTAAGAATCCATTCATTGTTATATTGGACAGTAGTACCAAAAAATACAAGCCCATGAATTTATGACTAAGGTTTTTTATGGTAAGTGAATAAAGGAAAATTCCCAGAGGATGAGGGGGATCCGAAGTAACCAATTAAATCCATACCCACTTAGGCTCTTATCGCCTTATTGACAGAATATCCTTTAAACATTTTCTTAATAGAATATCTTAGACATTCAAACTTAGTATTACACTTCAATTAACAATACAATAATAAATATGTGTAAATTTGTATGTGTATATGAATAAGTCAATCAAGCTTGGTCGGAATTACTTGTCTAAGGTTACACTTTAAATTCTCAGTCAAGTATACAATACATAATTAATTTTCAACTTTATCACAATCTGTATGCTTGTGATAATTGAACACCTTAATATTAACCTAAACCTATACTGCTAATTTTATAATAATACAACATATGATTTTACTAAGTTAACATTATTGCATATATGCTATACATGTATATCATATGGTAATATAAAATTAATCTAAGTCTATGTTATTATTTTTTAATCTAAAATAATTTCAGGATTAATTTTGTTAGTGTCATGTTCGTTCATCCATTCGAATGAATTTTTCCAGTGAGTTCACGTTCGTGTAGCGTTCGTAAATGCGTTCGAATGAATTTTATAGAGAGTTCACGTTCGTGTTGCATTCATAAACGTGTTCGAACGTTCTTTAGCAGAAGACTAGCGTTCGAGTTGTGTTTGAAGACGCGTTCGAATGAAACTGCATAAAACAAAATTTTTTCCTACGCATTCGTCAAGCGTTCGAACGGCTATGTGTATTTTTCATACACATAACATATTTTCCAGTCTTAAGACTATTTAAAACATGTAAAATTTGATTTAAAAACACTTTAAAAATAATAAGTTCTTAAGATTGTTGGAAAATATGTGTTATCAAATAAAATTTAACAATGCAAATTTATCTAAATCACTCACTGACATGCCAGAATCAAAACATGACTAAGAAACTTAGAAAAACCTGGAAAATATTGAAAATGATAAAACTAAAACTAAATCGAGTTGTCTCTATCCTTAAGAACTTATTAGCCCCACCTCGGTGCTCTATGAATGTCTAGTGGCTAATTTTCTCACAAGAGTACTTGGATGCTGCTTGTAGAAGGGGCACTCATTTCACAAGAACTTGAACAAAGGAAAAATGAAGGAAACTCTATTTTAAACCAGACTCTCTAATTATGATAGAATGTTGGAATTTATAGATTGGAGAGAATACACCTAAGCCCCCCATTTTATAGGCATGGAAGGGTGTCTTTGTGGGCATCATTTGGCTTATGGTGTAACCCTTCTAAGAGTTATACCCATTCCTTATACCTTTTGGAGCCTAGAGGTGTGTTCTTCCAATTTAGAGGACATGTCCCTTCAACTTGTGCCTTTCCTATAAGGCACATCCTAAGGGACATGTCTATATTACACTTAAACTATATATATTTAGAGAATTTACAACAATACATATATATATTTACAACACTCACCGTTGTTTGACTTTTAGATGTCTGTAGCATTGCTAATTAAAACCTCACCAGTAAAACTCAATAGGATAAAAATTGGTGTCACACCTCAATATATTCGAGGCATGACCGGCATGAGACAACATATCCATCCCCTAAGCCTTAAACATGCAATTCTAGAACCTATAATGTAGTATGAGATAAACCTTATATGCAAAATGAACTTACACGTTTTAACCATATCTCTTATGTCAGACATTTATCAAAATCATATATATATATATATATATATATATATATATATATATATATATATTTTGTCTTATGTTCATGTCATATTTACACACTCTATGATGTTCCTACTAACTCTATTACACAGCCTCATGGCCTTTAACATAAACACAAATGGGTGGACCATTAACGCTTCTAACTCTATGACTGCAGTTGGCATCCATCTTCTCCATTCAAAGCATATGCCCAAAAGGAAATCCTTAGATAATCTGCATCCAAAATTGAACCTGTGAGGGTGGGTCAGATCTTTTGAAAGACTTGGTGAGGGGACACCAAATAAATAAAATTCAGTGTATAAGATATTTAAGAAAAACCAAATTGAAAAAATCATGTCTCATATTTTTATTTTCAAATAACCTTATCAAAATCCAAAAAACGTCCATTGTTCGGATTGCACGCAGTAGACCGGACAATGTACGAACAATACCATGTCGATAAAGGGTAGTGGGTCAGCCATTTTCCTATGGTCAGTACCCATAACAAGCGCCTCAGTGGAAACATGATTATAAGTTATAAATCATGAAAAATATGAGTCGAACTTCGGGACGGAAACACTTCATCAAGTGCCTCAATAAAAACATAATCATAAAATAGGAAAACATAGATCAAGCGTTGAGGCAGAAACATTTTATCATGCACCTCGACGGAAACATTGTGATAAGTTATAAAATATGAAAACATGAATCAAGCGTCGAGGCGAAAATATTTCATTAACAAGCGTCTCAGCCGAAACATAATGATAGTTTCACAAAACATTAGAACATATAATAAGCGCGAGATCGAAATATATTATTATCATTTTCAATCAAAATCAAGTTATCCGAAACTTCTTTGTTTCATCAAAAATACCTTTATATCACATAATCAAAGTATCGGAAAACATGTAAATCAAAAGTAACATCAATTCAAAATATCAAAAATAATATCAGAATATAAATCAAGTTATCATAAATAACAAAAACAAAAATATCCACTCACAAAGCATAATACTGATTCCTAAGCTTGAGCTGACACGAGGATCTTACGGAATTTTCCTACGTGGAATCTATAAGCATATAATGGGTTCACGGTTAGTATATTTGAGGATTAACGATGCCTCATGTTGTGTGAATGATGCATGAACTAATGTTGATGAAAGAGAAGCTTAAGACGTCCTCTAAACACCATGGGCTATTCACGAGGCTATTTTAACTAAGCCACTAACGATTCATACACGTTCCATAATATTCCTATTGCAGATCACCAATAAGTCATTCTAACATTGTCACTAACACACCCAACGATTACATCATGACCTTTAACCTTTCTTGGTCAATCCCAACATCACCATAATTAACATTAAACACCATTCCTTATGGCAAACCTCACTACTACAACCACTACATCATACCCATGTCCAACACGACACTCTTCTCATCCATATAGCTTATCCAAACACAACCATATTAATATTCTAAGCACACTTACTCACAAATACTACACTCGACCTAACAAGCCATCATCGCACAAAGGCTTACTAATTAAATAATTCAAACACTACCAAAATACCACAAAACATTTCCTATATCATCATCACATCGTCATCATCATGTTTCATTCCATCAAAATATCCATAGGTTAACTGTAGGTTTAGAACTCAAAGCCTAAGTTTCTAATCTCACCTCAAACTTGTACAATTCATTAAATAACTTCAAGCTAAGAATGTTTATCATAGAAAACCCTATTATGTATAAAATTCATGGATCATGCTTAGGTTCCATGGGTCTTTCCTAAACATAATCCCTAGGTTCAAACTCATCTCGATATGACATAATACTTGAAAGAAATCACCCATTTATGCATGATTTACTCCCAAATTAATTCTATTATTAGTGATGTTCGTGGGTCTTGTTTGCCTACAAAATATGCTTGATAATTATGAAAAATACAAAGTAAAAGCTATGGTAGAGAAAGAGGGGCTTACCTTGCTTCAGTGGACCTTGAAGATGAAGGGAGAAGCACTATTGAGCTCATCAAAATGGGGAAAATTATGGAGAAAGAGGGCTTGGGCGTGAGCTTGAAGAAGATGAATTGGGGAATGAATTTTATTTATAAAGGGGCTGAGTTTCTAGAGTTTTTTGTTATTTTCGTGGGCAAAAATCACAGTCGTTCGAAGGGGACTCGCACGCCCTACGCATGCATGTATTTTTTCTAGCCACATTCGAACTCAACACGAATGCCATACGCACACGAGTTCTCTGGATGGTTTTTTTCGAACTCCATTCCAATCGTTACACAAACGTGAACTAACATTTGTTCGAACGCAGAGACAAATGGGCCACAAATGCCAAATTTGCCACTTTACAAAGCTAACCATATCTCCTCTGAATTTGGTCAACATACGGACACCAAGCCACCATGATCATCCAGTTATGAAATTTCGGAGTGTTACATTCTTCCCCTCCTCCCGCCTTAAATATGATTCTTCCAGAATCCCATCTAAGGTTAAATTTTTGTATCAGCCTTGTTCTGAAAACTCAAACGATTTAACTGCTTCAAAATTTACTCAAATCTTTATGTTGCTCATTGATCCTTTTATATCACTAACTAACTTACACTAATATAACATCCTTGATCCATATTTACTTAACTTACTCTGCAATTTTTAACCTTAGAAGCTTCATAACATGACAAGTCCTAATTAATTATTATGAACTGAAACTCTAGCAAATAAGGGTCATCATGCTGATAGTTTCTTAGTACGGAAACATAACTTACACCATGGATCTTGTTCAAAGTAATCTGATAACTATAGTTGAAACTGAAAGCTATATACTCACGGGAGTCTATAAATCGTGAACTAATTGTAATATGAAAATCTCCACTGAATTTTGAACTAAAAATATAACATGGGCTGAAAACTAATCCATTAGATGAATTCATAATCATGGACTAGATTAAGGCTAGATTCATAATTGTGATTTGAATCATGTTTAAACACGTAGGCATGAGCTGAAGCTGCACGCATGACATTAGCGATGATCAGAAACTAAATATGTATAACAGAACCAAAGCTAAAGAGTATCTTTGAAATCCATATGAATCTATCTGGATTTGTCTAGAGATGTTCTTATTCCACCTTGGATCAACTAGTCTTGTTTTCAGAATTTGTGTCTAGAACTTGGTTTATAATTCTGATTGGGCTTTCCTGTAACTAGTCTGAGGGAATCTGATCAACCCTATTATTGGTAGACGAAAATCCCAACCATAGGACGAAGTCGCCCTAGGACGAAAGGAAGAACGAAGAGAAAAAGTACGATGGGCCGAAGAACGACGACGAGCTTGGGGCGATCAGACCAATGGTTAGGGCGAAAACCTATGATACGGTTACTTCCACGATCGTAGCAGTTGGACGGTTTTCCCTCCATAACCAAGCGGTTGAGACACGCAGCTCAGCGGTTACAGGCACGATCTTGTAGCTGCAGGGAGATATTGAAACCGCCTAAAACTGTTGACAAGCTTCACTATAAAAGCCTACCTACACCAAGAAAAGAAGCCCCGATCAAATGAAGACTCAAATGAGCATATTTTTATTTTTCATTTCTTGGCGACCACAATAGGAGATTTGGTGTAAAGAGTGGAGATGCCTCCGAAAAGAAACGCTCAAACTGGCTCAACTGCGGAGGAAGGAGGACTGGAGCAAGCCAACCAGCCCAACGTTCCAGCCATAGTGGGTCAATTCGAGGGTCTGGCAGACGCTAGTCGGTTTGAACCTATGAGAGAGCTAAGCCCTAACGCGGTGCGCGCGTTGTTCGGTGAATTCACACAGGATGTTGTTGAGCAGGTTAGGCTCCAAAATGCACATGTCATAGATAAGTTCGTATCAACTACTAATTCGCATTATGAAAACATGGCTAAACATTTAAGCTCGTTAAATGAATTAATGGCCAAAGGTGTAAACGGCGGGACGGTGCTGCCACGAGCTACGCCTCCCCCTGCGGCAAGCGGTCAGGAGGCTGGTCCTAGTAATGTTCCTGCTCAGGGAACCGACATCCCTGCGGTTCTCAGGGGAGGAACAAGTCCTGGAGGCAATGGCCCACAATTAGGACCAAACATACACCAAGGGCCAAATATGGCACAAAATGAAGTGGTGTTGCCTCAGGGTGTCCAGAACCCTGATTATGTCCCACTTTTGAGAGGATCGCAACCACCGCCCATAGCTGTGCCATTTAATGGCAATGATATGCTAAGGGAACAAATGACAGAGATCCTTCAAAACCAATTCGGTCTAGGCATACGGTCGATTCAGCCAAGATATCAGAAGCTGTATGGCTTATCCATGGCCCAGAAACTACAAGATACCGGATTTTACCCTATTTACGGGGTCTGGGGAAGTTTCTACCATGGAACAAATAGGGCGATTTACTCTTCAGTGTGGGGAAATCAATGATTTCCACAAACTGAGGTTGTTTCACGGCTCCTTGTCATGGGTAGCCTTCTCCTGGTATGTCAGTTTGCCGGCCAATTCGGTAGAAAATTGGCAGCAATTGGAACAATTGTTTCATGGGCAATTTTACAAAGCCGAGTCTGAAGTGGCCTTAGCTGATTTGGCAAACCTAAGACAATTGCCAGGAGAATTGGCCGAAACGTTTTTACAGCGGTTTAAAGTAGCTCGAGGCCGATGTTACGTGCCTTTGCCCGAAAAAGAATTTGTGAGGATCGCTCAAGGTTGCTTAAATCTCGATCTGAAAAAGAAGTTTCAGGATCGCGAGTTTTGGGACCTTCCCCAACTCACCACTAGTGTGGTGCGTTATGAGCGATTATTACGAGAAGAGGAGCAAATGAAAAATTCAAGCAAATGGACATATTACAGGAATATTGACTATGAAATGGGCGAAATAGATACCGAATCGGCCGATTTATGTCTGGCCGAGTTGGTTAAAGGGAAACCTTACGTTTGCAAAGCGTGGACAGAACCACAAGCCAGTGGAAAAAATGATAAAAAGGGGAGAAACTTCTCCTTTGATATTATTAAAGTCGATGTCATATTTGACCAGTTATATAAGGACAAGCAAATTAGCTTGAGCGACCGACATACGTTGCCAACAGCCAAGCAGATCGGTAGTAAAAAATATTATAAGTGGCACAATGCATGGTCTCACACAACTAACAATTGCCTTGTTTTTCGTAATGTCTTACAGGATGCCATAGAATCCGGACGAATCACGTTCGAGAAGAAGATGGCCGTGGATAGCGACCATTTTCCAAAATCGGTGGGGGTGAACATGATTAATCCAGACCTTGCCAAAGTGAACCTGCCGAAAGTCAAATTAGTGCTAGACGAAGGACAGCACCGTCGTCGTCCAAGCGCTCTGGAAAGGATTAAGGAACCTTCAGGGCAAGGAAACCAGCAGAACATTTGTATTCGATGCAAGAACGACATGGAATGGATGAAAGAGTTAGAAGACACTTGCGAAAGGCCTGCAAAGAGAAAGCCATCATCATGGAAACCCCGGACCTTCGCCCCAAGGTTCTATGGGGAGAATTCAAATTTCGTTCAGAATGTAAGGACGTTCAGGCCGAAGATTAATCGACCCAATGTTTGGCATTCATACCAAAAGCCGCACTCGGGCCAGCGGCCAGGCGGGAACTATCACCCTGTAGATGAAATGACAAGGACGCAGTTGCGGCGGCACCAAAGGAATTATGGCTGTTTGATGCGTCGACAAGGTAAAACAAAGGCCACCATAGGCCGTAGCCCTCGCACTACAGAGAAAAAAGAAGTAAATAAAAAAAGGGGTGACAACGAAGAAGGAACAGTGGTAAGATGCGACGAACGCACTAAATTCGGCAGACGGAAACCGGACGAAACAGACGACGAAGAGCCACCTATCGTCATTCAGTTCGGCAGTATGCCGCCAGTGGTGGCTAATCATTACCTATTGCCTGGGAAATTCAGGAGAGATAACAATTGGGAAGCAGGAACAAGTGAGGACGTTTATGAGGGAGGCGAAACCAAATTTACAGCGCTCTCAATCACAGACCAGGAAGCTGAAGAGGAAGAGATGACCGATGTGGAAGAAGAAATAGACATCAAGACCGAATCAAGGAAAAGTGGAATTTCACAGAATCGGCTTCTCAGAGAATTATATGAAGCCGGAAATCCTATAGTCGGGACATTGGGAGAAGATTTGGGACGATACCCGTTCCTTGTTCTGTATGGGACACCTAAGATAAAGTGGGCCATCACCAGAGCCGAAAAACGGAGATTAACTGTCAATCATGTCTCCCAGGATGCGCCAGCCACGTTGCCACCTTCTGGATGAGACATAAAAGAGGAATGGCCTCAAATTGATGACAAGGCCGATCAGGCAATGGAAATAGGGTTATCGAGTAAAGTGGTTTTCCCGAAGCCACCAACACACATGACAAAGCATCTGCGGCCGCTGTATGTGAAAGCAAAGGCTAATGGGATATCTGTCACCAAAGTACTAATTGATAACGGGGCGGCCATTAATGCAATACCAGTTAGGATGCTAGGACGTTTGGCCAAGTCCGAAGAAGACCTTCTCCCTACGGAAGTGATGCTTACCGGCTTTAATGGAGGGGCGACGACAGCAAAAGGAGTTATTCCATTGGACCTGCAAGTGGGAAGTACTACGAAGACAGTGGTCTTTTTCGTCATAGATGGACCAACTACATACAATATGCTACTGGGACGAGACTGGATTCACGGCAGCCGATGCATCCCTTCATCCCTTCATCAATGCCTGGTTTTCTGGAACCAGAGGGACGAAGCAGAGATAGTGCATGCCGACAATAAGCCCTTCGCTGCGGAGACAAACTCGGCCGAATACTTCATGTACGAAGGGAACTATGGGCCGGCTAGAGTTTTGAATAAAGGGGAAAGCCCTACCATTGTGGCTCAAAATGACGAGTCTTACCCCTCTGGGTTGCTGGACGATTTGTTTGCACAGACAAGACCAACCACAGTGGTCTTTGGAGAACCGACACACATCGAGTCGAATGAAGAACGGCCAGAATAAAGAGCAAGCCGCTCTTGCGGCCTCCAAGGCCAATTTATTGGCCTATGTGATAGAGCGAAGAAGTGAGGACGAAGCACATGCCGCTATTTCTGCCTTAAGAGGCAAATTACTGGCATACCAGACGGAGGAAAAAATAAAAGAACTATGTGGAGTGGACTACTTGATGGAAGAAGGAGAATCAAAGGAAGAAGAGTTCGCCCTGAATGGACGACACAAGATAAACATCTCAAGAGGACAAGATGTTTTGGATGAGGTAAATATAGGGAATGAGCACGATAGGCGCATAACTTACGTCAGCAAGGAATTGGAGCCCCAGGTACGTGAAAATTTAGTTTATTTGTTGCAAAGATACAAAGATTGTTTTGCATGGGACTACCATGAGATGTCTGGTTTAGATACGTTGGTAGAGCATAGGCTGCCAATCATGCCAAGTCATAGGCCTCATAGGCAGCCTCCCCGGAGGTTTGCGCCTAATGTCATGCCTGATATTAAGAAAGAAGTTGAACGACTGTTAGAGGCAAAATTCATTAGGACGACCAGATATGTAGAATGGTTGTCAAATATTGTCCCAGTTAGGAAAAAGAATGGAAAGATAAGGATTTGTATAGATTTCAGAAATTTAAACCTGGCGACACCAAAGGATCAATACCCAATGCCGACAGTAGATTCCCTAGTGGATTCCACGGCAGGGTATCATGTATACTCGTTTATGGATGGGTATGCGGGCTATAATCAGATTTACATCGCCAAAGACGATGTACATAAGACGGCCTTTAGATGCCCAGGTTCTCTAGGGTGTTATGAATGGACGGTCATGCCATTCGGCCTGAAAAATGCTGGTGCCACTTATCAGCGGGCTATGAACTTGATCTTTCATGACATGATTGGCGAATTCGTAGAAGTCTATGTGGACGATATAGTGGCCAAATCCGTGACTATGGACGAACATTTTGGCCACTTAGCAGCGGCCTTCGAACGAATGAGGAAGTTCAAACTAAGAATGAACCCTGCCAAATGTGCTTTCGGGGTGTGCGCAGGAAATTTCCTAGGGTTTCTAGTGCACCAACGGGGAATTGAGATCGACACCAATAAGTCTCGGGCAATCACTAAAGCTATGCCACCCCGAAATAAAAAAGAGTTGCAGAGGTTTTTAGGGCAAATTAACTTTTTAAGACGATTCATCTCCAACTGTGCAGGAAAAATAAAAGTGTTCTCCTGCTTATTAAAGCTAAAGGGCGAGGACGAATTCGTCTGGACCGAGGAACATCAACAAGCATTTGACAGCCTGAAGAAATACTTGTCACAACCGCCGGTGATGGTACCTCCAGTGCCAGGAAAGCCAATAAAATTGTACATAGCGGCTGAAGAGCGGTCTATAGCTGGGATGATCGCGCAAGATGACGACATGAACATCGAGAGAGCCATTTACTACATTAGCAGACAATTGCTGAATTATGAATGTAATTATTCTCCCATGGAGAAATTATGTTTGGCTTTATACTTCACATGTACTAAATTACGAGCCTACCTTAGGCCGAATATAGTGTACTTGATTACAAGAATTAATATAATAAAGTACATGTTTTCTCGTCCCATCTTGCATCAAAGAGTCGGTTTTTGGTCGCTATCACTTTCAGAATTTGATATACGGCATGAACCCCAAAGGGCCGTTAAAAATCAAGCCTTGGCCGATTTTTTGGCCGACCATCCATGTCTTAGCACGATGAAGGAAATAGGAATGGATTTGGACGAATGCAGTCTGAAGCCGTGGACGATGTACTTCGACGGATCCAGCACAATGAATGGAGCTGGAATAGGATTAGTCCTGGTCAGCCCGTTGGGAGAATCTTTCCGATTCTTAGTCAAGTTAACCGAACACTGCACTAATAACCAGGCCGAATACGAAGCCTTGATACTTGGGCTAGAGATGCTCCTCAATATGGGAGTAACCCATGCGTCCATCAGGGGAGATTCGCAGCTGGTAATTCAACAAGTGATATGAGCTTTCAAATGTCAAAGCCCATCAGTAATGGCATTACTAGACGTGGCCAAAGAATTAGTAGAACGATTTGATCACGTTGAATTGGAGTATATTCCAAGGGCAAAGAACGAACTGGCCAATAGCTTAGCCCAAGCAGCATCCGGATATAAACAGACAAACACAGGTAAGGTATACAGGAGCGAAGAGATTGAGCCAGTCCTCATGAGGCGAGCTAAAGATACGGACGCTATGGTAATCGAAGCCGAAATAGGAGACGATTGGAGGAGCGAAATCAAGACGTTCCTAAAGCAGCCCGAAGCAGGGAGGGATCAAAAGCTAAAACTTAAAGCTTTGAACTATGTAGTATCAGGAGATGTGTTATATAAGAAACGACAAGATGGTTTGTTGTTGAAATGTGTAGGGCCATCCGAATCCAAAACTATCATGGCCGAAGTGCATGAAGGCATTTGTGGGGCTCACCAAGCCAGAGTAAAGATGAGATGGTTGATTATACGAAGCGGCTATTATTGGCCAAAGATGGGAGAATCGTGCACCTCGTATGCCAAATAATGCATTGCTTGTCAGAAGCACAGACCTGTTCAGAGGGCTCCAGCAACTGAGATGGTCCCAGTCATTAAACCGTGGCCGTTTATGGGATGGGCGATAGACTTGATAGGGAAGATTTACCCTGCATCAAGTAAGAAGCATACTTTCATCGTCGTTGCTACCGACTTCTTCACTAAATGGGTGGAGGCCATCCCAGTTATAGAAATCTCCCAAGAGCAGATCATCAAGTTCATAAAGGAATATATAATTCACCGATTTGGTATACCACAGACAATAATGGTAGATCATGGTACTTCATTAAACGGTGAAAAGGTAAAAGACTTCCTGGGCGAATACGGAGTCCGATTAGTGAACACGACTCCCTATTACCCTCAGTTAAACGGTCAAGCAGAATCAACCAACAAGACCCTTAAAGGATTAATTCGGAAAATGGTAACGGATAATGCCAGGCGATGGGATGAATATTTGAGTCAAGCGTTATGGGCCTATAGAACGTCGCCGCGAACAAGTACTTCGGTGACGCCATTCCAATTAGTGTATGGTCAAGAGGCTGTGCTCCCGGTAGAAATGAATATTGAGTCTACCAGGGTAATGCTGCAAGACAAACTGACACGGGAAGACTACGATGAGGCAATGATCCAGAACTTGTTGGAACTCGACGACATCAGATGTGATGCGCTAAATCATCTAGAAGCACAAAAGAAAATGATAGCCAAAGAATACAACCTCAGAGTAATGGCTAAATCGTTCAAGGAAGGCGAATTAGTGTGGAAGACTGTGTTGCCACTTGGTTCTAAGGACCCATCATATGGCAAATGGTCGCCTAATTGGGAAGGCCCATTCATGGTAAAAAAATGTTGCAAAATGGAGCCCATCATCTACAAGACTTAAATGGAAGAGTGCATACAAGAGCAATAAACGGCAAATACTTAAAAGAAATATGTGCCCTTAGTATGGGAGCACGAAAACAAAAGGCACTGAAACAATAGTAAGTTCTCATTAAATAGGGACGAAAACGTCCTAAGAATACAAGGATAGACGATATAACGTCTTACAAAACATTACTTTTGGCCCAAAGATCACCGAAAATCACCAGGCAGCCCCTTAATGGCCGAAAGCGTCTCCCTCGTCAGGCGCCATTCGTCCTGTATTTCTATACCCACTGCGTCTAAGTCGGCCAGGCTCTTCTCGAAATTAATGCGGGACAATCCCTCGTACTCCGTCGTAGACTCGTCCATCTCCTCCTATCGAGTAACGAGGGTCTTCCTTTTAGCCTCCTTCCTCATGCGGCTTTCCTCAAGAAGGCGCTGAATCTCTTTTAGTTGGCGTTCCAGGTCCAGGAAGACCGATTCTTCGGTCACCATTTCTTTCGCTGTCTCCCTCAAGGCCTGATGTCGTGCTTCAAGAGAATCACGAAGCGTTTCTTTCCTCATCACAAGAGAACGAAGCCCGATCTTCTGGCTGTGCATATTGTGATACCGAGAGAGGAGGTTTGCTATGTCATTTTGCATTTTTTGGAGGAAAAGCCGATCATCAACAGATATTGGCAAAGTAGGGAGGGCCAATAGTCGGTTCAACTCGGAGGAGCTTTTGTCCAATTGAAGGACGTTCTCCGGCCGCGCGGCTTGATTGATTTCTAGTGCAGCGAAGGACGCATATTGGCCAAGAACCTCCTGAAGGGCCTCCATATCTGTGCTGGAGCTGACTGAAGGCGATCCAAAATGTCCTGGATTGTTTGCAACAATGCGTCGAATACCTGTACACAGAAGAAATTAGCAAGTATAAGCCAGGATAAGGACGAACTAGAGAAGAAGAAAAGACTTACCATCCCAGAACCAGAACCAGAGGGCTGACCCACCAGTGCCTCGAAGGCCTCAGCCACGGGCTGCGCTAACTCTTGAGGACCTGAGGATGATGGATGCTGGGGGACAAGAGTCGACTGTGGTGCAGCCTGAAGAGAAGACGGCCGAACAGGAGAACTCATTGGCAAAATATGAGACTCAGTCCGAGGGGATGACGGCTGCTCAAGAGCAGCCAGTACTTGGACAATCTGAGCAGGAGCTGCGGAAGAAACAACCATGAGAGCCGAAGATGACGGCCGCTCAAGCTCAAGAAACTCCACTTGAGGAGAAGAAGGCAGAGGAGCCAAAGACGACGGCTGTGCTGAGACCGAAGTCTGATGCGCAGAAGTGCTAGGAGATATCGCTTCTGGCATCGACTACTATGGCGCAGTAGTCGGCCGAACATCTATAAGAGAATCGGAGTCGGACGAATCAGAAATATAAATGATTTCATCTTCTTCGTAAATGCGACGAAGTACGTCGTCCTTATACATGGACCGAGCCTCCTCTAATGACTCCAATTCGGCCAAACTATAGAGGCCGTCCACGTCCCTATAACTCCCCCTGAGTCCTGAGGTAGACATCATGTGTACTAAAGGGTATAATTGCCTAAGGTAATGCCACAGAGCCCCAGTCGGCCAGATAGGCTCTGGCACCTCATCCTCATCATCTGAATCCTGCACGATTGGTGCAGAACCGTCCAAGGGGAAGCGATCAAATGGGGAATGATCACCAGGAATCTCCTCAACTCTTAGACGCGAATAGCCAGATTCAACAGATGGCTCCATACCTTAGGGGTCGGCTCCAATTGCATCTCCCTCCCCTGGAAATTGCGTCATGACGGAACCTTCGACAGTGTCATCCTCATCAGAGGGAAATTGAACAGCTGGCATCCCTGCAGGTCCCGCTCTCTCATCTCCACCCACAGGAGCTTCGGCCTCTGGAATTCGCACCGTTTCAGGAATTGCTGAAGGCGGATCAATCTTAAGGGCCTATACCAAATGCACAGTCATGATATCAAGATACCTCAAACCTGTATGAATATAAAAGAAAGCAGGTCTCAAATTCACACCTTAGAGCGACGGGCGAGCAGAACGTCCGAATCAGAACTTCGGCTGGGAGAAGGCTGTTTCCTTTTAGCAAGCTTTATACTCTTGGGTTTAGACGCCTCAGCTGCCTTCTTTGACCCCGAAGGCTCAGAAGATTTGGGGGACAAAGGAATAAAAGAAAACACCCTCGCGGGAGGCAAAGAAAAATATCGCTCACGGGGTGATTGCCAGAAACGGTCAAAGCAACGATGAACCGATGTACAAGGAGTGAAATGAGCTATGACAAAAGAAGACAGCAAGGAGCGAGTCTCCACTAAGGAGTCCTCAACTTCAGAAATAGAAAAGACCTTAAAATGGTCTGACGACGCAGAATACGAATGAAAGAGAGCAAGAGGCCACCCTTGGACGAAGCCAAATTGACGAGCGACGAAGTTGGGCGAATATGCCTCCACTCCAGCCTTACCATTGGCCCCGGTCAAGATGTCATGAAACAAGTCACGGCTGCATAAAAACTTACGCCATACACGAAGACATGTTTCATCCTCTTCCGAAAGGGGAAGGTCATGAACGAAAGACGGACTGTTCGACATAGTAAAAGGGAAAAAGGAAGGAACCCGAGGAAGAGTGTAAAAATAATCAAAGGTAGCACGAGGAAGGAAAGAAGACGGCCTAAGCTGAGCGAAGAGAAGGCCGGCACAAAAGTAAGGGTGAGTCGAATCAATTGTGCCAAAAATAGGAAAATAGGCTCTTAACCAAAGTTGGACAATCCACAAGGGGCCAGAGGCAAGAGGTGATGACCCCGACCGAAGTTGCTTTTGGAGGACGGCCAGCCCCCGATACATGGCGGCAAGAAGAAAAGAGGCCAAGTCTAATTGACGGCCATGGGCGAGATCAGAAGAAATGGGGAGGTAACCCGCCACAGGTTTTTGGCTGGGTGTGCAAACGATATATTTGCACAGCCAGTAATGAAGGAAAGCTGTACGTTCTAGCATTGAAACCGTACCAGCCGTTTTCGAATATGTGCGAAGAAGAGAAGAATAAGACGAAAAAGAGGAAGGACTCATTGAGGGAGGGGGAAAATGAAAGTTTGTGGAGGCCGAAATGGTCGCTCCAAGAGGGGTTAAACTAGTAAGGGCCCTAATGTCACGAAGGGTGACAGTAAAGGGCCCAACCGGAAAAATGAATACATTGTACTCGGAAGACCAAAAGAGTAAGGAAATGGGAAACAAGTTGCGATCAAAGGCTGGCAGAGACAAGGAAAGCTCAATAAGAGGAAGAAGATGGTGTTTTTGTAAGAAGGCACGGGTATCCGCATGTAACAACATACGTTGATACCAGGCTTCGAAAGCTGTATCAGGCTCTGGCCAGGTGCGAATCGGACTGGACTGAGCAAGGACATAAATGTTAAGTGGTTCAGAAAACAGAGGGCTAGAAGAAGAGGGAAATTGCTAAGCAACCAGGGCCATTACGATAGCATTATCATCAATGAAGATGGGGCCAAGAGCGCACTGGCCGAAATCCTCATCAAGAGTGTGAAGGCCAAACACACTCACAGAAGAATCTTCCAATGCCAACTTGTAATCAGCAAAAGTTGAGTCGTTAGTTTTGGGAAAAGAGGAAGAAGAAGCCATTGATGACAAAAGATCAAGAAAGAAGTACAAACGAGTTTGCAGAAAAGGCAAAGGTATAGCAAGAGACAGAGGGGAGTGAAGCCTTATGGACAGACGAAGGGTTCAACCTGGGACAGCTGTCGCAACATGAATCGTCAAGGAGTAAGAACAGCGGGAAAATGGAAAAGAATAGAAAGTTGCCCTAGACAGGTGTTCGAATGCAACTTGCTGCATCAGTGACGTGCGACGGAAGGAAACGCGGAAGTGACATAAAAAGCGGCTCTTAAATGGGCCTAATGATGAAACGCGTAAGAAAGGGCCGCGCATTTATTGCAGATATGACGGGTTTGCGTAAAACTCTAAGGGATGGCCCGACAAACTATAGGGCGAAGAATCCAACCCCGAATCTACTTCGCCCGACCCTACTACTTCGGCCTCCAATAGATCGACCGAGTCTCAGAATCTTACATCGGCCTTCAGAGTCGGCCAAGAACAGGTGTCAACACTACACTTTCCAAAGACGTCGTCCAAGCCTTCTCCATTATCAACGTAAAGACTGATATGACAAGACTATCAGGTCACGGGTTTACTCTGACAGAGGACCAGACTTTGGGCAGGGAGCCCCTCCAACCAATCAGAAAGCACGTGAAAAAACCCTTCACGTGACAACAGTGCCAAGGTCTCTTCACCACCATATTTAAAGGACCTAAACAAACTCTCCATAGTCAAACAGAGTCCCGAAAATGAGAAGGAAAAAATCAAATAAGGCAGAGCAGAGTTGGGAAAAGGAAAAGCTCTACATGAAACGTATGCCACCAGAGGTGGAAGCCTCTCTTTAGTAAGGTGCGAAATGGAATGTAAAAAGACTCGCTAACGGCCATCCACACAGTGTAAGGTGTGAAATGAAATGTAAGGTTGTGGATGGGCTGCGTTCGTTAGCGACAGAGTACCCGAGGTTCTCTGTGTGGAAGGTACTGCACCTCCCGAGTTGCGGCTGGGTTTAGCTCATAAACAACAGCTTGCCTGAGCTTCTACACGCGGAGCATGCTGCTTACCTGGGACCTCAGACTCTATAGACTGGGGATTGGCCGAACGAAGGGCCGGCCAAAGGCGGAAACAGGTGATCATATAAGTTTCCATCGCTCCAATCTATACGCCTTTTCGTCTTCTCCGACCGAGAATTCGCTCCCCAGATTCTCTGGATTGAGGGATCGATCGAATAGTGGGCCGGTCGAAGGCAGAAAGGAATGGTCTTAAGTTTCTCTCATTTCAATCTATACGCCTTTTTTTCTTCGACCAGAAAACTATCATACAGGTTCTCTAGACTGAGGGATTGGCCGGGTACCATCCCTCGATTGGAATAGCGATCTTCACTGAAAAGAAAATTCACCTCGATCTTCACACTCCCAGTTCAATCAAGGTAAATTTGGGGGACAATTGTTGGTAGACGAAAATCCCCACCATAGGACGAAGTCGCCCTAGGACGAAAGGAAGAATGAAGAGAAAAAGTATGATGGGCCGAAGAACGACGACGAGCTTGGGGCGATCAGACCAATGGTTAGGGTGAAAACCTATGATGCGGTTACTTCCACGATCGTAGCAGTTGGACGATTTTCCCTCCATAACCAAGCGGTTGAGACACGCAGCTCAGCGGTTACAGGCACGATCTTGCAACTGCATGGAGATACTGGAACCGCCTAAAACGGTTGACAAGCTTCACTATAAAAGCCTACCTACACCAAGAAAAGAAGCCCCGATCAAATGAAGACTCAAATGAGCATATTTTTATTTTTCATTTCTTAGATTGTAATCTTAGGACTGTAACTTGTGTGCTTGCGCCCCTTGGAGGCTTATTCACTTAATCAAACACCCCTTGCTGGGACATTGTCTCAGGAGGTTTGAACCTTACACGCTCTTCTTTCTTCATGCATAAAAATTACGCAAACACCTATAGAACTTATGTCAGGACTATCTGAGTACTTTTATGACCACCGCAGAACTCCATTACTTCGGCAATTTAGGGCACTATGTCTTAACGTGACTTTCAGGGTCCAATGCATGATTTTTGAATCTATTTTCTTAAGTCTGGAAAAGAAAATTTTCTCCCAGTGACGAAAGGTCTAAATTTAGAAAACAAAATAGTGTTGTAGTTGCATATCTGATACATATCAATCTGACTGACTTGTGAGTGAACAATTAGTCTTCACTATAAATGATAAAGTGGAGACTCCTTATTGAGATCATACTGTATCAATTTGATCATACGGAACTATAGTTATCACGGACCTGAAGAGATGAAATACACTAGCTATGAGAGCCTGTTAACCATACTCAGGATGGAACCCTAACTCATTTGGTTCCTTGGCATATCTGCTATGAGAGTTGTGGCTTACTACTCAAGTCTCATTCCGGGATATCTACACCGCAAGGCATACTGCGTTATCTCCAATTCCCTACCATAATTCTTGTAAGAGAATCATACCATGCCCTTATTTTTTTCACTCTATTCATTTATGATACGTCTCGTCGAAGTTGGGTAAATTGAAAAAAAAGAGGAAAAAAGTTCATGGGCTAGGTTGAATAGCTCTTACTGTAGGTCTGAGCTGGTAGAAGGGTACTATATCCTGAACCTGAGGGGTTTACTGGCATAAGTCATGTAAGTACTGATATATTGTTCTTACTCTTACCCTCAGTGAACGAAAAGGTTCAACTCTCGAACCACCTAAGTCTTACCCGATATACAATGATCTGAATTGCACGTGAGTAGCTATCAATATATTTCATGATAAGAACCTCATTGTGTTTGATTCCAAGAAGATCCCTCCACGTGTTCTAAGCCTCAAGAACCTCGAATCTTGATTTCGTAAGTACAAAATGCTTCAAAGATCAAGTCCAACCCTTAAGGAACCTTGCCTTTCAGAATCATTCTTTATTTCTTTGGAGAATCTTGAGTGCCATAACGCTTGCCACACATTGATAAGATTTTGTTCCATAGAACCAAGAAAGAATCCACTCCTTCAAGATAACAAAACTCACTTTGTTTTATCAAAAGATAAAAGTTCTTAATTAATTATCATTACAATGAATAATACCCCTTTAAATAGGTGGCTAACCCTAATTTTACCAAAATATAACAAAACCCTATTAAAATAAACCCAATAACACATAAAATCCTTCAAAATTTCGTGCATGGGCTTTCTAATTTAAATAAAGTTTAGCCCAACACTTAAACAAAACATAATCTTAAAAGACATAAAACATAAAATCTATAGGGATAACATACGTCCGTATTTTGTCCAGGAATGAGTATGAATTTGATTTTAATGTAAACTACAAAGTTTCATATCTCCGAGTCGTCGTTCTAGTGTGACTTGATTCACCAAAATCAGATATCGAATGGGAACATTATGGCCAAAATACAAAGCCTGCGCAAATTAAGCTACTACAAATGCACCATTCAAAAATTAAGATCAAAATCAATCAAGGTAGCCCATGCACATCCAAGAATCATTCCATACATGCCTTATACGTAATAAATCCTTCATATAAAGTCCCATGCATGGCCTAAACTTCAAAACCCAAGGAATCTTCCAAATCCACCAAAATGGCCCAAATACAACAATCGGACCAAACCAATTCTGCATCATATCATTCCCCCTCTCTTGAAAAGGATTTGTCCTTGAATCCGTACCTGGATCATAGATAGTAATGATAAAATCAATTCGATGATTATTTTGGAACAAAAAAAATCACAAGGAAGAGAAGTGTCAATGTTAGTATAATAATGTTTTCCTATTATTCCCTCTTGTCCATACTCTTCCTCAAAATTCATTTTCATTGCACTCGCTGCCCCAATGAGATTCCTAATTAATTTCACATTCTTAATCTCATTCACAACAGATTCTACATGATTAACACTTGCAAAACTCTCACACATGTTCACCCAAGTGTTTCCCGACTCACCATTCTCATTTGGATGCTCAAAACTCTCAACACATTCGACTACACATGTAGTTTGATCAATACATTTAGCCATGTATTGAGCTTCATATTTATCATCACCAGCAACAACTAAGTCATCCACATCCGTAATAGCAACAACCTTCGCATCACACTCACTATTCACTACTTGCTCACTCACTACCATGCCCATATTTTCTTCTTTTACATTCACAACATCAATAGCAAGTTTATTTTCTAAGCACTCGGCAACTCTTTCTTTTTTCTTATTTTCAACCTCACTTTTTCTCTTCATTATTAATTGATCTGTATAGGCTTGTTGTGGTGTTAAAAGAGAAAGAATCAATGACCTCCGCTCCGTGACATAAATGAACCTACTCCTCTCAACATGATGCCACACTTGTCTATCATACTACCACGAACCACCCAACAATATATGACAATCAAGCATAGGCACCATATCACATAATACCTCATCATAAAACCTCCAAATAGTAAATACAACCATAACTTGATACTCTACCTTAACCTCATCACAATTAGACAAATCTCGTAACACACAAGTCTTATGATGGTTTTACAATGATAACCTCAATTTCTCCATGAGACTGTTACTAACTAAATTAGCCCAATGTTCCCACTCAATAATCACACTACACACCTTGTATTTGACAAATACTCTAGTACGAAAAATATTATCTCTTGGATATCTGATAATATCAACCAACACACTTGGCATCTTGATAAAACAAACTCAATAATGAGGAAAAGACTAAAAAGATGATAAAGACAAAAACAAGGCAAAAAATAAGACTAAAAAATTGAGAAAAGACCACAGGAGACTCAAAACAAAGCATACAAAAATGATATTCGAAACTCAGTGACAAATTCAACCAAAAATTTCCATTTCAATTAAGAAACACTAAGGCAATCCTCAGCATAACTTAACACACAAGCTAATTAATCAATCTTTTTTATTTCTCTTGCACAAATTTGAATTTAAATTTTTTTTAATAATTTTTTTATAATGACCTTTTAACCCTCACTATGCATGCAAATTAACAAATAAACTGATTCAAAACTGATTAGAAATCGGAAACTAAAACTGACTCAAATCCCCTAACTAATATATGGGCAAGATTTCGGGACTTGATATGAGAACATACGGCATCCAACTATGCAATATTCACTAGAGCTTGATGAGGATATGGAAATCAATATATTATGGGTCTCGTAACGCTTTATAGATCAAAAGTTGCAGCTGTTTTAAAATCAGTATGCGGCTGACAAATTATGACCAAATTGATCCAAAAATTGAATACAAATTCGACCCTAATTGACTCAAAACTCCAAGAATTGAATCATATACGCTATTATCATGTAAAAACATTATAATAACATCTAAGATTTAGTCACAAACAAAAATAAAAAATAACATAAAAAAATTCAATATGGACAGATTTTGAAACAGACTAAAAAACGAATAAGATGAGGAAAACAAGAAATATAAAGACTTCATAAAACGATAAAGATAAAGAAAATCTTGATCTTTGATCCCTGAGTTCCTGATACCAAATGATAAGAACCTGCCTGGAACAAGCCAAGAAAACCCACACGAGATTGAGATTGTTCCAAAGAAAACCAAGGCAGTAGGGAATCACAACTCTAAACCTCTGAAGAGCAAGCAATAGAAATCTAGAGTACTAAAGGGGCACCACAAAGGGTTAGCAAGCCTTTAATAAGATAAAGTCAATGAGAACAAGTTGAGAGTTACTCAAGTCTCAAGAAAATTGTGATTTTTATTAAAAAATATATTATCATCATTACAATGAATAATGCCCCATTAAATAGGTGGCTAATAATAATTATACCCAAATATAATAAAACCCTAGTAAAATAAACCCAATAACAAATACAATTCTTCAAAATTTTCTACATGGGCTTTCTAATTTAATTAAAGTTCAGCACAACACTTAAAAAAAATATAATCTTAAAAACATAAAACATAAAATCTATAGAGATAATTTTCCATCGTATTTTGTCCAGGAATGAGTCTGAATTTGACTTTCACGTAAACTAAAACGTTATAGATATCTGAGTCTTTGATCTATTGCAACTTGCTTCACCAAGATCGGATTTCGGATGATAAAGTTATGGTAAAAATACAAGGTTTGCGCAAATCCCGACACTGCAAATGCACCATTCGAAAATTAAGATCAAAATAAATCAAGGTAGCCCATGCACGTCCAAGACTCATTCCATACATGCCTTATATATAATAAAGCCTTCAAATAAAATATCATGCATGGCCTAAACTTCAAAACAAAGGAATCTTCCAAATCCACCAAAATAGCCCAAATACAACAATCAGACCAAACCAATTCTAGATCATATCATTTCATGATAGCTGAAATTTGTACCACACTATTTCTACACCTTTGTTTTGCATTTCTATTACTCTCACATTGACTATCAAGGGGATAATCTGCCTATTAGTTTTTTCGTCATAGACGTTGGTGACTTCATTAACCTTATCTGGATAACTGTGGATCAGGTAGTGGCATTCTCCCAATAGTTCCACTAACACCCTTTTTTGAGCTTAATTTCTCTCCCGTTTACTACTGCATGAGAGAATTTAATTATCTTTCTCCAAGATAGTGCTTTTATCTCAAAACATTAGGTATGTCTTCTATCATCTATTTGTCATGTATATGGCATCTTTATTTGTACCTTATATAATTAGGAAGTGAAGCCTATATCCTTACCACGTTGTATCCATACACACCACAGGTCAAGCCCAAGGGCATTACAATATACTATAAATTTACCAAATCTTGAGAGTGACGTCGGGACAGCTATTATAGTCATTTGCCAACACATGAATATGTTGTGAGATTATCGTACCGTAAATATACGATGTCAAGTTTTAATAAATGATGAATAAAGAGTGTCGAACCTACGGGGATTGAAATCGAATTCACACTAAGTACTATAATTAATAAACTTAAATTTATTTAGAAATCAAATTTAAAATAACCTAAATTAAAATTATAAACTAAAGAAGTGAAAAGTCAAAACGTTTAAATTAAGAAAGAATATAATGAGATAAATTTTAGAGTCTGATTTCACCTATCTATCCCCTATGTATTTGTTATGTCAATAAATTATTACTCAATTTCTTATTTTATAAGCCGAAAATTCTAAATTATTCTAATTCCTCTCCCGAGTGTCAAGTGAAAATATTATTAATTTCTAATTTTGATATCCCTATAAAAATCTAGTAATTAATAATTCTTTACGCCCTGTGATTCTTTTTTAACGACTTCAAAGGAATTATAAGCCTCCCGAACTCTATAAAATTCCTATGTTATATTTTCTAGAACCTATTCAAAATCCCCTCTTCTGAGTGATAGATTCTAAATATGGAATCATCTAATTTGTGGCTAATAAACCAAAAGCATTAAACACAAGAAAAAAAATAAACTGAATTAAAACTTCATAATAATTAATTGGCAATCAAACACATAGGTTCAAGTATAGGCTACATCATCCTTTAGAATAAGAAAATTAGTTCATAACTAAATAAAAAGAACAATGAAAACGGAGTCAATAACATATTGAACATCATAAGAGTTTGAAGAAATAAATTAGAAGATAAAAATCGAATCGAATCCCTTCATCTTCGGACATCACCGCCTTCGTCTCCTATTGTCGCTCTTCAATTCCCTCATTAGATCTTTCTAAATTATGTGTTTTAAGCTCTCTTGTTGTGTCTAATTGTCTTCCTAGGGTTTTCGAAGTACTATGTATTCATAGGGAAGTTTGGGGAGTCTTTATAAGTGTAGAAAATAGATTTTTCTAGTTTGAAAATCATTTGGGGCATCGCGATGCCAGCTTCTCTGAAATTCTAGTGTGTTTGCTGATGGTGATGGCGTCTAGAATGTTTTGTTTTGCATATATTACCTTTCTTGCGTGCTTAATTTGCATCATTAAGCTCCCAAAACACATACGTTAGCCTCAAGATCCATGCTCTAATGTTTCCTTTAAATAAAACACAAAACAAACTACAAAACACGTAAAATGGCACAAAACCGAACAAAATAATAAGTTAAGAATGTATAAATAAGTAGGTATAAATCAAACTTATCAAACACCCTCAAACTTAAGATTTTGCTAATCCCAAGCAAAAAACTAAATAAAAACTAAATAAAAGTAAACAAATAAAAGTAACTAAATTAACTAGGCCAATTTCGTAGGGATCTCGATTGTATTTAGCGTATGCAACAAGTATTTAAACCCCTAGGCAGCCCTAGTGGACGAGTTATAGTCTCGTGAGGACTTACAACCATGACACCCACAAGCATCATTCACACATATGCAATCATGCAACAAATAAAGAAACAAATAAAACAGCCCTGGTGGCTAAACATAATATTTTCCTCAAAGAAGGTCTACCAATGAAATCAGAGAACCTTCAAAGTACACAATGCAACTTAAATCCAAGTTCTTGAATAAATTATCTAAGTTAGACTCACAATGTGTGTGTGTGTAAGTATTCAGTTACAGCTCGACTCATAATTAAGTCAATTCAGTGATTTTTTCTTAAAAATTGGGATCCGATGGGTCTAACCAACTTAGATATCTCAAAAGTACTCTATATTTTCCTATTAAGCTCTATATGATATGCTTATATTTTTCTTAATCTTTTGGCACACTTACCTTTTAGGGTAGCATTTCTCCTCATGGTAGTCCTAACGCTCGCACATGGGTAGTTTCACGTTTATCAGTTATAGGTAGTTTTCTTTATGTTTTATCTTTCAAAGTAATTTTTTCTTTTCTGCTCATTTCATTTTTTCACTCCTTTTTTTTTTTACTCTAACCATACCATATATCATAAATAATTATAAAATGAGATAAATATCTAAGCAAACGGTCATTCATCTTCAAATAATTTCTTCAACAAGTCATTTTTTCAACTACCTAGGCTCTTACTGCTAGAAACCTACTTTTAGGTGCTTACGACTCTAACCTAGATAACCTACTCAAGGTATCAGATAAAAATCAATTGGGAACTTATCGTTTCTAGAATTTCACCTTAGAGCAAAAAACACTCATTATTTAGACATATGCTTTACTACGTATGACTTTAAAAAATTATTTTTTAAAAAACAATAGTAGGAACTAACACTAACATGCACACACCTCAAAACTTAAAACTTCCATTTTCCTTAATGTAAGATAAACATAAAAAATAAAGAATGAGGAACAACACTACTGTGCATAGAGTTGATTAGGCTCATGCTGATAAGAATCTGGCTGCGCGGGCTGTGTGGGTTGCGTTAGTACCTGCATAAATACACATGCAAACTAATAAATACACAAATAGAACACAATAAAATAAAACTAAATTAAAGAAAATAAAAATTAAATGTGTGGGTTGCCTCACCGATAGCGCTTTATTTAACGTCTTCAACCAAACGTAACCACCCGAGTGGTCATAATGGCATCAATGTAGTGGACCAGGTAGTCTCATATGCTTTCTTCTTTATTATCCACCATTGATTATGACATGAAAAATACAGTTTGGTTGGCTGCGGCAATTTATTCATGGATGGTCCCCCATGATCTTTTAATGGTTCAGCTATTGGATCCACCCTTGGGTCAGGATCTGTAAGTTTTCTACCAGTTTGAAATTCTAGACATACTGAAAAATTGGCTCGACCTATTTTTTAGCTTTCCAAGGATCATTTTCATCTGGGCATTGACTCTTGAGTTCCTCTTATCGCGGCGCCTTGAAAATGGCTTCAGTTTTGGCTGCGGAGGATCTTCTTTGCATAACTCCACTTTGTTCATTGGTTGCTTGACTACTGGTTCACCCTGCGTTTTGGCTTGATTACATAGAGACACACCTAACACATGGTCATTGTCCATTGCAACTCCCATATCTACAATGTTTATCATGCAACATTCTTCATCACATTAAGGACTTGGTATGGCTTTAAAAACACTAAAGGTGACTTCTTCATTTTGAACTCGTATTATCAGTTTACCTTTCTGCATAACAATGATTGCTCTACTTGTTGCCAAGAAAGATCCCCCAATGATGATCAAGATATCATGATCCTCCTTCATATCAAGAATAATAAATTCAACAAGAAAGTATGACTTATCCACCTTAACCAACACGTCATCTACTATTCATCGTGGGTAGGTTGGAGATCTATCTGCTAGCTGCAATGTGACGGTGCTTGGCTTTACCTCCCATATGCCCAATTGTTTCTAGATGGATAAGGGCATGAGATTGATACTCGTACCTAAATCATATAGCGCCTTACCAAAGTCTCAATTTCTAATAGTTCACGGTATGATAAAGCTGCCAAGATCATTCAGTTTTAGAGGAAGCTTATTCTATATTATGGGACTACACTATTTTATGAGTGCTACTATTTTCAAATCGACCAGATTCCTCTTCTTGGACATCATCTCATTCATAAACTTCACATAGTTAGGCATTTGTTGTAATGCGTCTGTAAAAATGATGTTGATAAGAAGCTTTTTAAAGATATCTAGGAACTTGACAAACTGATCATCCAACTTCTTCCTTTGAAAGCGTTGGGGATATGACAAAGGTGTTTTCGGGATATGGGTGGCTTATACAGAGGAGCTGCTACATTGTTCTCTTCTTTCATTATTATTTCCTCCTAAAATGTCACCTCTTTATCTTGACTTCATTGGTTCTTATAGGTATTTCTAATCTCTTTCTCACTCCTAAGGGTAATGGCCTGGCATTGTTCCTTGGGATTGGCTTCGATATTACTAAGAAATGCCCATTTCTATCGATTAGCCATGGAAGAAACAAGTTGACCTATTTGTACTTTGAATGACTTCATTATTGCCTCAATATTGCCCATGTGTGTTTCAATGTTGTTCAACCATGACTCATTCTTCTCAAGCCTTTCTGAAGTTTTAGCAACGAACATGCCTTTAAGGTCTTCTAAGGATGGTTTCTACTCAATCTTTTGATTGTTGAAGCCATGAGGAGGTTTCAAGACATTCTCTGTGTTTGCATATGACATGTTCGGATGATAATAGTTAGGTATATGGTTAACTCTATAGTTGTTAAAGTTTCGATTGTTCACATATTGGACTTGCTCAAAATTTTTTCATCCATTTGGGTACATAAGACTAGCCGTAATAGCAGCTTCAATAGATAGTTGGGCCTTTTTGTTGGTCAATGTTGCTATATAAGTCATAAGTGATGAAACTTGAGCTGTAAGTGCAACAATAAGATCCACTTCATGTATACCGACCACCGTATTCATCATCGAGCGTTCACTTGGCCACTAGTAATTGTTAACAGCCATCTCCTCTAATAGAGCATAAGCATCTTTAGAATTTTTCTTGAACAATATTCCTCTAGCATCTGCATCAACCATAGTCTTGCTCGGACCATTCAAACCATTATAAAATATCTAAATCTTGACACATTCTTCATAATTCTGATGTGAGCACCTCCTAAGTAGATCCTTAAAGCACTCTCATGCCTCATACATGTTCTCGGTCTCCAACTTCTTAAATATGTTAATCACTGTTCTCAGCTAGGCTGATTTAATGGGTGGAAAGAACTTCGTAAGAAATCTTATGGCCATATCCTCCCATGTCATGATGCTTAACTGAGCTAAACTTGTTCCGCACATCGTTTTGCACCTTTTTTCTGATGCCGAGGAGTGCGAGTTATTAGGTAGTGACGTTCCTACCCATGACACTTATTGAAGGTATTCCACGTGGTTACTTGTGTACCACACATCTCATTGCACCTCTTGCCTATATCGATCATGGGTATTTCCAAGAAATATCAAACAAATCTTAGAGTTTAAAAAAATAAGATGTGTGTAAAAGAGCGAGCAATTTATAAAGAATGAAAAAAATTTACTTGTATTTCAAGGATCTATTGCTAATCTAACAACTCTTTGTGGATCATTTCAAGAGAGGCTTCATGGACAATGCTCTTGCTTGCTCGACGTTCTATAGCTTCCTGAACCGGGCGCCATCCAGCTTCTTGAGGTGATAGGCACCCGACCTAATGACCTCTACTATCGACATTGCCTCACCCTCATGGCATCATGGTCGATACATTCCTAGAGGTATCCATTCCTGACCGGGTCTTTAACCTACTCTTGTAAATCTCTGTAGCTCTCAGTGGCATGACCCATTGTATTATGATGGGAGCAATACACATTGTTGACCTTCTTCTCTACTGGGAACCTTCTCAGATCGAGCTCGGTCAGCAGCCCTTTGTCTTATATTTCCCGAGCTATCTGAGATAATGGCATGTTGAGGGCTATGTAATCTATTCCCCCCGCAACATGCGCAACTTGGATTGGGAGCCTCTGTTGGGATGTATACCCTAGAGCTACATGTGATGTAAATGGTTTCATGTGTTTTGAAATAAAACGATGCATTATTCATTTATCAAATTATTTTTTTATTTTTCGCATATTATATATCTTCGTAAATACCGTAGATTACTTATGTACCTTCAGACTTAGTGTATGAGTGTCATACACCAGAGGATTTAAGTCTAAAGTTAGTAATCTTAAATAGTCCATAGAGAGAAAACAAAGCGGGTACTTTATTAGTGGTTTATCTATAGCTGTGGTCCATTCTATATTTGTATGGAGATCTTAATCTGGATCGTCCATGTAGAGACATGATAATGGAGGCACCTTGTATGATGCGATCATATAGGACTGGACCCAGATAGAAATGACATTCTTATAATATCCGTTAACCAAAGAAAGTCATTTCAATCTACTTGATGGTCATATATGGATTGATCTTAATCCTGAGTGTACTACGAACTCTTGCATGGCAGGCTGTGTCCTTTAATTTACAAAGGTGAGGTTGGTGTTGCAGTCCCGACCAATAGCTACGTACTTTGGGAGCACAGTTTGTTTTGTAGCTGGGAACGTTTTACATAGACATGGAGTTCACTCCTTCTTGCGAGAAGTAGATGAGTATCTTTCTTAAGGGTTGATTCGATACTTGAACGATTTGAGCACTCAAGTCTTTCTATTACGAACAGAAAGATTAATATTCATAATAGTTATGAATAAATCATTCATTAAAGAATCAATGGTACTTAAGGTAAAAATAATTAGAGGGGTATAACGGATATTATGACCCGGCTCTAATTACAAGATACTCGTGAAGGATCAATTCGTATGTAATGACTATATCGATGGACAACGACTTAGTTCGACTTAATATTTCATCTGCGGCAACGAGAGTGCAACTTCGGGTTTTTAGTGGAATAACCCGGAGTTAATAATTTGGAATATCTAATTAAGAGCTTAATTAATATTTCGAGATTATTGGAGCTCGGAACCGTGGGTCCATTTGGTCCCCGTGCTAGCTCGATTTACTATAGCGGATTTAATATAATTGGATAGTCTAATTATATACTCACAAAAGAATAAATATTATTAATATGATTAATAATATTAATTATGTCACACTTGAAACTATATATTAAAAGTTAATGTATGGTATTAATAATTATATGATAATTATTAAATATAAAATATTGAATTATATATATGATATAATTTAATAAGGCTAAGATTGTAATTTATATTATGGGTTTTGGAAACCCTTGATTTAATTTTGGAAGTAATGACTTTCAAATATTAATCATATATTTAATTTGTAACATATATTGACTTTATGGAAAGTAAATAATATTGTTACAAAATTAATGAAGAAATAAATGGGCATGGCCGAATTCCTTGATGTATAAGGAATATGATTTGTTTATTTTGAAACAAAATTTAATCAAAAATCCTAGCCTTGGCCGAATTCCTTGGTGTATAAGGAATAGAATTGTTTATTTTGGAAAAAAATTTAATCCAAAAATCCTAGCCTTGGCCAAATTCTACCTTAGGGAGGGGATTGGTTGTTTTGTTTGAGTGAAACAAAATTGACCTAAGTATAAAAGGAAACTTGATTTTCTTTTGAGAAGGGCTCTCATTCCAAACCCTAGCCACCTTCTTCTTCTTCACAATTCTCTCAAAAGTTGAGAAACAATTTTGAAGAACAAGAATAAGAAAAATATTATTAGTGTGTGATTTAATCTCTAAAACGTTTAGGGATTTGTTTGTGTGTGTAGCCCACACTACTTTCTGTTGGTAACGATTTATAGCTCGGAAGATCTTGTGGCGTTGAAAAATCATCTTCTCTTTCATCTTGTAAGTCACACGGCATTGAGGACAATAATACCTCATTGCCGAACTTCACTTGTTACAATCGGGGCTCGGTTTTGATTTGTTTTAATTCGGGTTTTGGGAAACACCTTGGGGACTTTTTGGGGCTGAGTTAGGATTTTTTTGAGTGGAGAAAATCAGACCTAAAATGCTACAGCATGTCACGCAAATCAGGGACTATTTTGGGTGCAGTTCGCGTGTGTAACGAGTCCAAACAGTCTGTAATTCACTGCAGTTCGGGGGCTGTTCGGGGATGTTTCACGCGCATTCCGGGGCTGAGATCTTGTCCGAAACAGAAGCAAAACTTCAGTATAAGTGCTGGTTCCATTCGGCTTTAAGGAAGGGAAGACATAAAAAATTTTCAAGGTCGATCCGTGTGCCTAATCGCTTCGCTGCGCGAGAGGAAAGCGTTTCCTACAATTAGCATCAAGAGCAAGGTTGAAAGTGTTCTTAACCCTTCACTTTTTCATTTAAAGTTTCTGTTTTTAATATATTTTATGAGTTTAAAATATGATATGCATGTTTAGATGAGTGGGCACATTGTGATATTCATATGATGAATGGTTTTGTTATTTCAAGTGATGAATGGATTTTGCATTGGTCGTAAATTTTTCCGGCTCTTATTTTTGTAGTTGGTTTTGTTTTTTGGGATGTAAGGCCATAAGGCCGTTGTTTACATTTGTTGTAATTTTAATTTTCAATGTAAAGTTTAAATTTTTTTGTAATTTGGAGCAAATCTCTTTACTAATTAGATTAGTATAGGAAAAATAAGAGCCCAGTCAATGCAAAATATTTTGTTTTGTTTTGTTATATGTATGTTTATTTCGAATTGTTTGAATAACATGTCACATAGCTAGGGTGCCCACTCATGCATTTTACTTGCCATAACATGTCATAGATGCATTATCATTATAGACATAAAATATGATTTTATGTAATTTAAAAATGTTTAAGTTACAAAATGATATGCATGAAAATCAATTAATTGGATTAATTGGATTTATGGTTTAAAATCTGAATTCTAATATGGAAAATGATATACACACTAACAATCTCACAAACAAATTTACAAACCCTCTCACTGTAGCTACAGTGAATCACTGTAGCTACAGTGAGAGGGTTTGTAAATTTGTTTGTGAGATTGTTAGTGAGTGTAATCACCACTCTTCTAATATATTGGGCTTAATTAGTGCATAATAAATTCCATTGGTATATAGGATGGAAACCCGGACATAAATTCCATAGCCGATTCCGATGGACGGTAATATGGTCTGCACTCGGGATACAATTCCACGTACCATTGGATTTTATGACGCATTAAGATTTATTAAATGTTTATTTTGAATTTTTGACCATTTAGAATTCCATGATTTTAGACCCTTAAGTGCCTAGTATTTTAAGAGTTAAAATATTAATAGCTCACTTATACCACTCCAATTAAATTAGTTTAATAGAGTAAATCTATTAGTAGAGACAATGGATTTTTAGTGACACATTTTAATTGTTAAAATTGATTAGCTCACTTATGACAAACTAGTGTAAATAATAATTATGATTTAGCCGCCATAAGCTTATCCACACTAGTTAAAATAAAATATTAGAATATTTTTCGATAGAAACCTTAAATTTTAATAGTGAGTGGGAGAGGGATATACGACAGTATAATCCCGCGATCTCCGTTGTTAGTCCAAAAACGTGAGATTCAAAAGGCGCCGCGAACGGCTTTGTTTTCGTCCCCCTATGGATGGGTGTCCATTTTGGGTCAATATCAGGTTTGGGTTCCGAGAGGATAGGGATTCTAGATGTATCTTGTGAACTGACCTACCCTACTACAGCGGCACTTCACTCGTTAAGTCAAAGAATCCCAAAACGGCGGGTTACACTCACAAAGGAGTAATTAACTGTTAATGAAATTACTTGATCAAATAAAACGGTAGTTGTTTAATATAGGAATAAGAGTTATTCCCGCATATATTAAATTGACTGAGATTGTCTCCATCTATCATGCGAGTACTTGACCTACCCTACGGCGGCACTTACTTGTGGGATGATAGATTTCTGTGGCATAGTAATTCTTTTAGGTTTCTAATTCATTATTCATGGTTCATGCATCATGTTTAATTTTATGCCAAAATTCTTTGATGATTTTAATATGAATATGTGATGAATATTAAATGCATGTTTATTTTATTTTCAGCCATAGTTTCCTCCAATTATTTCCATGCTCTCAAACAATAAATTAACCGGGGCAACTATGTTAAGTGGAAAAGTAACATGAAACGCTATCCTGGTCTGTGAAGACCTAAAGTTTATCCTGACGGAGGAAGGTCCTCCCGAGCCGGCCAGAAAGCTGGCCAAGCTGTGAGCGATACCTACCAGAAATGGGTCGCAGCAAATGAGAAAGCCCGCTGCTACTTGTTAGCAGGGATGTCTGAGGTTCTTGCTGCAAAGCATGAACCTATGGCTCTAGCATCTCAGATGATGGAGTCATTGCAGTGCATGTTTGGGTAGCCTTCGGAGCGTCAACGCCATAAGGCCATGGTCTCAGCGATGACTGCTAGGATGAAGGATGGGACATCAGTCCGAGAGCACGTATTAAGGATGATGACTTATCTCAACACTGCTGAAACCCATGGAGCTCGTATTGACGAGCAAAGCCAGGTGACCATGATTATGGAAACTCTTCGGAAGAGTTTCCTGCAGTTTAAAAGCAACTATGTTATGAACAAGTTGTCTTTTACTTTGACCCAACTGTTTAATGAGCTCACCCATTACGAGTCCATGCTTGTGGATCCTCGTAAGTCCAGTGCAGAGGCAAATGTTGCCGAGTCTTCTAAATCTGCAAAGAAGAAGAAGAAAAGCACTGGAAAGGCTAAGGGAAAGCCCATGAAAAAGAAGAACAAGAAAGGCTTCAAGGATGCCAAGCCCAAAGGAAAATGCTTCCACTGCGACAAGAATGGGCATTGGAAAAGGAACTATCCTAAATACCTTGCTGAGCTGAAGGAGAAAAAGGAAACAGGTAAATATTATGTACTCGTTATTGAATCTCTATTAGTGGAGGGTGATAATCCACTTGGATTGTGATTCTGGAGCCACTAAGCAGTTTGTTCTTTTTTTTGCATCTACTTGATTCATGGAGGGACCTTGCTGAGGTGATTACACCATGAGGGTCGGGACAGGGGATAACCGTTGTCAGCAAGAGCAGTGGGAGTTTGTTTCCAGTTTAAATTTTATTAATAATAGTTATTTAAATTTGAACAATGTGTTATTCATTCCTGGTTTTCGCAGGATCTGGAATTTCTGTTTCTAGACTTTTGGATGATGGTTATTCAGTTTCTTTTAATAGCAATTTGGTTATTATTGTTAGAAATGGATTAACTATATGCATAGGAAACTCAGAAAATAACTTGTATGTGTTAAGACCGTTAACACATAGGTCACTACTCAACACTGAAATGTTTAAGGTTGAAAAACCTAAAACAAAAGGCCAAATATTTCTCACGATGACACATATCTATGGTATCTTAGACTTGGTCACATCAACCTTGACCGGATAAATAGATTGATAAAGAACGGAGCCTTAAACCAGTTAAAGCTCGGGACTTTACCAGTTTGTGAATCTGTTTAGAAGGAAAAATGACCAAGAGACCTTTTACTGGAAAAGGTATTAGAGCCAGTCAACCACTAGAGCTAATACATTCGGACGTTTACAGACCGATGAATTAAAAGCCCGAGGTGGTTATGAATACTTCGTCACATTCATAGACGATTATTCAAGATATGGGTATGTGTACCTAATGCATCATAAATCAGATACCTTTGAAAAGTTCAAGGAGTATCGTGCTGAAGTTGAGAACCAATTAGGTAAGACAATCAAAACTCTATGATCAGATCGTGGAGGGGAATACCTCGACAGAGATTTCGAGGAATTCTTAGTTGAGCATGGGATAGTATCCCAGCTCACAGCACCTGGAACACACAATAAAATGGTGTTGTAGAAAGGAGAAATCGAACCCTAAAAACATGATGAGATCTATGTTAGTTATAACTTACTACCTAGTTCATTCTGGGGATATGCAGTGCAAACCGCAATGCATATCCTTAATGTAGTTCCATCTAAGTCTGTTCCTAAGACTCCCTTAGAGTTATGGAATGGTCGTAAAACTAGTTTACGACATTTCCGCATATGGGGGTGTCCAGCACATGTGCTGAAGAATAAGACTACAAAGTTGGAGCCACGTACTCAGGTGTGCCTATTTGTAGGCTACCCTAAGGAGACTATGGGTGGATTCTTCTACAGTCCTGATGATAACAAAGTATTTGTATCGACATATGCTACATTTCTAGAGGAGGACTATATGAGGGAGTTCAAGCCTCGTAGTAAAATATTACTCGAGGAGTTACTTACTGGTTCGACCAGTATGCCATCATCAATGAAAGTTGACAAATACATAGCACCTTCAACATCTGATAGTCAGATGCTACCCAGTCAGAATGATATACCACCTAGACGCAGTGGGAGGGTTGTACTACAACCTGATCGCTACCTAGGGGTTGGAGAGGCACAAGTTGTCGCCTCCAGTGATGGCATAGATGATCCATTGACCTATAGTAGTGCAATAGATGATTCTGACAAAGAGGAATGGCTCAAAGCCATGAACCTAGAGATGGAGTCCATGTACTCAACTCGGTCTGGGAACTTGTAGACCAACCTGATGGTGTGAAACCCATAGGTTGCAAGTGGATCTACAAGAGGAAGAGGGGATCAGATGGGAAGGTACAGACCTTCAAGGCTAGACTAGTGGCCAAGGGTTATACCCAGAAAGAGGGAGTTGAGTATGAGGAAACTTTCTCGCCAATAGCTATGCTTAAATCCACCCGCACTCTTCTATCCATTGCCGTATATTATGACTATGAAATTTGGCAAATGGATGTCAAGACTGAATTCTTGAATGGAAATCTTGATGAAAGTATCTATATGATACAACCAGAAGGGTTCATCGCCCAAGGTTAAGAGCAAAAGGTTTGCAAACTACAAAGGTCCATTTATGGACTCAAGCAGGCATCTCGATCTTGGAATATAAGATTTGACTCAACAATCAAGTCTTATAATTTTGAGCAGAATGTTGATGAGCCTTGTGTATACAGCGCGTCATTGACGGGAAGGTGGTTTTTCTTGTTTTATACATTGATGATATTTTACTCATTGGGAATTATGTAAGGAT
This sequence comes from Zanthoxylum bungeanum, assembly GCA_019454045.1. Lineage (NCBI taxonomy): Eukaryota > Viridiplantae > Streptophyta > Magnoliopsida > Sapindales > Rutaceae > Zanthoxylum > Zanthoxylum bungeanum. The sequence continues at coordinate 209,548 of SKCR01036392.1, forward strand.
ATTATCAGACGTGAAAAACTGGCTAGCTGACCAATTCCAATGAAAGATTTGGGAGAGGCCAGTTATGTTCTTGGGATCCAGATACTTCGGGATCGCAAGAAACGACTATTAGCTATGTCTCAGGCATCCTATATCGACAAGATCCTTGTACGATTGGGATGCAGAATTCCAAGAAAGGCAATATGCCTTATCGGTATGGAATTCATTTGTCGAAGGAACAGTCTCCTAAGACACCTCAGGATGTTGAGGAAATGAGACATATCCCATACGCCTCACCAGTTGGTAGTCTCATGTATGTCATGTTATGCACGAGACCAGACATCTGTTTTACAGTTGGAGTAGTCAGTAGGTTTCAGTCAAACCCAGGATTAGATCATTGGGTGGCTGTGAAACACATTCTCAAGTATCTTAAGAGAACGAGAGATTATATGCTTGTATATTCCGGTGAAGATATGATCCTTAGGGGATATACAGACTCTGATTTTCAGACAGATGTTGATTCCAGGAAATCTACATCTGGATCAGTGTTCACCCTAGGTGGTGGGGCTATTGTATGGCGGAGTATAAAGTAATCTTGTATTGTTGACTCCACCATGGAGGCTGAATATGTAGCGGCTTGGGAAGCGGCTAAGGAAGCAGTCTGGCTCCGTAAATTCTTGGGAGATCTGGAATTTGTTCCAGATATGGATAGACCACTCACACTCTATTGCGATAATAGTGGTGCGGTGGCAAACTCCAAAGAACCAAGAAGCCACAAGAGAGGAAAGCATATAGAGAGGAAATATCATCTCATCGGGGAGATAGTGCAGAGAGGAGAAGTTACTGTCACAAAGATTGCATCCGCATAGAACCTTGCTGATCCGTTTACAAAGACCTTGCCGGCAGGTCACCTAGATGGCCTAGGATTACGTGACATGTCCCATTTGCTCTAGTGCAAGTGGGAGATTGTTGGGTTGTATGCCCTAGAGCTACATATGATGTAAACAGTTTCATGTGTTTTGAAATAAAACGATGCATTATTCATTTATCAAATTATTTGTTTATTTTTTGCATATTATATATCTTCTTGTAAATACCGTAGATTACTTATGTACCTTCAGACTTAGTGTATGAGTTCATACACCAGAGGATTTAAGTCTGAAGTTAGTAATCTTAAATAGTCCATAGAGAGCAAACAAAACGGGTACTTTGTTTGTGGTTTATCTATAGCTGCGGTCCATTCTATATTTGTATGGCGATCTTAATCCAGATCGTCTATGTAGAGACATGAGAATGGAGACACCTTGTATGATGCGATCATATAGGACTGGACCAAGATAGAAATGACATTCTTATAATGAATGTTAAGCAAAGAAAGTCATTTCAATATACTTGATGGTCATATATGGATTGATCTTAATCCTGAGTGTACTACGAACTCCTGCATGGCAGACTGTGTCCTTTGATTTACAAAGGTGAGGTTTGTGTTGCAGTCCCGACCAATAGCTACGTACTTTGGGGGCACAGTTTGTTTTGTAGCTGGGAACATTTTACATAGACATGGAGTTCACTCCTTCTTGCGATAAGTAGATGAGTATCTTTCTTAAGGGTTGATTCGGTACTTGAACGAATTCAGCGCTCAAGTCTTTCTATTACGAACAGAAAAATTAATATTCATAATAGTTATGAATAAATCGTTCATTAGAGAATCAATGGTACTTAAGGGAAAAATAATTAGAGGGGTATAACGGACATTATGACTTGGCTCTAATTACAAGATACTCATGCAGAATCAATTCGTATGTAATGACTATATCGATGGACAACGACTTAGTTTGACTTAATATTTCATCTGCGGCAACGAGAGTGCAACTTCGGGTTTTTAGTGGAATAACCCGGAGTTAATAATTCGGAATATCTAATTAAGAGCTTAATTAATATTTCGAGATTATTGGAGCTCGGAACCGTGGCTCCATTTGGTCCCCGTGCTAGCTCGATTTACTATAGCGGATTTAATATAATTGGGTAGTCTAATTATATACTCACAAAAGAATAAATATTATTAATATGATTAATAATATTAATTATGTCACACTTGAAACTATACATTAAAAGTTAATGTATGGTATTAATAATTATATTGATAATTATTAAATATAAAATATTGAATTATATATATGATATAATTTAATAAGGCTAAGATTGTAATTTCTATATTATTGGTTTTGGAAACCCTTGATTTAATTTTGGAAGTAATGACTTTCAAAATATTAATCATATATTTAATTTGTAACATATATTGACTTATGGAAAGTAAATAATATTGTTACAAAAATTAATGAAGAAATAAATGGCATGGCCGAATTCCTTGATGTATAAGGAATATGATTTGTTTATTTTGGAAACAAAATTTAATCAAAAATCCTAGCCTTGGCCGAATTCCTTGGTGTATAAGGAATAGGAATTGTTTATTTTGGAAACAAAATTTAATCCAAAAATCCTAGCCTTGGTCGAATTCTACCTTAGGGAGGGGATTGGTTGTTTTGTTTGAGTGAAACAAAATTGACCTAAGTATAAAAGGAAAACTTGATTTTCTTTTGAGAAGGGCTCTCATTCCAAACCCTAGCCACCTTCTTCTTCTTTACAATTCTCTCAAAAGTTGAGAAACAATTTTGAAGAACAAGAATAAGAAAAATATTATTAGTGTGTGATTTAATCTCTAAAAAGTTTAGGGATTTGTTTGTGTGTGTAGCACACACTACTTTCCGTTGGTAACGATTTATAGCTCGGAAGATCTTGTGGCGTTGAACAAATCATCTTCTCATTCATTCTTGTAAGTCACAGCATTGAGGAACAATTATACCTCATTGCCGAACTTCACTTGTAACAATCGTGGCTCGATTTTGATTCTTTTTAATTCAGGTTTTGGGAAACACCTGGGGACTTTTTGGGTCTGAGTTAGGATTTTTTTTAGTCGAAAAATCAGACCTAAAATGCTGCCGCAGGTCACGCAAATCATGGAATGTTTTGGGTGCAGTTCGAGTTTGTAACGAGTCTAATACAGTCCGCTATTTCACTACAGTTCGGGGGGCTGTTCAGGGACCGTTTCATGTGCATTCCGGGGATGAGATCTTGTCCGAAACAGAAGCAAAACTTCAGTATATGTGCCGGTTCCATTCGGCTTTAAGGAAGGGAAGACAGAAAAAATTTTCAAGGTCGATCCGTGTGCCTAATCGCTTCCGCTGCACGAGGAAAGCGTTTCCTACAGCCTCCACTTGAGTATTGAGTTACCCTGATTTATGGGTCTAAATCCTTGCCTCATCAGGCTTGATCTTCTCCATCCACCGTTACTATCCCAACATATTTCTTACCTTAGCTTTTTTTTTTCCACGACTCCTCAGGTTATCTTTTCCTCCTCCTCTAACAACACAAATCTCCTGGCCTATTCTAAAGTCGTTGCATAGTCTGGAATTTCCTGAATTCGTTAGTGGGACCACAATCTCCTAACCCTTAAGGCCTTTTACAACTCTCTAACATTTCTGGGGACTCTTACGCCCATACTTTTATAACCAAACTATGGTATCTTTCCAAAAAATTATTCAGCAGCTCATGATCTCGCTGCTTGACCGGCGTAAACACACACGTATAACGCAAGCGCACGTATCGTTCAAGTAGTATAAAAATATCGATCCCACGAGGACTTAATTCCTACTGTTGTTATTAATTATTGAATCTATTTAATTACAAATATCTAATTAAAGGGAGAATGGAATTGATTGCTTGATTGATTTGATTGATTGAAGATTTGCTAAATAAATAAATAAAAAGATAAAAGAAAATACTAAGGAAAATAAAAGATAAAAAGATATAAGGTTGTGAATTCTTTTAATATCATTTAAAAGATGAAGTGATTATTTTATGTTTGTGTAATAAATCAGTTTACTAACCTGGAACACTAAATTATGTAAAAGCCTCTTCCGATGGTCAACTACAAATACCCAGTATAACCCAATTGAACCATATTCCTATGTCAACCACATTACCTGGATTCATTAAGTCTAAGTTCCAATTATGGCTACCCCCGCCCAACAGGTATATTCCTATCCTGTAAGGAAATCTATTAAAGGGTTATCTATCCTCAAGGAAGATCGTGGGCTATTAAGTCTAAGGCTGAAACCTAAAATCCCTATGTCTAGTTCATTTTAGATTTACCATATCAATCTTATTGGTGATCAGACAACAAGAAGCATTAAGCTTAAGACTTAATAAATAAACCTGTAAATTACCCAACTATAAAATAATCCCTTATAAACCGGTGATATTAAAAGTTATCACAACCCCTAATTAACTAACACATAACTAGGACTATAAAAACATAAAAATAAAAGACATAAAAATACTGAAAAGAAAAATAAAATAAAATAAAATGCTAAGGTAAAAGGAATTACTTTTACTACTACTAATTTAGATATCTCCCATAAAATAATATATAAACTCATGTTAAATTTACCAACCGACCAGTCTGGCGGTATCCGGATTAAGTCAAATTAAGTCCAACCAGCCATTAAGGCGGAACCAAAAATAAATTTACCAACCGACCAGTCTGGCGGTATCCTTGATTAGTCAGGTTTAAACTAGATTAAAATTAAATTACCAACCGACCAATATAGCGGTATTCCTTATTAAGTCAATATTTTAAATAGTTAATATATTATTTTTAAGGGAGATTAATCTAAATAGCAATAGTAGAAGAATTACCTTTCACCATAGCTGAGGAAATTATTTCAACATGGTGAATAGTAAAAACTGTAAAAAGTAAAAATTAAATTACTATTACAAAACGTAATTAAAATTATTTACAAAACTAAAATAAAAAAAAACTAAAAAATAAAAATAAAAATTCTAGAGAGAGAAACTCTCTCTAGAGAGAGAAATCAAGAGAGAGAAAGGTGTATTTAAAAACTGAAAATTCGAGGCCTATTTATAGCAAAAATAATTTACTGTTTGGTCACTGTGCGCGCGTCGCGACGCTAAGGCGCTTCGCGTCGCGACGCTCAAATGTCGACGTGGCACAATGAGACGGCGACACGTAGCGAGGCGGCTAACTGTGCAACTGACACGTGTCAAGGCGGCTAATTCTCAATTATTGTGATGACGTCATGCTGACGTGGCGCTGACGTGGCGCTGACGTGGCGTGGCGGCTGACTGTTGACTTGTCGGCACAATAGGATTGCGACACGTGGCGACACGTGTCATGCTCTGATTGGCTGAGGCTGACGTGCAAGTTGACTCGGTTGACTTGCTGACGTGTCTGATGACGTGGCATGACACGTGGCATGGTTGACTTGTTGACCGATGATGTGGCTGATGACGAGGCGACACGTGTCATGTCAGAGTGTCGGCAGCATATGATGTTGACACGTGTCACGGCGCACGTTAGCGGATTCGTTGTGATGGTGACACGTGGCACGGCGTATTTTAGCAAAGTCAAACTTTTCAAATTGTTGACCCGTTGACCATGGCGCATTTTAGCAGAACCGGCGCACGCTGGGCGTCGCGGCGCGCAGTGATCCAGCGTCGCGACGCGCAGAAGACGGAAATATCACTGTTGACGCATTTTTGTCCGGTTTTGCCCCAAATTGCCTCCAGTGCTGTCCAAACTTTATTTATCTGCAAAATAACAATAAAACACATCAAAACGTTCATCAAACCCGAGAAACTATACAAAATATTAGATTAAATGAGTGGGAAATAGTGATATAAATATCACTCATCACACCCCCAAACCTAACATTTTGCTAGTCCTCGAGCAAAATACAAAATAAAATAACATAATAAAATTTAACTAAGCCACTTTCGTAGGGATCACGGTTGCATTTAGCATATGCAACAAGCCTTTAAACCCCTAGGTGTCCCTAGTGGACGGGTGTAGTCTCGTGAGGGCTTACAGCAATGATACCCACAAACATTTTACAAAAGTAAAAAGGTATTAAAACTAATGCACACAAAAGCAAAAAGACAAGTGAAAAGAGAATAAAGAAAGTTAGTGACTAATCAGGTGAAAATTCTACTCCAAGTTACTAGTTGTTTTGTTTCTTTCTAAATTACCGAATAAGTAAATTCTCCGATTATTTTTACCATTCTTCATATACACAGCTAACAAAATATTAATCAACTCATTTTTGCCCACAACAGTCATAAGTGCAGTTGATAAGAGAGTAATATTTTTGTCCTAAAGTTCTATCAGATTTCACATCTTTTTGTAGCAATGGAATAATTTTTCTGATTTTTCTGATTTTTTCTTTTGATTTTTCTCTATTTTTTATTTATATACAATACCTTCCGTCTATGTAGCGAGCTTTGGGTCGGTAGCTCCCAAACCAGTTGGCTTTAGGGCACCAGGTGTTAAGACACCCCTACGAACTTAATTACTCAGACTTCAGATAAATATGTATTTTTGCAGCATCTTCGATCCATGTAACGAGCTTTGGGCCAATGACTCCCAAACCAGTTGGTTTTAGGGAACTAGGTATTAAAATACCCTTACAGACTTAATAACTCGGATCTCGGATGATTTTTTTTTTTTTTTTTTTTTTTTTTTTTTTTTTACTCCATCACTATTTAGAGATGCTTCCTCCAATTAACTATAGCACGGAATATTACAAACTTTTCAAGTTTTTAGCTCATGTCCGTATGTTTCCATGTAAGTTCATAATACCTGTCAACTGAACATATGAAGATCCAATTTAGTCAGTGTTTAGGAGAATTCACAAATTAAATAATTAAAAACGAAATAAACAAAAATTAACTTATGTCGAAATATGTTTGAGATACGTCTCAGGAGCGGAAATTCCTTACTCGGCTATCTCTTACCAATTCCACCTTTTTAGTCAAAATAAAAACACAAAAAATGCAAAATATTTTTGTAATTTTTGAAAATTTTTCAATTTTTTTTTGTATTTTTCGAAAAATTTTGAACTAAAAATAAAAATAACATACTACTAAAAACAAGATATTAATCAAGTAAATCCCTCCCCCAAACCTAAATGAGACATTGTCCCCAATGTCTTAAACAGTAGAAGAAGAGTTAGAAGGATAATACCTGGTTAACTGAAATTTTACAGGAAAAATTACTGATTAAGATTTATGTCCAAATTACGATTCTTACCACGATCGCTATTTGACAATTTTGCATTAAAAAATTTGGCAGAATCACTTCTAAAATCTCAAAATTGCCCCAAAATTCACCCTAAAAAATTATTATCAATCAAATCCCAACTTTGGTATTTTTCAGAAAAATCCGACAGAATCTCCCCTGAATTTTTGATTATCCAATACAACCTAAATCTACCAAATGCCACAAACAAACACCAAATATCAAACTCAATTTCTTCGCCCCCAATTCTACCAAATTCCATCGATCTGGCAATTTCTAAACTCAGAATTCAGCCAGTTATTCACCGCTAAACTTCCAAATTCACAATCCTCCAATTTCAACAAAATCAACCACAAACTTATTCAATTTTCGATCATCCCCTTTTACTGCCAAAATTTCAAAACCTGTAACATTCAATTTCAAAATTAACCACACAAATTATCCACAAAAATCAGATCTGATTATGGAAGGTTTTGATCGTGGGTTTGGTGACTGTCTTGGTGATTCACGGTGTGGGTATCTCGGCTTTGGTCGGTTTTAACAGTGGCGTGGCTGGTGGATCTCGGTGTGTTGCTTGTCTCTCGGTTTGATGTTCACGGCAGATCTGGCTCGGTTTTGACTCGGCGAAGGAAGGGCTCGGTTACGGGTTACTTGTTTGGTGAGTGGTTGCGGTTTGGGCGAGGTGAATCTTGGTGATAGGCTCGGCCATGGTGGGTTTCTGGTTTCTGGTAGATCTCGGTGGGTTGGCTTGCGGTGTGGATCTCGGCTGGCGAAGACTCGGTCACGGTGAAGAAGGTAGTGGCTTGCGGTGGTTTTCGATGCGGCTGGTGGGTCGTGGTGATGGTCTGGTTTCGGTTGGATTTGGCTGCTGGTTGAGAGAAAATGGTGAGATCTGTGAGGAAGGAGGAGTGATCTGTGCGTGGTGGCTGCTGTTTTAGGCTTGTAATCAAACCAGTGTCGCGACGCTGAAATTGGTCGTGCGTCGCGACGCTCGGTAATTTTTAGGGATTTTTTTTTTTTTTTTTTTTTTTTTGGCAAAACCATGTCTTGTGACGGATAAATCCATAGGGACGCCTCTTAAGAAGTGTCTTTTTACTCGGCCGTCTCCTGGATCAACTTTGTATCTTCGTGATTTTGTCAAATTTTTATTTTGAAAATCCCGCTTGTTCTGGCTTGCTTTGTCCTGATAAATTCCATTTTAATTTTTCCTGCAAAACTAACACACAAATTAAAAAGTTCACACAAATTAAATTACAACAAAATTGCATGGGTTGCCTCCCTGCTAGCGCTAAATTTTTCGTCTTCAGCCAGACGTGACTGAAATTCATCTGTTAAGGAGGTTTCAATGTCGTTTTGGATGTCCGATTACAGACAATTCCGTGAGCGTTGCTTTTAAAGGGTCTCTTCCAACGGTAAAGTGGTAAAAAGAATTTTGTCTCATTCAGTGATCGTTCCACCTTTTTAATCTTTGTTGCTCCAATAGTACCTGAAAAGAAAGAAAGAAAATCAGGAGTCTCGTATGGTGTTTGACTTGGAATGGAAGTTCCATTCTGTCAAGCTTCTGGGTGATATCTTTGATTTGCACTCCCCAAAACAGCGATGTTTTTCCTGAATGTTCTGGATCTTTATTAAGGTCAGACATTTGCTCCTCCATTTGCTCTGTTTCTTGCTCCATCTGAGGATGAAAAGATGAGTCAGACATTAGGTCTTCATCCTCTGATTCGGGTGAAATGATTGGCTCAAGTTGATCTTCTTCAAACATTGTGCAATGGAATCTCCAAGATCTTCATTTTGAGGATACAGAATTCCATCCTCAACTTTTGATGCAGTTGGTAGAAATATTTCAGCTTCATCCTCGTCAGAATCTGAATAATAGAAATCACATCGAGACTTTTCCGGTTCAAGTTCCTGAACTGATACCTCTGATTGTTGATACTGCTCAGCCTCCTCCTCTGTTGAAATGTCATTATAAAATGATTGGTACTCGAAGGCTTCATCAGTGTCATCTGAAAATGGTTCTTGAGGTATATAGTTCTGGTTTTCTGTTAATTGTCTGATTTGATCTGTCATTCTCTGTATGGATTCTGTTTGACTCTGAACTTGTGCATCAAATTGAGCTGCTTGTTCCTTGAACATGTGAATTAATTGATCTTCCTCTGATGGTTCTGGTTTTTGATAAGGATCGAAGGAAGATGGTGGATAAGATGGAAAATGTGGTTCTGTGTAATGTGATGGCTCGTCATACCATGAAGGATCTGATAGTTCTGCCACCCTGGATGGTAGTTGTATTCGCAATAATCGCTTGGGTGGTCACCATTACATATGTCACATCTCCATATTGAGTTCTGTTGAGCAAATGTAGTATTGCTTGGTTCTGGCATCCAGTGATAATCATTGGGCTCGACAACAGGCCTCAGAAAACTGGACTGTTGCTCCCAGATGTGGGGTGTATCTTCTTGTAAAGCACGTAATCTTTCAATCTCCCAGTAATGTTCCATTTGTAAGTCACCTGAAATCAAAAGAAAGAAATAAAAATTACAGATAAAAATAAAGAAAATTAGATACAAGTAAATTAGATAGCTTCAAAATTAACAACTCAAGAAATATAAGTCCCCGGCAACGGCGCCAAAAACTTGACCGGCGTAAACACACACGTATAACGCAAGCGCACGTATCGTTCAAGTAGTATAAAAATATCGATCCCACGAGGACTTAATTCCTACTGTTGTTATTAATTATTGAATCTATTTAATTACAAATATCTAATTAAAGGGAGAATGGAATTGATTGCTTGATTGATTTGATTGATTGAAGATTTGCTAAATAAATAAATAAAAAGATAAAAGAAAATACTAAGGAAAATAAAAGATAAAAAGATATAAGGTTGTGAATTCTTTTAATATCATTTAAAAGATGAAGTGATTATTTTATGTTTGTGTAATAAATCAGTTTACTAACCTGGAACACTAAATTATGTAAAAGCCTCTTCCGATGGTCAACTACAAATACCCAGTATAACCCAATTGAACCATATTCCTATGTCAACCACATTACCTGGATTCATTAAGTCTAAGTTCCAATTATGGCTACCCCCGCCCAACAGGTATATTCCTATCCTGTAAGGAAATCTATTAAAGGGTTATCTATCCTCAAGGAAGATCGTGGGCTATTAAGTCTAAGGCTGAAACCTAAAATCCCTATGTCTAGTTCATTTTAGATTTACCATATCAATCTTATTGGTGATCAGACAACAAGAAGCATTAAGCTTAAGACTTAATAAATAAACCTGTAAATTACCCAACTATAAAATAATCCCTTATAAACCGGTGATATTAAAAGTTATCACAACCCCTAATTAACTAACACATAACTAGGACTATAAAAACATAAAAATAAAAGACATAAAAATACTGAAAAGAAAAATAAAATAAAATAAAATGCTAAGGTAAAAGGAATTACTTTTACTACTACTAATTTAGATATCTCCCATAAAATAATATATAAACTCATGTTAAATTTACCAACCGACCAGTCTGGCGGTATCCGGATTAAGTCAAATTAAGTCCAACCAGCCATTAAGGCGGAACCAAAAATAAATTTACCAACCGACCAGTCTGGCGGTATCCTTGATTAGTCAGGTTTAAACTAGATTAAAATTAAATTACCAACCGACCAATATAGCGGTATTCCTTATTAAGTCAATATTTTAAATAGTTAATATATTATTTTTAAGGGAGATTAATCTAAATAGCAATAGTAGAAGAATTACCTTTCACCATAGCTGAGGAAATTATTTCAACATGGTGAATAGTAAAAACTGTAAAAAGTAAAAATTAAATTACTATTACAAAACGTAATTAAAATTATTTACAAAACTAAATAAAAAAAAAACTAAAAAATAAAAATAAAAATTCTAGAGAGAGAAACTCTCTCTAGAGAGAGAAATCAAGAGAGAGAAAGGTGTATTTAAAAACTGAAAATTCGAGGCCTATTTATAGCAAAAATAATTTACTGTTTGGTCACTGTGCGCGCGTCGCGACGCTAAGGCGCTTCGCGTCGCGACGCTCAAATGTCGACGTGGCACAATGAGACGGCGACACGTAGCGAGGCGGCTAACTGTGCAACTGACACGTGTCAAGGCGGCTAATTCTCAATTATTGTGATGACGTCATGCTGACGTGGCGCTGACGTGGCGCTGACGTGGCGTGGCGGCTGACTGTTGACTTGTCGGCACAATAGGATTGCGACACGTGGCGACACGTGTCATGCTCTGATTGGCTGAGGCTGACGTGGCAAGTTGACTCGGTTGACTTGCTGACGTGTCTGATGACGTGGCATGACACGTGGCATGGTTGACTTGTTGACCGATGATGTGGCTGATGACGAGGCGACACGTGTCATGTCAGAGTGTCGGCAGCATATGATGTTGACACGTGTCACGGCGCACGTTAGCGGATTCGTTGTGATGGTGACACGTGGCACGGCGTATTTTAGCAAAGTCAAACTTTTCAAATTGTTGACCCGTTGACCATGGCGCATTTTAGCAGAACCGGCGCACGCTGGGCGTCGCGGCGCGCAGTGATCCAGCGTCGCGACGCGCAGAAGACGGAAATATCACTGTTGACGCATTTTTGTCCGGTTTTGCCCCAAATTGCCTCCAGTGCTGTCCAAACTTTATTTATCTGCAAAATAACAATAAAACACATCAAAACGTTCATCAAACCCGAGAAACTATACAAAATATTAGATTAAATGAGTGGGAAATAGTGATATAAATATCACTCATCACTGCTTCATTGTCCTCAACGTTCCGATCGTCTTCTTTGGTGCGTATGCCCATTTGAAATGGCACACAAAGAATTTCCTTTGCTGTGAAAAGCTACTAATACTCACTGGAGTCAAATTTCTGAACCACAAGCTAGCTGATTCCCTCTGGGTTGGTGGGAATACCTTATAGACCACCTCCCCGACCATGTCCTGAATCTCTATGAGCAAGACGAGCTTTTCAATATGATACTTAAGATCCGTGCTACCCTTGTAGATGTCCATCGTGGGAATGGAGAACCTCCTCAGAAACTCGACCTTCAACACCTTATTGGTGAAATGGGACGCTATCTCTCTATTTTGATCATCTTGAGCACCTCCTCACGTGCTCATCTTGTTGGACAATTATGACCCATAGCATCACTATTTGTAATAAACATTATATTTTTGTACAAGTTAACAATGTGACAAAAGGAAATTGCTATTTTATCATTATGTAATTGGATTACTTGGATTATTAATGATAAAAGTCCTTATGATTAAATCGGATTAATAAGATATGAGACAATATTAATCCACGAACGATTTAATCATTAAATATCCCTAGTCGTAATATTATCGAGACTAGACATCGATAATGCGGAATACACTAGTATTGCACTTGTGCGCGTTATGGAAGCTTAACGGCATAGTTCTCATATGTTTAAGTATTGGATACTTATGCAAGTGTGATAAGACGTTCTGTTAGCCGTTGGACCGGGAACAGTTCGTTGCGGATAGACCCACTCGGAATCCCATTGGTAGTATGACTGTGTGTCTATGGGAATCGGAATTAGGGTAGGCGTATGTGATCTTTAACCTGAGACTTACGTCGCTAATAATTGCGACAATTAGTTTACTTTGATATTGGTCATCCGGAGCTTTAACAGGTTCTGTGTACGTCTGCACTAGGTTTACTGAGAATCGTAGTGTATTGGATGTGATGTCAAGATGGGAGTATCACTTCAGTCATATGGAGATTATGGTCACACAGGATACGGTAATAGTACTCTTAAGCTGCAGCTTAGGAAAGTATGACTCGGTCATGACTTTCTGATTATAGAGACTAGTTACTCGTGATCCGATATATGTTTCGTACGGGGCAGACAAAGAGTCAGCCCTAGGCCTAGCATGTGACATTCGATATTGGATCGTATTACGCATTATATAGTATTACTACGCCTGATACAGATAATATTTCTCCATGGATATTTCTAGAGAATTGGGTAGGCACAGTGCTTTGTTTGAAGCCAACCATGTCTTGTAAATCGGTGAGAACGTGGTACAGGGTACGCACGTGTCGGATAGTCCGACAACCAGATTTACTGCCAACATATCCAGGAGTCTATTGGGTCGCTTCCCAAAGATTCACCAATGACATTTGACTCGAATAGAATTAATCTGGGATTAATTATAAGAGAGGAAATTAATATGGGATTAATTGCGGTAAGAATTAATCTGAGATTAAATTCGTACAGAAGAGAGAACGTGATTAATTTAGAAATAATCGGTAAAATAAATTTAATAGTTAAATTGGATTTTTCTATTTAATTTATTTATTTGGGCTAAAATAATATATCAGATATATTAATTGAAATTGGATTTCAATACGAAATTAAAATTGAATTTTAATCCAAGCGAACAAATTAATTTGGAATTAATTCGTAAGCGACTTTCATAATAATTTTGCGAGGCATCATTATTTAATTAAATTGGATTTAATTATTTAGCGACGAAAAATTTCTTTAGTCGGATTAAACGAACCCGGGCCCAAAGCTAAGTTGTGTGTTAGAGATGCCAACTTGAATTTTGAATTTAAAGTGGTGGGACCCACTTCACTTATATCAACTTGTCAAAAGTGTGATGTAAGTGGTTGGCAAAATTTAATGAAACCATTTGCTTTTCACCAACCTTGTTTTTGTTTTTGGAAAACAATTATACAACTACTTGGTTTTTTGAAAACCAACACAAGTCAACACAACACAAAAATTTTCTTCACTCTTTCTCCATTTGGCCGTGAGTCTCTCTTCCTCCTTAGACAAATTTTGCTTCAAAATTTGTTCAAGCTAGCACTTGTAGAGTTGGATCAAGGTGATAGGGAAACTCACCCAAGGATTTGGAACTCACCTTAAAGCTGGAGCTTCATCCTTCAAAGGAATTTTTGAAATTTCTCAACCGTTCATTGTAAGTATTTCCGCAACTTATCTTGAATAATTCACACACAAATCATCTTAGTGATCTTGTGGCATGTGTAGGACACTAACAATTGTATCACAGTCTATCTAAGCATGATTTGAATTCTATGATTTATACACTTTAATTTGGGGATTTTGCTTGGAGCATGTATATTTCTAAACTGGTTGTTTGGTTGTGATTATATGGTGATGACTTAAAGTTATGCATGATTGTATTTGTGAAAATTGATTGGATCAAAATTTCCCCAATTTTATCACTTAGCCGAATACTACCCTACGAAAAGCTCATGGGAATTTTTTTGAAATTTGACAATTGGATGTGTTAAAAGCATGAAATGAATATTGATTATTGGTTTAATTGGATTGAAATCAAAATTGGATGTTATTTCTTGCCTATTTCCGTGAGTATGAAGCATGTTGGATGAATTGATTTTGCTTAAATTTGTGTTGGACATGAATTGAAAGTAAAACATGATTAATTGGATTAATTAATATTTTGGAAATATTATATTAATTAATTGTGTTAATTAAACTTTAATTAAATTAATGTGATATTTGGAATATTATATTAATATAAATTAGTCTTTAAAATTGGATTGGGCTAATTTGTGATATTTGGGCTAATGGGCTTGGTTGGGCCAAGTTTGGTTTTGGACAATTGGGTTGGATCCAATTGGGCCTAAAACCATTTCCATAAAGTCCAAAATATGACTTTGGGCCTTTAATAATTTAATTGGGCCTAATGAGCCTAAATTGATTTTTGGCATAGGGTGATTCCTAATTGGGCCTTGGCATTTTGGGTTTGATCCATAATGGCCAAAGCCCATGCCTAAAGAATTAATTGAAAGCCCATTGGACTTTAATTGAATTGGCATTGGATGCTAATTGGGCCTTTGAGACCCATTTAGTTTGGATTTGGAATCCAAGTCTTTAAGGCACTAAAATAAGTGTAATTGTTTAATTTGGAATTAAACATGAATTAGTATTGGATACAATTTAAATTGGATTTAAAATTGTAGTTCGATATAATTCAAGAATACTTACTTTGAGTATTTATTCTTAAATGAGTTGGACTCACGCAAATTAAATCGTTGTATGAACATTGGATGGTCATTAATTGAAGATTAATTAATTGGATTAGATAGATTGACAACATGTTTTGTGTGAATACTTGGATGTATTTGTATGAATAATATATATCAGATGGATATTAGTTAGGTGGGGACAATTTTGGAAATTGTTGTAAATATGGTATTTATTTAAATTGGACCTGCGTGTCCAGCCTATAACCTCTTTATCTCTTTGTATTTCTCTTCTCACCAATTCCCCTCAATGTAAATGAGGTTTCTTTATGTATTATGTAATTGGGTAGAAGAATATAAAGTGCTAGCGGGAGAGAGGAAAGAAAGAGATTTGTTCTAGGAACAAATTTATATATATCCATCCGCATATCATTATTAAATTTTATCGCGCCTTATTATGCTTTTAGAATACATGTTTAAGGGTGAATGATGAGACTGTTGGGTTCCAGAAACATGCCAAAGATCTTATAACATGAAATATTATGTGAATAATCAAAATAAGAATGCGGAATAAAACTTACTTTGATTGGCTTGATGGATGTAGTTCAAATTTTTTGATCATTTGAGAAGAGCTCCAAGCCTTTTTTTGTGTTCCAAACTCTAGGATTGGTTTCCCTAACACCTTGAATGACTCTTTGATAGTGCTAGCTTGAAGAAATTTTGAAACAAAATCTCAAGGGAGGAGGAAGAAGGTCACGACAATGTGTCATACATGATCATCATCTCCATATGACTGAAGTGACACTTCCTTCTTGACATCACACCCAATACACTACGATTCTCAATAAACCCAGAAGAAGCATACACAGAACCTATTAAAGCCCTGGATGACCAAAACCAAAGCGTATTGATTGTCGCAAGTATTAGCGATGCAAGTCTCAGGTTAAGACCAAATACACCTACCCTGATTCGGATTCCCATAGACACATAATCATACTACCAATGGGATTCCAAGGGGTCTATCCAGAGCGAAGATTTTTCCATACCATCGGTAAACAGAACCTCATATTACACTTGTATGAGTATCCAATACCCAAATATATGATAACTATGCTGTTACGCTTCCATAAAACGCACAAGTGTAATACTAGCCTATTCCGCATTATCTATGTCTAGTCTCGATAATACTACGACTATGGATATTTAATGATTAAACCTTTCGTGGATTGGTATTGTTTCATATATTATTAATCCGGAACTAATCATAAGGACTTTTATCATTTATATATATTCAAGTAATCTAATTACAAAATGATAAAATAACAATTTCTTTTGTCACATAGTTAATTTGTACAAAAACCACAATGTCTTTAACAAAAGTGATGCTATGGATCATAATTGTCCAACAATCTCCCACTTGGCCTATAGCCAATCACTCAAGTATCTAACACCTGAACTATGTACCTATCGCTCAAACTTTTGCTGAGAAATAGCCTTCGTCAGCGGATCTGTAATGTTGTCATCTGATGCGACCTTCTCGATCTTCACATCGCCACGATGTATGATCTCACGAATCAGATGGAAACGTCAAAGTACATGCTTGGATCGTTGATGAGACCGCGATTCCTTAGCCTGTGCTATAGCCCCGTTATTGTCACAATACAAAGGAACGGGCTCAGCTGCTAACATAACTACTCCTAATCCAATTAGGAATTTACGGATCCAAACTGCCTCTTTTACTGCCTCAGCTGCAGTGATATATTCCGCTTCTGTTGTTGAATCAGTAATAGTTTCTTGCTTGGAATATTTCTAGCTCACTGCTCAGTTATTCAAACAAAATATGTACCTGGATTGCGACTTACAGTCATCTTTATCGGTTTGGAAACTTGCATCGGTAAACCCAGTTACCTCAAGCTCTCTATCTCCATAGACTAAGAAAGAATCCTTAGTTCTTCTAAGATATTTAAGGATGTTCTTAACCGCAACCCAGTGACCATCACTTGGATCGGCCTGATAGCGAATACACATGCTCAAAGCATACGAGACATCAGGTCACGTACATATCATGGCATACATGATCGATCCGACTGTAGAAGTAAACATGGTTCGACTCATGTTGTCTCTCTCATCTTGAGTTTTAGGACATATGTCCTTAGATAGAGAGACGACATGTGACACTGGTAACAGTCCCCTCTTAGACTGATCCATGTTGAATCTCTTCAACACTTTTTCAAAATACGAGCTCTGGGAGAGTCCAAGCAGCTTTCTAGATCTATCCCGGTAGATCTTTATTACTAGAATAAAAGCCGCTTATCCCAGATCTTTCATGGAGAATTTTAATGAAAGCCAAGCTTTCACCGATTGTAGCATGGGAATGTCATTGCCAAGAAGCAATACATCAGCTACGTAAAGGACAATGAATGTCAGTGCGCTCCCACTAACCTTCTTATATACACAAGGATCATCCTCGTTTTGAATGAAACCATATTCTTTTATGATCTCATCAAAATGTTGGTTCCAAGAACGTGATGCTTGCTTCAATCCATAAATGGATTGATTTAACTTTCAAACCTTGTTTGCATGTTGTGGTATGACAAAACCGTCAGACTGTTGCATATAAACATCCTCCAAAAGGTTTCCATTAAGGAAAGTGGTTTTGACGTCCATCTGCCATATTTCATAATTGAAATATGCAACAATAGCAAGCATTATCCGAATGGATTTAATCATGGCAACAGGTGAAAAAGTTTCATCGTAATCGACACCATGTCGTTGACGATACCCTTTCGTTACAAGTCTAGCTTTGTACATTTGTATGTTGCCATCCATGTTAGTCTTCTTCTTGAAGACCCATTTACAACCAATAGGCTTTACGCCTTCTGGTGCATCAACCAGTGTCCAAACTTGGTTGGTGTACATGGAATCCATTTCGGACTTCATGGCTTCTTTCCATAAAACGGAGTCGATATCTTGTATCGCTTCCTCATACGTAGCCGGCTCATTATCCTCAATAAGATTAATATCCACATGAGGTGAGATCAGAAACCTATACCTCTCAGGTTGTTTTCTGACACTCTCCGACCTATGTGATTCTTGTGTATTAGAAGATTATGGTACTTCTCATCCCTGATGAACTGTTCATATTCCATTTGGGAGTCGGTGCTAGGAACAGTATCACTCTAATTTTCATCGAGTTCTACTTTCCTCCCACTTACCACTGCATTTAGGAATTCCTTTTCGAGGAAAACGCATGTACAGCAATAAATTCCTTGTTCTCTTGTGGGTGGTAGAAGTAATATCCTTTGGTTTCCCTAGGATAACCTACAAATAGGCACTTATCCGATTTGGGTTCTAATTTGGTACCATCCAAACGTTTAACATATGCCCAACATCCCCAAATCCTCAGGAATGAGAAACCCAGTTTCTTTCCTATCCATATTCCATATGGAGTCTGTTGAACAGACTTTGACGGAACCTTATTCAAAATAAGTATTGCACTGTTCAATGCATATCCCCAGAAGGAAATTGGTAGCTCTGTGTGACTCATCATAGACCTTACCATGTCCAACAAAGTTCGGTTTCTCCATTCGGACACACCATTAAATTAAAGTGTTCCGGGAGGAGTTCACTGTGAAAGAATACTAACTCTTTCAAGTAATCGAGAAACTCTTTGCTCAAGTATTCTCCTCACGGTCGACCGTAATGTTTTAATACTTTTTCGGTCTGTTCCTCTACTTCGTGTCGAAACTCTTTGAATTTCTCAAAAGTTTCTGACTTGTGTCTCATAAGATACACATAACCATAACGCGATGCATCATCCGTAAAGGTTATGAAGTATTCATATCCACCTCTAGCCTGGCTAGACATGGGCCTGCATATGTCACTGTGAACGAGGGCTAACAGTTCGGTGGCACGTGTACATTTACCGCAAAAAGGTGTTTTAGGCATTTTGCCTAATAAACAAGATTCGCAGACGTCATATGAATTTGGATCAAATCCGTCCAAGTACCCATTCTTCAAAGTGTGGATATACGAGTCTTGTTAATGTGTCCCAGTCGACAATGCCACATATAAGTTTCATCTTTGTTACTTAATTTAAGCTTTTTGTTTGTCATGTTATATGTTTGAGATTGATTTATATTCAAAATATAAAGACCATTATTAACATCAGCACTACATATCTCAAAATCATTTTTATAAACAAAACACCCAGTGTTTTTGAATAAAAAAGTATACCCACGTTGGGTTAAACAAGATATAGATATAATATTTCTAGTCAAACTAGTTACATAATAACAGTCTGATAAATTAAGTACATGCCTCGAGGGAAATTCCAAAATATAGGTCCCAACAGCCAAAACGGCGACTCTAGTCTCATTTCCAACTCAGAGGTCGATCTCTCCTGAAGCCAATCTCCTGCAAATCTGCAGATCCTGCACATCAGTACATATATGAGTACCACAACCAGAATAAAAAATCCAATTTTTAAAACGAGAAGTAGACATGTTTATTTCAATAACAAACATACCTGAAGTCAGTACCTTGCCGGCTTTCACTTCCTTCATGTACGCCTTGTACTCACGGCAGTTACGTTTCCAGTGACCCCATTTGCCACACTGTAGGCAGACATCTTGGGATTTGTCATTTGCCTTCCCGAAGACTTTGATGATTTGGCCTTGCCCTTTCTCTTCTTCTTCTTCTTCACACCTCCAGTAGCCGTCGGCCAAGCCTTGGCATTCTGAGATGTCGAAACGAAGTGCGCCTCGTGCTTTTTGCCCTTCAAAAGCTATTTTTCTTCCTCTTTCAGCATTGCCATCAACTCTCAAAGAGTATTTTCTTGGTTCAACATATTATATTTCATGATGAACCCGCTCCAACTGTCAGGAAGAGACTGTAAGATCAAATCTATGGAAATCTCAGCCTCGAAGACTATGCCTAGATGTCCCAGTTGTTCGATATCAGCAATCATCTGCGATACATGGTGCTCAATAGATGTACCCTCTGACATGTGAGAGTGAAAGACCTTCTTCTGCAATTCTTACCTCTGCGATCTAAGGTTAGATCGGTGAAGGTCCCTCAATTTCAACATCATTTCATAGGGATCCAATCCCTTGTTTTGTCGATGAAATTATGGGGTCATTGCAGCAAGCATGACAGATTGAGCAGTTGAGTTGTCATCAAGGAGTCTTCCAAAGCTCAAGCTCAAACAGCTGCTCAATTCCAGGCTTAGGCCCAAGAGGTCTCTCTATCATATAGAGCAATCTCTCAGCCCCTTGGACATCCTGAGGTTCATATCCCAGTCAGGAAAGTTCGCACCATTAAAGAAATTTTCGCCCATGATAATGTCTCTAACATTGACATTTCCAGCCATCTTAATTGCAATAGTCTAACTATTCAATTAACGATTTTGGGTACAGTCCAACTGTTACAAAAAAATAATAAAATATTAGTCCAACTAATATAAATGTATAAAATGACGAAAATAGTTTGAAAGCGTGTATTTGGCAAGTATTTGAACGAAATTGCAAATTCAATATTGGCCTCCCACTATTTTTCGGCGAGCCTCTAACCCTCTGTTGAGTACTCGGGAAACCTAGTTTCCTAGTGGGCTAGGATCCCATTAAATAACACACAACCTTGACTTTGGCCAACAAGCTGTATGATATTTAACCAGGTAGATCTCTAATATCAATTGGATCCCATCCAATTCCTAGATCCGATAGGTGGACCTCCAAGTCCGAAACATATATACAATATATATGTCAATATATCCAATATATTTCCTAACCTTTTCCTCTGAATCAACTAAGCCTTGGCTTTGGCTCAACAAGCTTAATAATTCCAGTTAAGCGGGACTCATTGACAGTGGGAAAGCTTCGTAATCCACGTCGATGAACTAGAAGTTACCTTGACTTTGGCCAACAAGTCACAACCGTCCAAGACATGCGATATGGAACAAAGCTTTCGTGGTTCAAACACATCTGCGATAGACATTGATCTTGACTTTGGCCAACAAACCAATGCTAATCTTGGATCTTGAGAGAAAACCACTCAATGAAAGGAAAACGCTTAATATTGATTGAGGGTTTTTTGCTTAAATTGGCAACCAATTTATTTTCTTTGATTAGGTCTCATCATACACCCTTAAGCATGCATTCTAAAAGCATAATAAGGCGCGAAATAAATAATAATGATATGTAGATGGATATTTAACAAATTGTTCCTAGAAAAAATCTCTCAATTTCCTCTCTCCCGCTAGCACTATTCTAACTTCTACCCAATTACATAATACATTAAAGAATCTTCATTAACATTGAGGGGAATTGGTGAGAAAAGAAATACAAAGAGTCAAGAGATATAAGGCTGGACACGCAGGTCCATTTAATAAATTCTAAATTTATTACAATAATTTCCAAAATTGCCCTCACCCTTCAAATATCCATCCGATGTACATTATTCATACAATACATCCATGTATTCACAAAAAAACATGTTATTCAATCAATCTAATCCAATTAATTAATCTTTTAATTAATGACCATCCAATGTTCAAACAACGATTTGATTTGCTCGAGTCCAACTCGTTTAAGAATAAACACTCAAAGTACGTATTCTTGAATTATATCGAACTACAATTTTAAATCCAATTTAATTTGTATTCAATACTAATTCTATTTAATTCCAAAATTAAATAATTGCACTTATCTGTGTGCCTTTAGACATAGATTCTATATCCAATTTTAATGGGCCTCAAATGCCCAATTAACATCCAATGTCAATTTAATTAAAGTCAAAGGCTTTTAAATAATTCTTAAGGCATGGTCTTTGGCCAATATGGATCAAACCCAAATGCCAAGGCCCAATTAAGGAATCACCCTATTTCCCAAAAATCAATTTAGGTCCATTAGCCAATTAAATATTTAAAGGCCCAATTATTCTATTTGGACTTTATGGAATGGTTTAGGCCCAATTTGGATCCAATCCAATTGTCATAAACCAAGCTTGGCCCAACCAAGCCCATTAAGCCCAAATACAAAAATATTAGCCTAATTCAAAATAAAGACTAATTTTAATTAATACAAAATTCTAAATTTCACATTAATTTTATTTAAAGTGTAATTGCCATAATTAATTAGTTAAACCAATATTTCCAAAACACCAATTAAACTAATTAATCATGCTTTAACATATTCAATTCATGTCCAACACAATTGAAGCAAAATCAATCAATTTCATGCTTCTTAACTCACTGCAATATGTCACAATTTATATCCAATTTTGATTTCAATCTAATTAAATCAACAATCAATATACTCATTATGCATTAAACACACCCAATGGTCTAAAATCAAAAATCACCATTATATATTCTAGGGTTCATGTTTCGGCTTTACAAAGGAAATTGGGGAAAATTTATCCAATCAATTTTTCTCAAATATTAAGATGCATAATCTAATTAATCATCATCCAAGCTTAACCAAACCATCGATTTGAAGAAATCATGCTCAAATCATAAAAACCCCAAATTAAAGTATATAAACCCTAAACTCATTTCATGCTTAGAAAAGGCTCTTGATACCATCGTTGGATTCCTAGAACATTCCAATGATCTTCTAACATGAAATGGTCTGTGAATAATCAAAATAAGAATGCAGAATTAAACTTACTTTGATTGGCTTGATGGATGTAGTTCAAAAATGTTGATCCTTTGATAAGAGCTCCAAGCCTTTTTTTGTGTTCCAAACTGTAGGATTAGTTTCCCTAACACCTTGAATGACTTCTTGATAATGCTAGCTTGAAGAAATTTTGAAACAAAATCTCAAGGGAGGAGGAAGAAGGTCACAACAATGTGTGAGGGAGAGAGAGATATATTTCTTTTTGTGTATTTTGATTTCTAAAATCAATTATCATTTACCAAATCCAAGTTTTGGTATATGTCATTCCAAATAATAAAATAATGAAGAGTGTTGGATTTTGGTTGAGTGAAAAATAAGCAATCTAATGTTTACACTCAACCTTTACCAAATTCCATCAAGTGTCAAACATATTGATGTAAGTTGGTGGGCCCCACTTTAAATTTCGAATTTAAGTCGAACAATCCAACACGCATCTTCGCTCAGGCCCTGGTTCGTTTAATTCCGAATTAACGAATTTACCGTTGCGACATTATTATTAAAGTCACTTACGAATTAATTCTAAATTAATTCGTTTGCCCGAATTAAAATCCAATTTTAATTCCGCGTTGAAATCTAATTTCAATTAATATATCGAATATATTATTTAATCGATTAATTCCAAATTAATCGTTCTCTCTCTTCTATTCGAATTTTATCCCAGATAAATTCTTGCCGTAATTAATCCTAGATTAATTTTCTCTCTCTCATAATTAATCCCAGATTAATTATGTTCGAGTCAAACGTCATCGATGAATCTTTGGGAAGCGACCCATGAGATTCCTGGATATGTTGACATTAAATCCGGTACGACGTTCTTACCGATTTACAAGATATGGTTGGCTTCTAGCAAAACACCGTGCCTACCCAATTCTCCAAAAATATTCTTTTAAGGAATACATAATCTAGACCAGGCATAGTATACTAAGTATTGCGTATTACGATCCAGTATCGGATGTCACATGCTAGGCTTAGGGCTGGAATTGTGTCTACCCCGTACGAAGCATATATCAGATCATTAGCAACTAGTCTCTTTAATCAGATAATCATGACCTTGTCATATTATCCCGATAGTTGCAATATATTAGAGTACCCATTCTGTATCCCTACGTGATCATCATCTCCATATGACTGAAGTGACACTTCCTTCTTGACATCACACCCAATACACTACGATTCTCAATAAACCCAGAAGGGGCGTACACAGAACCTGTTAAAGCCCCAGACGGCCAAAACCAAAATGCATTGATTGTCATAAGTATTAGCGATGCAAGTCTCAAGTTAAGACCAAATACACCTACCCTGATTCGGATTCCCATAGACACATATTTATACTACCAATGACTTTCCGAGGGGTCAATCCAGAGCGAAGCTGTTTCCGTACCATCGGCAAACAGAACCTCCTATTACACTTGTATGAGTATCCAATACCCAAATATATGAGAACTATGCCGTTATGCTTCCATAACGCGCACAAGTGTAATACTAGCCTATTCCACATTATCGATGTCCAGTCTCGATAATACTACGACTAGGGATATTTAATGATTAAACCTTTTGTGGATTGATATTGTCTCATATCTTATTAATCCGAAACTACTCAAAATGACTTTTATCTTTTATATATATTCAAGTAATCTAATTACAAAATAATAAAATAGTAATTTCTTTTGTCATATAGTTAATTTGTACAAAAACCACAATGTCTTTTACAAATAGTGATGCTATGGGTCACAATTGTCCAACAGAGACCAAAGTAATAAAAAAAAATTTGGTTGTTAATTTACGAAAAATGCCCTCACATCAAATATTAAGCGTTTCCTTCCATTGAGTGGTTCTTTCTCAAGATCCAAGATTGGCTTTAATTTGTTGGCCAAAGTCAAGATCATTGTCCATCGCGGAAGTGTTTGAACCATGAAAGCTTTGTTATACATCGCATGTCTTGGGTAGTTGTGATTTGTTGGCCAAAGTCAAGGTCACTTCTGTTCATCGACATGGATTACGAAGCTTTCCCACTGTCAATTGGTCGCGCTTAACTAGAATCATTAAGCTTGTTGAGCCAAAGCCAATGCTTAGTTGATTCAGAGGAAACAGGTTAGGAAATATATTGGATATATGTTTTGGTCTTGGAGGTCCACCTACCGGATCTAGGAATTGGATGGGATCCAATTGATCTTAGAGATCTACCTAGTTAAATTTCATACAGCTTGTTGGCCAAATTCAAGGTTGTGTGTTATTTAACGGGATGTTAGCCCACTAGGAAACTAGGTTTCCCGAGTACTCATCAGAGGGTTAGAGGCTCGCCGAAAATTAGTTGGAGGCTAGTATTAAATTTTTAATTTCGTTTAATACTTGCTAATACGTGCGCTATTTTATTATTTATCGTCATTATAAATATCAGTTGGACTAATTAATTTATTATTTTCTTTGAACAGTTAGACTGTTGTAGGCATTCCATTTTTGCATGTGAAACCCGATGATGACTCTCAGTTGGAGGCACTACCTTTTTAGTCGAGGAAGTTGCGGGAAACGGTTGTGTCGGAGGGAATCGGCATTTCGTTAAATTTTATCCGCATGTTTAGCTCCAAGCTCGCTCGTCGGACCTCCGTTTTAAAAGCACCTTTAGCCTAAAAAAACCCGCCCGCAAACACTTAACTTGGCCCAAAACCCCACATCTAGCCCTCATGCATAAATCCAAGCCCATCTCCCCCAAGCACTCCCCAATATTAAAACCTTTAAAATAAATTGTCACAAATTAAATAAATTAATTAAAGTTAACTAATTAAATAATTAAATTAAAATCCTTAAATTAAATTTAATTTAATAATTAAATAAAATTAAATTTAAATTAAATCTAATTAAATCTAATACCAAAATTAAAATAAATCACTTCCAAATTAAAATATTGTAACTTCCAAACTTAAAATATTATATACTAAATTAAAGAAATATTATGCCTAATTAAAATCAATCATAACCAATTAAAAATATTGACTTCCTAATCTAACAAATTAAATGCCTAATTAACACCAATCAAATATTCAACCTTCCTAATTCACAAAATTTTGTCCCCCCAATCAATCAAATCCTTTCCTTGTTTGACACCAAATCCATGCAAACCCTAATTGACAACTATAAAACACACACTAAATCAACCCTAAGGGCTCTCTCTCACTCACGGCTAACACAAAAAAATAAGCTCCATAGCCCACACGTCCCTCTCTCTCCACAAACAATCCTAGCCTGCCAACAAACACAAGCCATCTCCACGTGAAGAAGCCTCGCATGGCCCCCTGACACTCACCCAACTCCACGACACATGCTCATTGCCTTCATGCACCAAGCCCTCCACAATCTCCACAACGCATCAAACGTACCCAGCCATCACGCCCCTAGCTCCATAGCCCACACGTCCCTCAACAAAAAGCCAACTACCATCTCTTTACACGTAAATCAGCCCACTTGCCTTGCCACTTCACCTAGCATACACCTAGCCCTTACGTTTGCGCCCAGCTCATAGCCCTCAGCACACAACTCTCGCCACACACAACTCTCAGCCACCTGCCATTAGCCACAAGCCACGACGTCATCAGTCTGCTCCTTTGCGCACAAAAGAACCCTTCACGCCAACGTCTCACAGCCACGTAACCAGCCGTTCCTCTCATAGCCACACAACCAACCGTTCCACTCACATAAGTACCCACTGCCATAAGCCACAAACAAGCCTTGAACACAAGCCTTGAACTGCCGCATATACCCTCCATAATACACCCCAGAAACAGTACCCAAATCTCTTAAAACAGTCCCCCAAACAGTGAATAAACTGCCACAAGAACTGTGCCAAAATTGTCCCAAAAACTGCCCAAAACAGTAAAAAAAATTACCCCTAGAACCCTTCCAAAACAGCAGCCCCTAGCCTCCAAAAATCGCCAAATAGTGAACAAATACAACCAAAACAGTGACTAGAAAACCGTGAGGAAACAACAGCAAAACGGAGGTTAAAATAGTAGCTTGAGGAGTGAAACAGCGAGGTAAAACGCAAACCAGTGAACCGGAAGAGTTGCGGAGCGATAGCCCTTCCGACGGCCGTGAAACGCGAGTCCGAAAGTCGACATAAAAGGTTAGACCTGAGGGTATTTTTCACATTCATTTTCTGTTTTATTTTCATTATTTATTGAGTATTGTTCGCATGATTGTTATGTGGAAATGCATGTTGTGGCCCTTGAGTAGATAAATATGCATGTATTATGAAATATTGTATGTTGTGGCTTTGGAATAAAATGAAAGATGTGTCAACTCTCGCGGTATATCGGATGGAAACCCGAACATAAATTTCATAGCCGATTCCGAATGGACGGTAGTATGATCTGTACTCGGGATACAACTCACGTACCGCTTGAGTAAATTACACCTTCTTTTGTTTCATGTTGCTCTGATTTATTTATTTTTCATCATTTGAATTCCACATGTTACTTTTTTATGCATGATGTGATTGAGCGCATGGGCTTAGTAAGTCGGATTAAAGGTCCTCTATTTGGAGGGGTTAAAAACTCCTTACCACGATGCTTTGCCGCGCCGGTTGATGTGTGTTCGGTTGGATGTAAGATATGTTCAATCGGGCATACTAAGTTTGATATGATTGTCTTCATTTTTGTATGCATGATGTGATCGAGCGCATTGGCTAGTAGAGTCGTATTAAAGGTCCCCTATTGGAGGGGTTAAAATCCTTTCACCACGATGCTTTGCCGCGCCGGTTGATGTGTGTTTGGTTGGATGTAATATATGTTCAATCGGGCTTACTAAGTTTAATATGATTGTCTTTATTTTTGTATGTATGATGCGATCGAGATCGCATGGGCTTAGTAAGTCGGATTAAAGGTCCCCTATTTGGAGGGGTAAAAACCATTTACCACGATGCTTTTCCGCACCGGTTGATATGTGTTTGGTTGAATGTAAGATATGTTCAATCGGGCACACTAAGTTTGATATTATTGTCTCTATTCTTTGTATTCATAATGCAATCGAGCGCATGGGCTTAGTAAGTCGGATTAAAGGTCCCCTATTTGGAGGGGTTAAACATCCTTTACCACGATGCTTTGCCGCGTCGGTTGATATATATTCGGTTGAATGTATAGATGTGTTGAATCGGGTATACGAAGTTTCATATAGTTATCTTTATCTTTGTACGCATTGTAATGAAAAGCGCATGGGCTTATTGTGTTGGACTAAAAAGGTTCTCCATTTGGGGAAGAAAAGCCTAAAAGGCTACCTTTACCACGATATTTGTCGCGTCTTTCATATATTGATTGCATCATATATCCCTTAGTCTGGCTTAACGTATTACAATTCACATATCCATAACATGATAGCATTTGAGTATTATTTCTTGTGGTATATCGGATGGAAACCCAGACATAAATTCCGTAGCCGATTCCGAATGGACGGTAGTGCGGTCTGTACTTGGGATACAATTCCACGTACCACTTGGAAAAGTGCTCACATGTGTCCCTGTGTCCATATTAGTTATCTTCTTTTGCACCACGTCATAGCATGCTCACTTTAATGCCTAATTGCATCCTTAAGTGTCTTTTTGCATTATGTACTTAGTTGACTCTTTTATTTGTGCATGGACATGTAATGGCTATTTGTTTATGATATGTCTATGAAATCACATGTTTGCCATTATTTGATTCGCCTTTATGTGTGCTTGTGTGGTTAGTGTGTGCTTGTGTTTCCATGAATACAATATGCCAATGAAGTTGTATATTCGTTGCTACTTTGATGTACTTTCAAGCATGCAATCTTAGATGAGAAATATATGCAAATTTAGGTGTAAGTTTTATTTTTATGCATGTGAATTTAAAAGCATGATACTCTTGGAAATAAGTGTTACTTAAGCTTGATTAAATTATTACACGAATCCTTTCATTACAAGTGACATAAGTAAGGGACCATTCCGAACCCAACGGTTTAAGGTCTTCCCTTGCTAGGGGTGAGTGCGGCCTTAAATCTCATTTTCCCGGTTCACACCGGGTGGCGACTCCATTATTCTCCGGTTCATTACAAGTGACATAAGTAAGGGACCATTCTGAACCCAACGGTTTGAGGTCTTCCCTTGCTAGGGGTGAGTGCGGCCTTAAATCTCATTTTCCCGGTTCACACCGGGTGGCGACTCCATTATTCTCCGGTTTAGTCCCCCGCAAGCTACTCTGTACTCCCAACTAGGTCTTGAGCCTAGGACAGCATGCGTCATCCAGTTTCTGTGTCCCACAACTGTACTCAAACACTACTCCACTTGTAGTTGGTTATATAGTTGGACTATAGTAACCATTACATTTGAGTGTACCCGAAATCGTTGATTGGATAGTTAGACTATACCAATCAAGATGGCTGGAAGAATTAGTGTTAGGGACATAATCATGGGCGAGAATGTCTTTAACGGCTCGAATATTCCAGATTGGGAGATGAACCTCAGGATAATCATGGGGGCTGAGAAGTTACTTTATGTTATAGAGAAACCTCTCGGGCTTGAGCCCGGACATGAGCGGGCAGTTGATCATGAGCTTTGGAAGACTCATCGAGATGAAAACTTTACTGCTTAGTCCATCATACTTTCTGCAATGACTCACAATTTCATCGTCAGAACAAGGGATTGGATCCCTACCGAATGTTGTTGAAATTGAAGGACCTTCACAGATCTAACCTTAGATCTCAGAAGTATGAGTTACAAAAAAAGCTCTTTCACTCGAGCATGTCAGAGGGTACATCTTTCGAAAATTATGTATCGCAAATGATTGCTGACATCGGACAGCTAGGTCAGGTGGCCATTACCTTTGAGGCCGAGACTTCTATAGATTTGATCTTACAGTCTCTACCCGATTGCTGGGGCGGGTTCATCATGAGCTACAATATGATGAACCAAGAGAAGAGTCTTGGAGAGTTGATGGCAATGCTGAAAGAGGCAGAGCCAGAGCTTCAAAAAGGCAAGAAGCACGAGGTGCATCTTACTTCGGCATCCAAGAAGGCCAAGGCTTGGCCGAAGGCTTCTAGGGGTGTGAAGAAAAAGAAAAAGAAGGGCAAGGCTAAATCATCACATTCTTCTAGGAAGACGAAGGACATATCCCAAGACGTCTGCCTACATTGTGGAAAATGGGGTCACTGGAAGCGTGACTGCCGTAAGTACCAGGCAAACTTGAAGGAAGCGAGGGCGGGCAAGGCTCCAGCGTCATGTATGTTTGTTATTGAAATAAACATGTTCACTACTGGTTTTAAAAATTGGATTTTTGATTCTGGATGTGGTAATCACATATGTACTGATGTGCAGGATCTTTAGATTAGCAGGAGACTGTTATTTTGTACCTAGTTTGACTAGGAATATCATCTCTGTATCTTGTTTAACCCGATATGGGTATACCTTTGTATTCCGGAACACTGGGTTTTTTGTATATAAAGATGATGTTTTGATATATACAGCAGATGTTAATAATGGTCTTTATATTTTGAATATAAATGAATCTCAAACATATAACATGACAAACAAAAGGCTTAAATTGAGTAAAACATATGAAACTTATATGTGGCATTGTCGTCTGGGACACATTAACAAAACTCGTATATCCACACTTTCGAAGTATGGATACTTGGATGGATTTGATCCTAATTCATATGATGTTTGCGAATCTTATTTATTAGGCGAAATTCCTAAAACACCTTTTAGTGGTAAATATGTACGTGCCACCAAACTGTTAGCCCTAGTTCATAGTGACGTATGCGGGCCCATGTCTATCCAGGCTAGAGGTGGATATGAATACTTCGTAACCTTTACGGATGATACATCTCGTTATGGTTATATGTATCTCATGAAACACAAGTTGGAAACTTTTGAGAAATTCAAAGAGTTTCGACACGAAGTAGAAAAACAGATGGGCAAAAGTATTAAAACATTGCGGTCGGACCGTGGTGGAGAATACTTAAGCAATGAGTTTTAAAATTACTTGAAAGAGTATGGTATTCTTTCACAATAGACTCCTCCCGGAAAACCTCAATTGAACGGTATGTCCGAATGTAGAAATCGAACTTTGTTGGACATGGTAAGGTCAATGATGAGTCACACAGAGCTACCAATTTCCTTCTGGGGATACACATTAAACAGTGCAATACTTATTTTGAATAAGGTTCCGTCAAAGTCTGTTGGACAGACTCCATATGAAATATAGACAGGAAAGAAATCGGGTTTCTCAATTCCTGAAGATTTGGGGATGCTGGACACACGTTAAATATTTGGATAGTACCAAACTAGAACCCAAATCGGATAAGTTCATATTTGTAGGTTATCCTAGGGAAACCAAAGGATATTACTTCTACAACCCATAGGAGAACAAAACATTTATTGCTCTCCATGCGATTTTCCTAGAAAAGGAATTCATGAATGTAGTGGCAAGTGGGAGGAAAGTAGAACTCGATGAAAATCAGAGTGATATTATTCCTATCACCAACCCCCTTACAGAACACGAGGAGTCCATCGGGGATGAGACTGTTCCACAATCTTCTAATACACAAGAACTGCGTAGGTCGAAGAGAGTCAGAAAATAACCTGAGAGGTATGGGTTTCTAATCTCACCTCATGTAGATATTAATCTTATTGAGGAAGATGAAACAATTACGTATAAGGAAACGATACAAGGTATCGACTCCGCTTTATGACAGGATGCCATGAAGTCCGAAATGGATTCCATGTATACCAACCAAGTTTGGACACTGGTTGATGCACCAAAAGGCATTAAGCTTATTGGTTGTAAATGGGTCTTCAAGAAGAAGACATACATAGATGGCAACATACAAACATACAAATCTAGGCTTGTAGCGAAAGTGTATTGTCAACGACATGGTGTCGATTACAAGGAGACATTTTCACCTATTGCCATGATTAAATCCATTCGGATAATGCTTGCTATTGCTGCATATTTCGATTATGAAATATGGCAGATGGACGTCAAAATCGCTTTCCTTAACGGAAACCTTTTGGAGGATGTTTATATGCAACAACCTGATGGTTTTGTCATGCCAAGACATGTAAACAAGGTTTGCAAGTTAAACCAATCCATTTATTGATTAAAGCAAGCATCGCGTTCTTGGAACCAATGTTTGGATGAGATCATAAAAGAATATGGTTTCATTCAAAACGAAGATTATTCTAGTGTATATAAGAAGGTTAGTGGGAGCGCACTGACATTTATTATCCTATATGTTAATGATGTATTGCTTTTAGGCAATGACATTCATATGCTACAATCGGTGAAAGCTTGGCTTTCATTAAAATTCTCCATGAAAGACCTGGGAGAAGCAACTTTCATTCTAGGAATAAGGATCTACCGGGATAGATCTAGAAAGCTGCTGGGACTCTCCCATAGCTCGTACATTGACAAAGTGTTGAAGAGATTCAACATGGATCAGTCCAAGAGGGGGCTGCTTCCGGTGTCACATGGCGTCTCTCTATCTAAGGACATATGTCCTAAAACTAAAGATGAGAGAGATGCAATGAGTCGGACACCGTATGCTTCCGTAGTCGGATCCATCATGTACGCCATGATATGTACGCGACCTGATGTCTCATATGCTTTGAGCATGTGCAATCACTATCAGGCCGATCCAGGTGATGGTCACTGGATTGCTGTAAAGAACATCCTTAAGTATCTTAGACGAACTAAGGATGCTTTCTTAGTCTATGGGGAATGAGAACTTGAGGTGACTAGTGACCGGCGTAAACACACACGTATAACACAAGCGCACATATCGTTCAAGTAGTATAAAAATATCGATCCCGCGAGGACTTAATATCTAATCTATTAATTTTATGAGGTCAAATGATTACTAGTATCTAACAGGTTGATTGATTGATTTAAAATGGTGACGATTCTAAATTTAAAAGCAAGTAAATAAAATTTTCGAAAATAGGTTTTAAGAAAATTCAATATTAAAAATATCTAGGGTTGTGATTTCTTCCAATATCATTTTAAAGATGAAGTGGTTATCTTAAAGTTGGGTAATATATTGATTTATTAACCTGGAACACTAAATTATGTGTAAGCCTCTGTCGATGGTCAGACACAAATACCCAGTTTAACCCAATTGAACCATATGTCTATGTCAACCAAATTATCTGGATTCATTAAGTTTAAGTTCCAATTATGGCTACCACCCCCGCCCGACAGGTATATTCTTATCCTGTAAAGAAATCTATAAAGGGTTATTTATCCTCAAGGAAGATCGGGGCTATTGAGTCTAAGGCTGAACCTAAAATCCCTATGTCTAGTTCATTTTAGATTTACCAGATCAATTTTATTAATGGCCAGTTAATGAAAAAGCATTAAGATTAAGACTCAATAAATAAATCTTTATATTACCCAAGCTATAATCTAACCCCTTATAAAACAGTGATATTAAAAGTCATCACAACCCCAGATAACTAATTTAGTTACAACACATAACTAGGGCTAGTAAAAACTTGAAAATAAAAGACATAAAGTAAAAATGCGGTAAAGTAAATACTGAAAAGTAAATTACAATAAATAAAATGCTAAGGTAAAAGGAATTACTTTTAGTACTACTAATTTAGATATCTCCCATAATATAATATATAAACTTGTGATAACATTACCAACCATCCATATAGGCGGTATCCTGATTAAGTCAAATTAAGTCCAACCAGCCATTAAGGCGGTAAAAAGATTTGTCCATGAACCTGCCATATAGGCGGTAAGAAAGTTTAATTACCAACTGGCCAATCTGGCGGTATCCTTTTTAAGTCATATTTTAAATAGTGAATATATTATATTTAAGGGAGATTAATCTAAGTAGCAATAGTAAAAGAATTACCTTTCACCCTAGCTGGGGAAGTTACCTCTTCATGGTAAATAGTAAAAACTGTAAAAAGTAAAAAACAAGTAAATTACTATTATTACAAAACGTAATTAAAATTAATTACAAAACTAAAAAACTAAAAAACTAAAAATTAAAAGAAAGTATAGAGAGAAACTCTCTCTTTACATCAAAGAGATGAAATAGAGTGGTACAACTAAAACTGAAATTTGAAGCTCTATTTATAGGCCTCGGTAGGCTTCCAGCGTCGCGACGCGAAGGCCTTTGGCATCGCTACACCAGCTTCTGTCGATGTGGCACGCTCTGGTTCGTCGGTTTGCAGATTCTGGATAAGCTGATAAGGTGACACATGGCGAGGTGGTTGGGCTTCAATTATTGTGACACGTGGCGGCTTCTGATTGGTCAATGAGATTCTTATCCGCCACGTGTCAGATAAGGATTAGATACTCAATGATTGATGCTGACATGGCGGTGACGTGGTGACACGTGGCACTTCCTGATTGGCTGATGATGACGTGGCGGTGACGTGGCAGTTTGACTTGGTCAACCTAGTGATGTGGCTGATGACGTGGCGATGACCTGGAGTGACACATGGCACACGTGGCGATGGCGATTGTCAGCACCGTAGGATTCTGACACGTGGCATGGTTCATGTTAGCAGATCGGCTGTGATGGTGACACGTGGCACGGCGCACGTTAGCAAAGTCGAACTTTTCTCAGATTCTGATTTGGGGACCCGGCGCACGTTAGCACTGTTCGGCACATGTTAGACGTCGCGACGCTGAAGGTCTTGGTGTCGCGATGCGGGAAATTACCAAAATGCCCTTTTCGTCCAATTTTCACTGTTTTGGCCTAAATCACCTCCAGAATGTCCCGAAACTTTATTTATCTACAAAATAACATAAAACACATCAAAACGTTCACAAAACTCAAGAAACTATACAAAATATTAGGTTAAATCAGTGGGAAATAGTGATTTACCACTCATCAACTAGGTACTCCGATGCAAGTTTCCAAACCGATAAAGACGACTGTAAGTCACAATCTGGGTACATATTTTTTTTGAACAACGGAGCAATAAGCTAGAAATCTTCCAAGCAAGAGACTGTTGTCGATTTAACAACAGAAGCGGAATACATTGATGCAGATGAGGCATCAAAAGAAGCAGTTTGGATCCGTAAATTCCTAATTGGATTAGGAGTAGTTCCGTTAGAAGCTGAGCCCGTACCTTTATATTGTGACAATAACGGGGCTATAACACAGGGTAAGGAACCGCGGTCTCATCAACGATCCAAGCATGTACTTCGACGATTTCATCTGATTCGCGAGATCATACATCGTGGCGATGTGAAGATCGCATCAGATGATAATATTGAAGATCCGTTGATGAAGGCTATTTCTCAGCAAAAGTTTGAGCGACATGTACATAGTTCGGGTGTTAGATACTAAGTGATTGGCTATGAGCCAAGTGGGAGATTGTTGGACAATTATGACCCATAACATCACTATTTGTAATAAACATTGTGTTTTTATACAAATTAACTATGTGATAAAAAGAAATTGCTATTTTATCATTATATAATTGGATTACTTGGATTATTAATGATAAAAGTCCTTATGATTAAATCGTATTAATAAGATATGAGAAAGTATTAATCCATGAATGGTTTAATCATTAAATATCCCTAGTCATAGTATTATTGAGACTGGACATCGATAATGCGGAATAGACTAGTATTGCACTTATGCACGTTATGGAAGCTTAACGACATTGTTCTCATATGTTTAAGTATTGGATACTTATGCAAGTGTGATAAGAGGTTCTGTTAGCCATTGGACCGGGAACAGTTCGCTCTGGATAGACCCACTCAGAATCCCATTGGTAGTATGACTTTGTGTCTATGGGAATCCGAATCAAGGTAGGTGTATGTGATCTTTAACCTGAGACTTACGTCGGTAACACTTGCGACAATCACTTTACTTTGGTATTGGGCATCCGGAGCTTTAACAGGTTCTGTGTACACCTGTACTGGGTTTACTGAGAATCATAGTGTATTGGATGTGATGTCAAGATGGGAGTATCACTTCAGCCATATGGAGATGATGGTCACACATGATACGGTAATAGTACTCTTAAAAGCTGCAGCTATCGGGAAAGTATGACTGGGTCATGACTTTCCGATTACAAAGACTAGTTACTCGTGATCCGATATATGTTTCGTATGGGGCAGACACAGAGCCAGCCCTAGGCCTAACATGTGACATTTGATACTATATAGTATTACGCATTACATAGTATTACTATGCCTGATACAGATAATATTCCTCCACGGATATTTCTGGAGAATTGGGTAGGCACGGTGCTTTGCTAGAAGCCAACCATGTCTTGTAAATCGCTGAGAATGTGGTACAGGGTACGCACGTGTTGGATAGTCCGACAATCGGATTTACTACCAAAATATCCAGGCGTCTCTTGGGTCGCTTCCTAAAGATTCACCAATGACATTTGACTCGAATAGAATTAATCTGGGATTAATTATGAGAGAGAAAATTAATCTGGGATTAATTACAGTAAGAATTAATCTGGGATTAAATTCGTACAGAAGAGAGAACGCGATTAATTTAGAATTAATCGGTAAAATAAATTTAATAGTTAAATTGTATTTTTCTATTTAATTTATTTATTTGAGCTAAAATAATATATCAGATATATTAATTGAAATTGGATTTTTAATACGAAATTAAAATTGAATTTTAATTCAAGCAAACAAATTAATTTGGAATTAATTCGTAAGCGACTTTCATAATAATTTTGCGAGGCATCATTATTTAATTAAATTGGATTTAATTATTTAACGACGGAAAATTCGTTTAGTCGGATTAAACGAACCCGGGCCCAAAGCTAAGTTGTGTGTTGGAGATGCCAACTTGAATATTTTGAATTTAAAGTGGTAGGACCCACTTCACTTATATCAACTTGTCAAAAGTGTGATGTGAGTGGTTGGCAAAATTTAATGAAACCATTTGCTTTTCACCAACCTTGTTTTTGTTTTTGGAAAATAATTATACAACTACTTGGTTTTTTGAAAACCAACACAAGTCAACACAACACAAAAATTTTCTTCTCTCTTTCTTCCTTTGGTCGTGAGCCTCTGTTTCTCCTTAGACAAATTTTGCTTCAAAATTTGTTCAAGCTAGAACTTGTAGAGTTTGATCAAGTTGATATGGAAACTCACCCAAGGATTTGGAACTTACCTTAAAGCTTGGAGCTTCATCATTCAAAGGAATTTTTAAAATTTCTCAACCGTTCATTGTAAGTATTTCCACAACTTATCTTGAATAATTCACACACAAATCATCTTAGTGATCTTGTGGCATGTGTAGGACACCAACACATCCTCCATCTTCTCATCTCCTATTGGAACCAGTCCCTTAAGTGGTCCTCGGTATCTTATTGCCATCTGTTGGAGGCTTCCTCATAATCTCATTTCCTGGTGTGATGTTTCATTCCTCGTGGAGCTCTATGCCCTTGCTCCTTATAATTCCTCAAATCACTCTCCCTCAAGAAGGGGCTATTACTGGATGATTCGAGCGTTCGTCCATCGTCATACCTCATTCTAACCTCTTCTGATGGTGCTTCGTTGGCTATGACCACCGACCACACTCTCCGTGATTTCCTCTTTCTAACATTTAGCTCTCATTCTCCACCAACCGTTCTATTCCCACTAGTAATTTCTTCCCACTTTCTACTAGGCCTCGCTTGTGTTTGTTCTCCTATTTTATTTTCATACTCCGCGATCTTCTCCATCATGGTTTTCGTGAAGTCATGTGTTACCTGTCTTTCTTTATGTGCATTCTCCATTTCCAAACGCATGTTCTCTTCCATCTTTTTCATCCACTCCGTTGTTGAAATATCTAAAGCTCTATGATTCATGTCTTCTGTCATAATGTGATGTTGATGCTGGTTTTTCAGCCCTGAGGAGGTTCAAGTGTCGATGAGGGGTAGTGTGGCGACTACAATCAAAAGTGGATAGTAAAGACCCAATGGCCTGGAGAGACAGACGCGGTTGGTAGAGGGACCCAACCTTGTGATGTAGAGGAGTTCTCCCAATAACATCGTGTGTTAGGGATGAAGCGAGCTATCATACCGACCCGACCTAACAAATAATTGATGGGTTTGGGATTATTTGAGGATTTGTGGAAATCGACCTGAGGGGTCCTTATCAGCAGATTCCGATGAGGAGGAAGTGAATTTGTGAGCCTATATAAAGGATATAAAGGGGTTGAAATCTCATATTCAAGGGTTGAAAAATTTTGCACCTCACCACTTAGAGAGAATCTGATAGTTGAAGAGTTAGTGATAGAGAGAGAAAGCATATCAGCGCCTGACCACCGAAGAGAATTATACCCGGCTTGTTGTAAGACTTGAGATGCTTATTTTTGCATTCTTGTATCTCCTCACTTCTAGTTCGAGTCAGTCTTAACCCCGAGCAGGAATAAAATACAACTTATTTCTCTCGTGGACGTAGGTTGGAGCCATTCTCCACCGAATCACGTAAATCCTTGCCTCTATTTTTTTTTGACTGCTTGCTAAATTTTCTTTTGGTTCCCTACTAACCAAACAAATTCACTGCTGAGGGAGGTTTATTCGAGGGTTTAATTTTCCATACTTCCCTTCGAATGAAAAACAACCATCAATAGTTGGTACCGTTTTTGGGGATCAGTACGAAAAGTAGCAAACATTACTTTTTACTATTTTTTTCCAAAAATTATGTCGTGATATATAGCTGATACTGAAGTCTGATTTCAACTTAAACAATAAATTGAAATTTTAACAATCTATAATCCCTAATTTAATATATTATGTTTAACTTATAATTTAAATAATAAATTGCTATTTTAAGTCTAATTATTTATATACCCTCAAACGATAACTCAATTTTTTTGGCTTATTCCTAGAAAAATAAGATGTCCAAGGTTTAACTATAACATGATATATATATTTTAGGGGTGGGATGATTTTGATTACTTGTGATTGTGTCTTCTTAATTTAGAAAATAAAAATAAAATGATGTTCTTTATAATCAATATGCATCGCCATTTGTTGATGGTAGTTTTTCGTCCCGAGGAAGTTTAAATATCGATGAGCAGTAGAATGAGGTTTTACTTAGCTAAAAAATGATGATAAAGATCCAAGGGCCTATAAAGGCTGAAGTTAGACAGAGGAGTCTGACCCCACTATGCGAATGAGTTCTCTCAAGGGCAGAACCCAGTGATGAGGAAACAAGTTGGGACACTGTAGACACTGTATTTCTGCATAAGTCCAATGATGAGCCTCGTATGGAGGCACTACCTAAAAAGTTACGGAAGTCGGGGGAAACAAATGCCGGAAGGAAAAACTCCAAAATTAGCACCTCACTGGATTCGGACTCACTGACCCATCATGCACGCCCAAACCTTCCCAAGTAAAATATTCCCATGCAAAACACATGTCAAAATCCCTCAAATCACCTTCCAATTAAAGAGATTGTGAATCCCATCCTCACCGAATTTACAAAAATTCTTTCCCTAAATAAATTAAGAAAACATCTCCCATATTTACATGATTTATTTCCTTGCTAAGGAGATCCATTGTCACTATAAATTGGAGGCTTGGCCAAACCCTAACGGGGACTTTTTTCTTACACCTTGAAACACACACACACGGCCAACTCACAAACACACAACATCAACAAGAAAGAAACAAAGACATACACAGCAATCACAAAGCAGCCCTGACCGACCAAACACAAAAAAAAAAAACAAACAACAACAAACAAACCCCCCACCGACTGAAACAACAAGCCACCAAAAGCCCTCAAACAAAGTGAAAAAGCAAAGAAGCCACCAATCAACGTGAACCAGCAAGAAGACACAAAACATCTACAAACCTAAGCCATAAACCGACACAAAACCAGTAACCCCAAGCAGCCCTCCACCGGACAGAAAGCAACAAAAAATACGTGAAACCAAAAGCAGCGTGATTGAAGAGCAACCAAAAGCAGCGTGATCGAAACCAACAGCAAACAGCCCCCTTAAAATCGAAAAGCAAACACAAAAAAATTGAGCCAACAAATACCTCTTCAATCACCGACCCAAAACAGCCAACAAATACCCCTTTAATCACCGACCAAAACAGCAGCCCTTATCCTTAAAAGCAGTCCAACAATAGTCAAAAAAACCACTAAATCAGTCCCAAAAACAGCCCCAAAAAAATGCATAAACAGTCCCCAAAACCAGCCAAAAAAAAAACAAGAAAAATAGCAGCCCAAAATAGCGAAACAGCAAGCAGAAAATAATGAAATAGCAGCCCAAAAACAGCGAAATAATGAGCATAAACAGCAAATCATCAAACCGAAAAAACAACAAGCTTTAATCCTTCCGGCGATGGCGTAACACACCTCCAAAAAAGAAACTTAAAAGGTAAGACCTGAGGGCAACCTTTACTATATTTATTTTGCTGTCCTGGACGCAGCATGTTTGGTTGGACGTGAAATACGTCCAATCGGGCATGCGAGGTCCCACATTAAAGACAGCCAAATTTTTGGTCACATTTTCTTTCTTTTATTTTTGTTATTTAACTTTCTTATCTTTTTACTGTTATTTATTATTCCGCACTTAGTTTCGTTATTTATCTTTATTTTATTATTTCGCATTTACTTTATTGTTCATCTTTATTTATTATTTTGCATTTACATTATTTTCATCTTTATTTATTATTTCGCATTTACTTTATTGTTTATCTTTATTTATTATTTCACATTTATTTTATTATTTATCTTTATTTATTATTTCGCATTTAGTTTCGTTATTTATCTTTATTTTTTCGTTTCGCTTTTACTTTTGTTTGTATTTTGCTATATTATTTCACATTTACTTTCATGTGCGTTTACATTGTGTTAATGATTGTGTGTGTTATCCCTTGCGGTATATTGGATGGAAACCCAGACATAAATTTCGTGGCCGAATCCGAATGGACGGTAGTGCAATATGTACTTGGGATACAACTCCACGTACCGCTCGGGAAATATTCATACATGCGTGTTTATGTCATTATTGATGCTATTTTTGTAGGAACGTTCGAATGCGTTTTCGAATGCAACTCGAACGCAAGCATTATGCCTCACTCCATTCGAACGCGTTCTCGAACGCTACACGACTGTGAACTCTCTGGAACACTTCATTCCAACGCGTTTACGAACGCTACACGAACGCACACACACTGGACAACCTCTTTCTTTATATTTTATGTATTTTCGTCTCTTTAATTATTTATTTTGCATTATGCGCTTAATTACTTGCATTTATTATTCACGTTTTTTTTACTGTTCTTATAATTTACATTATCATACTTCTTTATTTAATATGCTTTTGGAACTAAGTATTTGCTTTTATTTATTTTCATGTTTATGGGTGTGCAAATTT
Source organism: Zanthoxylum bungeanum (assembly GCA_019454045.1). Taxonomy (NCBI): domain Eukaryota; kingdom Viridiplantae; phylum Streptophyta; class Magnoliopsida; order Sapindales; family Rutaceae; genus Zanthoxylum; species Zanthoxylum bungeanum. The sequence goes on from SKCR01036392.1 coordinate 250,718, forward strand.
GTGTGTTTATTTGAAGTATCTTGCATGTGCTGCATAAGACTTGGTTATACCATTGTGTGAACCCGTCCATTATACTAGCATAAGTAAGGGACTATTTCGAACCTAACGGTTTGAGGTCTTCCCTTGCGAGGGGTGAGTGCGGCCTTAAATTATTTCCTATTTCACACTAGGTGGCGACTCCTTTATACTCCGGTTTAGTCCCCCGCGGGCTACTCCGTACTCTCTACGGGTTGCGAGCCCAACAATGTCATGGTCGCTGAGCATCATAGGCATAACGGTAAACCCCGCTTCACTCCTACATATGGCGAATCCACTAGGGATATAGAATCGGCCCCGAAACAATGCCTTGTAGTGTCCGTGGATTTGGTACCTAAGTCTCATATATTTTGCATAACCTTATTACCCCGATGGTGTCATGTATCGTGAAGTCACTTTTACTCAAGGCGGTGGATCGTTATGTGGCATCATCACTCGTTGGCACGTACCTTAGGGTATAAAAAAGGCGCGCTCACTTGGTCGCTCGAACCCTTGAGTGGGGAGACCTAGTTGTGAGCAACCCTTCACCGGTGGGAGCCTTTATCCGTACCCTTATAAGCCCAAATATGAACCATAGTTATATGTCCTATAGAAGCTACCTACCAAGCTTGTGTTTGGGACCATTGTCATTTGGATCCATTTGGACTTCTCGTCATAGCATACGAACTTGTTGGGTCATTTAAATTGGGACGAGGTTGTATCTTATGATGATTAGGCCAAAAGCCTTCAAAATGGCGATGGGCCACCTTGTGTTTGGGCCCCATATCATTTGAAGTTATTTAGCCACCTTATAGTAAAAGTGTAAACCTGTTGGGCCTTTTCAACAGGGACAAGTTTGCACCTCGCGATAATCTGACTGAACACTTTAAAATGATAACGGGCCAACTTGTATGAAAACCTTGATGAACTTAAAGATCCAAACATGATCCGAATATGCCAGAAGCATGAGTCCGATATCCGCACTGGCTTTCATCCATGAAGGGTACGCCTTGTTATGGCATATGTGTATACTTTTGGATATCTCCAAGTTCATCCCCACAATCGTGATTGCCCAATTCATCATTTCTAGACAATGGCACGATCCCTATAATAGGCTTAGTCAATATTGTAAATGGACGGTCTTTGTCTATTACCGATGGAAAGAGACTGAGGTAGACAAGGTTCACCCCTGTAGTATAGGAGAGAATAATTTTGTGTACCCCACATTGGTGCATAAAATTGGCCATACCTAGGAAATAAATGGACTTACCACGAGTGTGGGAGGAATAAGGTCGGAAGGATATATGTTGTTTTGATAACCACATGCATCTCATGCATCGCATGCATACACGCATCATGCTAACTCATTGTTTGAAAAGCCATTATAGATATATGTTGGGTTAAAGAAGAAGTAAGACTTTTCAAATAGAGTATAGCAAGCATGAATGCATAAGGCAGTGAAGATTCTCACATGGATCAATTGGAGTCCAACATCACCAATATTATCGAGCAACTACAAGCTTTGACCAACACTATGGCCAGTCTGGCAGTACCCCGCACAGTGGAAACACAAAACAATGAGAATGTCAGGCGTGAGGTGCCTCCGCATAGGGTAAGTGAAGAAATCTTTATTTTTGACGATGACATGTCTGAGTATGCCGCGGGAAGGGTAGCCGGGTCTTAGGCAGAATTACAGAAACTCAGAGAACAAATAGAGTCAGTTACCCACAAGCTGAAGGGGAAACATGAAGATCTGTTAGACTATGATGCAATGACTTTCGAAGAAAAAATGCCTCCCCAGTTTAAGATGCCTGACATGGCCAAGTTCGACGGGAATGGAGATCCGAGGGTCTATCTCCGACAGTATGTTTCAGTGATGAGTTCAGTGGGGTTTTCAAAGTGTCAAGTACAGAAGATGTTCGAGATGTCACTGGAAGGGGCGCCCGTAGTATGATATAATATCCTGGAGAGAAAGATCATGGACGACTAGAGGGCATTAGTAGAGGCCTTTCTGAACCAGTATGTCAAGGACCTGGAGATAGACTTGTCGCTCCGTGACCAAGAAAACACCAAACAGAAGCCAGAAGAGACCTTCAAAGATTATGTGAATCGCTGGAGAAGCCAGCTCTTGAAAATACAGACACGGCCCTCGGAGAATGACCAGATTAAAATGATCATTAAGGACACCAAGCCCTCTATTTATAACAAGCAGAGGAGAATGACCTCTATGATTAGTGACTTTCGAAAATTAAGAGAAACTGTCATGGACATCATGGAAGAGGAAACCGAGAACAGAAAGTTTTATAGCCAGAATAGAAGGACCATTAGGGGCCTTCAGGGACCATGCCCGCTCCTGCTGAGGTCGCTGCCATCGGAAATAGGTGATTCTCCAATTTTGGTAGACCTTTGTCAAAGGTGTTTGAAAAGCTGAAGAGGCAAGGACTCCTAAAACCCGTAGAACCTAGACCATTTCCAAACCCTGTGCCACGCTACTTCGACCTAAACCTATACTGTCACTTCCATCAGAAAATCGGCCATGAAACTGATAACTGCGCCCGACTCAGGAATGAGATCCAAAACCTTATTGACACCTGTAAGATACCTGACCCAGAAAAAGAACAACCCAATACACACAGAAACCCTATACCCATCTACATGATCAACTCCGGCCTCCCCGAAAGCTTTGTCCTCGAAACTATCAACCATTCGGCTTCTTGCATGGGGATACGGAATAGCAGCAGGAAGATGAAAAAGAAAAGAAAAAGAAAATTTTACAGCCAGAATAGAGAGACCATTAGGGGCCCTTCAGCAAGAAAAAAAATGTTTGTTTTTAGTCCTTAATAGTTAAGCATAAGTCCAATGATGAAATTGTTTGCTTTATGGTGAAATCTTAGAAACGATAAGTTCTTGATGTACTTTTATCTGATACTTTGAGTAGTTGATCTATGTTAGACTCGTAAGCACTTAATTATAGGTCTTTAGCAATGAAAACCTGAGTAGTTGGAAAAGTGAATAGTCGAAGAAATTGCATGTCGATGAATGATCATTTGCTTAGATGTCTATCCTGATTTGCTTGTATTATGATGTGTGGTATGGTTGAAAATAAAAGAAAAGTCTCTAAAGAAAAAAATTAAACCACCTATAACCGATAAGCGTGAAGCTACCCATGGGCGAGTATTAGGACCACCATGAGGAGAAATGCTACCTTAAAGGGTAGGTGTGTTGAAAAAAAAGAGAAAGACAAAAGAAAAAAAAAACGAAAAAGAAAATCATACCATATTGAGAACAAAAAAGCAATTGCAGAGCATGATTGAGATATCTAGGTTGGTTTGACCCATCGATCCCAATTTTTGAAACAAAATCATTGAGTTGGCTTACCTGGGAACCAAGCTGTAAATGAACCTTTGCACGCACACATTGTAAGTCTGGCTTAGATGATTTATTCAAAGACTCAGATTTGAGTTGCATCGAGTAGTTTGAAGGTTCTCTTGTTTCATTACTGAGCATTCTTTGAGGACAATAATATTAACTATTATGATTTTTTCATAGCCCATAATATTATGTCAATACGAAGTGCCACATCACATAGTGACAGACAATGGAGTCCAATTTCAGGGAGATGACATATTTCCAAATCTGGGAATCGAAAGACATGATTTCCAGTATCCCAAAAGGATGATGCTGTTGGTTATTATCTAGGTCCCAAGATCAAACAAGCAATGAAAACAATGCGTGAATACATCAACGGAGGTAGCGGAATACTCACATCGATCGGTTGAGTCGATTTGAAGGCGAATCAAGGCCAAAACCCCACTGTTATTCACGCCCAATCTGTGCAGTGAACTGCCTTCAAAATAGAATTTTGAGATGACGAAACGGAGCTCCAAGCCTCGTCCGATGGATCCCGGCTCATGGGCGAACCTCCCTACCACCTTCGCAAGACTCGTAAGTGTGCTAGCACTTGATTTCTCACCATGAAAATCACTCTTGCTTCCCCTTAGTGTCACGCCAAAATGGTCAAACCAGTGAGCGTTTGCTTGCTATTGGCGTGAGAGAGTGAGAGAGAATTGAGAGATGAAATGTGTATATGTTGTATATTGAAATTCATTTCAAGTATATCTTATATACTTATGTGAATTTCAAATGCATTTGCTTTAATTTGCATTTCATTTGCTTTTAAAAGTCAAACCATTAAAGCCATCAAGTACACATCATGTCCATCAAGTCATATCTACTTTATTAAAGTGACATGTTGTCAAGTCACATCACTCAAAGTGACAAGTGATTTGACGCTTGATGCGACTGATTGATTTGACGCTTGATGCGACTTGCGTTGCCGCACTCGAATTCGAAATACGAATGCACTCGCAATCACACTCGGGCTCGGGTTCGTTAATTCCAAATTAACGATTTTTCCGTCGCGTCGTAATTAAATGATTACGCCTAGCGAATTCACTATTCACGTCGCTAACGAATTAATTCTAAATTAATTCGTTCGCCCGAATTAAAATCTAATTTTAATTCCGCGTTGAAATCTAATTTCATTTAATATATCGAATATATTAATTTACCGATTAATTCCAAATTAATCGTTATCTCTCTCTAGAAGATATTTTTATCCTAGATAAAATATCTCTGTAATTAATCCTAGATTAATTTTCTCTCTCTTCTATATAATCCCATATTATTCAAGAGTGCGAGTTATGCGTCATCGGTGGATTATCGGGAAGCGACCCATGAGATCCCCGATAAGTTGGCCGTAAATACGGTCGTCGGAGTATCCGAATCACGTACGTAGCAAGTACTACGTTTTACCGATTTACGAGACAAGGTCGACTCATAGCAAAGCACCAAGTCTACCCAATTCTCCGGACATATCCATTTAAGAATATTTAAGATCTGTATCAAGCGTAGTATATGATTGTATTGTGCATATCGGCCCAGTATCAGATAGTCATGTGCTAGGGCTGGGGCTGGATAAGTGTCTCCCCGTCCGAAGCACATATCGGATGCCTGGTAACATAGTCTCTATAATCGGATATTCATGACCTGGTCACAATATCTCGTTGGTTGCGCAACACTCAAGAGCACTAGTACCGTATCCTGCGTGACATCATCTCCACTATGACTGAAGTGATACTTCCGTCTTGACATCACACCCAATACACTACGACTCTCTGATAAACCCAGAAGTGGTGTACGCAGAACCGGTTAAAGCCCTGTACCACTAAGACCAAAGTCTACCGATTATCGCAAGTATTAGAGATGCAAGTCTCAGGTTAAGACTATACACACCTACCTTGATTTCGGCCTCCCATAGACACATAGTCATAATACCAATGGGATTCCGAAGGGTCTATCCAGAGCGAAGCTGTTTCCCGTACCATCGGTGAAACACGACCTCCTATCGCACTTGCATAAGTATCCAATACTTATATATATGAGAACTATGCCGTTGTGCCCTCACAACGCACACAAGTGCAATACTAGCCTATTTCGCATTATCGATGTCCAGTCTCGATAATACTCCGGCTAGGGATATTTAATGATTAATCCTTCGGGGACTGATACTGTCTCATATCATTCTCAGTCCAGGAACTAATCATAGGGACCTCTTTTCATTTATATATCTATGGTAATCTAATCACAAATGATGAGAGTGCAATTTCCTTGTCACATAGTTAATTTGCTACAACAACACAATGATCTGTGCAAATAGTGACGCTATGGGTCATTTTGTCCAACAATCTCCCATTTGGCACGTAGCGAGTCACTCAAGTGTCCCACACCCGAACTATGTACGGTTCGCTCAAATTGCCGAGGAAAGGTTTTCGTCAGCGGATTTGTTTGATTATCGTTTGACGCGATTTATACGATCATCACATCACCACGATGTATGATCCGAACGAATCAGATGATATAGAAGTATATATCTGGATCGTCGATGAGACCTTCAATTCTTTAGCTTGTGCTGACGCCTAGCTCAGCTGCTAATAGAACTATATCTAATCTAATTAGATGTATTTTCGATCCAAATGGCTTCTTTTGCTGCCTCAGCTGCAGCAATAATCCGCATTTGTTGTTTATTAGGCAACAGTTATCTTGCTCGGAATATTTCCAGCTCACTGTCCCTTTATTCAAACTTTATAGTACCGTAGTATTTAATTGTTTGGAAACTTGCAGCGGTGATCCCAGTCACTTCAAGTTCTCCTTCTCCATAGTTTAAGATAGCATCTTTAGTTCTCTGAGATACTAACAGATGTTCTTAATCTTCAATCCAGTGACTGTCACTTGGATTGACCCGATTGTGACTCCATATGCTCGAAGCGTATGAGACACCCTATCAAGTACATTTTAAATGTACAATTTCCCAGAGAGTGTTAACAACTCCAAATCTATCCCAGTAGATCTTTATTCCTTGAATAAAGGTTGTTACTCCCCAGAATTCTACGGAGAATTTCTATGAAAGCCAAGCTTTCAACAATTGCTTTATGGGAATTTAACTGTCAGTGCGCTCTCCCACTAACCTTCTTATATAATAAGAATTATTTCGTTTTGAGTCAAATCATAAATCATTATGATTATTTCAAAACGACAGTTCCAAGAACCTTATGCTTGCTTCAATCCAAACATGAATTAAATAACCCGCAAACCTTGTTTGTCGGTTATACAAAATCGTCAGAATGTTATAAACATTCTCCAAAAGGTTTCCTTTTCAGGAAAGCGATTTTGATCTATAACTGACATATTTCATAAATGAAATACGCAGTTATCAACAAGCATCTTCAAAATTGATTTACCATGGCAACAGGTAAAAGGTTGAACAGTTATTAACACAATGTTGATAACGATACCTTTCCGTCAAAAGCCCGGCTTTGTACGTTGGTATGTTGCCTTCCATGTATGTCTTCCTTGAAGACGTTTAATGTACCAATAGGCACAATGTCTTGTGGTACAACAACTAGTATCCAAAATAGTTGTTATACATGGAATCCATTTCGGATTCATGGCACTTTGCCATAACAGGGAGTTGATATCTCGTATCACTTCCTCAAAACGTAGTCGGTGGATATACCTACATAAGATTGACATCTTTATGAGGTTAGATCAGAAACCCATACCCTAGGTTGTTTTCTGACTCTATCTGATCTACGAGTGTCTTGTGTATTTGAAGATTAATGTATAGATTCATCATAGATGAACTATTTGTGTTCCATTAAGGACTTCGTGCCTTGAACAGTATTACTCCGATTTTCATCCAGTATCACTATCCTCCCACTGACCACTGCATATCGGTATTCCTCTCAGGAAAAATGCATGGTGAGCAACAATCACATTGTTCTCATGTGAGATTTATAAGTACTATACTTAAGGTTTCCCTTAGGATAACCTATATAGGCACTATTCCATTTTGGGTCTTTCAGTTTGGTATCATCCAAACGTTATGCCTGGCATACCCAAATTACTAGAAATGAGAAACCCCGTTTCTTTCCTGTTCATATCCTATATGACATCTGTCAAACAGATTTATATGGAACCTTATTCTAAATAAGTTTTGCACTGTTAATACATATCCTATTGAAGGAAACAGTAACTCAGAGCGACTCGTGATAAACCTTGTTTTGTCCAACAAAATTCAGTTTTTGGTTCGGCACACCGTCTAACTGATGTGTCTCGGGAGGAGTCCTCATATGAAAGAATACCGTACTCTTTCATGTACATATGAAACTTACTGCTTAAGTATTTTCCAATACGGTCTTACCGTGGCGGCATAATACTAGATCTGTTTTTCTATTTCGTGTCGAAACTCTAAAGTTTCCGATTTGTGTTCTTCAAAAGAAACACATAACCATAACGTGATGCCACATCCGTTAAGGTCATGAAATATTCATGTTCACATCTAGCCTAGCTAGACATGGGCCCACTTACTTCACCATGAATAGGGCTAACAGATCGGTGGCCCTTTTACTATTACCAAGTAAATAGTATTTTAGGTACTTACCTAATAAACTAGATTCGCAGATCTTATTTGAATAGTCAAATCAGTCCTAGTACCCACTCTTCAAAAGTGTGGATATACGAGTCTCGTTTTTAATTGTGTCCTAGACAACAATGCCACAAATAAGTCTCTATTGATCAAATCAATTTGAGCTATTTATTTATCATTTTTATATGTTTGAGATTTATTATAATCAAATATAAATTCTGTTATTTACATCTAATGTATTTATCTCAGTATCATCTTTATATAATGAAACACTTAGTGTTCTAGAATATAAAGGTTTTATCCGCAACGGAGATTAAACACTGATATAGAGATAATGTCTCTAGTCAAACTAGTTACATTATAACAGTTCCTAATTTAAGTACATACCCAAAGGGTAGTTCCTAACTTAGGTATCTACGGTCGAAACAGCGACTTTCGTCCCGTTTCCGATTCGCAGAGAAATCTCGGCTTGAAGTCAGTATCCAGCTCATAGCAGATTCTGAACATCAATACATATATTTTATGTACCACACTAAGTATTTAAAATCCAATTTCAATACTAGTAGTGAACATAACTTTGACAAATATTTTAAAGTCAGAGCCTCGCCCTTTCTTTAATTCCTTCGTGTCTGCCATATCCAAATGGTAGTCACTTTGGGATATGTCAATTATCTTTTCAATATTTCACAAACCTTTGGCCAAGCCTTGGGTTTCGGAATATCGAAACGATGTGCACCTTGTGCATCACGCCCAATTGCAAACTTTGACTTTTCACCTCTAGAATAGTCAAATCAATTCTCTAAGAATTATTAATTGCAATTTAATACTTTTAAATCTAAAGATAGATTTATGATAAGTATATTAATTAAGCACTAAAGTCATCATCACATAAATCTTCCAAAGATTTTATGCTCTACTTATTTGCTTAATTATGGGCCTAGATATAACAAGTTATTTTATCCAATAAAGTAACATTATTAATTCCCAATAAAATTAAATCATTTAAAAAATTTAATCCAAGGATTATATATTTTAAATATTCAACTTTTCAATTCTTTCTTGATTTCAATAGTCCAACTATTTAATCAATTTAATAAGGTACTATTTATTATAATGATTACAATAATCCAATTATTTAATCAACTATAATTTTTAATTCAATTATATTGATTACTATAATCCAATTATAAAATCAACTATATATTGAATGAGTTTGTATATAGTCCAACTATATATATTTTTAAAACAACATAAAATATTAGTCCAACTAATACTTTTGATTAATATGACGAGTAAAATATAGATGAGCGCGTTTAGCGAGTATTCGAACGAATGTTGCAATTTCAATACTTGCCTCCCACTATTTTTCATCGAGCCTCTAACCCTCTGTCGAGTACTCGGGAAACCGTGTTTCCTAGTGGGCTAGGATCCCGTTAATATCACACAATCTTGACTTTGGCCAACAAATTGTATGATAATTAACTAGGTAGATCTCGAAGATCAATTGGATCTCATCCAACTCCTAGATCCAGTAGGTGGACATCCAAGTCCCAAACATATATTTTAATATATGCCTATACATCGAATGTATACCCTAACCTTTTCCTCTGAATCAACTAGGCCTTGGCTTTGGCACAACAAACCTAGTGATCCCAGTCAAGCGCGGACCCATTGACATGGAAGCTTCGTAATCAATGTCAATGGACAAGAAGTGGTCTTGACTTTGGCCAACAAACCACAACTTGGACACGACACCGATATGGAATAAAGCCTCGTGATTAAAACACATCTTCGACGGACAAGGGCTTGACTTTGGCCAACAACCCCTGCCAATCTCGGATCTTGAGCAAGAATCACTCAATGGAAGGAAAATAAACGCTTGATATTTAACGAGGGTTTTTCGCGTGCAAATTGGCTACCAATTTAATTATCTTTGTTAAGGTCTCATCATCATACACCCTTAAACATGCATTCTAAATACATAATAAAGCGAGTATGAAAATAAATAATAATGATATGCGGATGGATACTTAACACATTGATCCTAGATCAAATCTCTCCCTTTTCTCACTCAAGCTAGCACTTGTATTACTTCTACCCGTTACACTACACTTCTTCTAAAGAAACCTCATTTACATGGAGGGGAATAGGTGAGAAGAGATACAAAGAGAATGAAGGTGATAAGGCTGGACACGCAGTCCAATTTAATAAATCAATTTATTACAACAATTTCTAAAATTGCCACCCATCTAATATCCATCTGATATACATTATTCATTTAACACACAACACGTATTCACACATATAAGCATGCTATCAATCAATAATCAAATTAATTAATCTGATAATTAAGTGATCATCCAATGTTCAAACAACGATTTGATTTTGTTCGAGTCAAACTTGTTTTTGCGAATAAGTACTCAAAGTACGAATTCTTGAATTAAATTAAACTACATCATTAAATCAAATTTAACATGTACTTAATACTAATTCACTATTCAATTCCAAATTAAACATTACACTTTATTTAATAACCTTTACGATTTAAATTCCAAATTTAATCGTAACGCGTCTCAAAGACCGATTAACGTCCAACGTCAATTCAATTAAAGTCCAATGGGCTTTTAATTGATTTTTTAAGGCGTGGACTTTTGGTCAACTCGGGTCAAACCGATAACCAAAGTCCAATCCGGGATTTACCCCATAAACCCATAAATCAATCTTGGCCCATTAGGCCCAATTGAACTTTAAAGGTTCATTAGTCGCATTTGGGCTTTATGGTTGGTTTTGGCCCAATTGGATCCAATCCATTTGGCCTAAACCCAACTTGATAAAATCAGCCCAATAGGCCCAATTACAACATTAGAAGCCCAAATCCAATTTAAGCCTAAATAATTAAATTTCATGAATCCAATTCCGCAATTTAATTACCTAAGTGCATATATGATTAATCAACTAAATCAACATTTCCAAAACACCATATTAGTCAATTAATCATGCTCATTATCATTATCATATGTCCACACATAAATGAAAAATCAAACCCATTACATGCTTTTAATGCTCTCGGCCAAGGAAGGGAATTTTGTCCGATTTGAATTCAATCCAATTAATTCCACAATTGACATCAATTAATTTCCGAATGATTTCATACACATCCAATGTCCAAAAAAAATCAAAATCCAAGACATTAAGGGCATAGGCAATTCGGCCAACATATAGAATTTAGGTTTTTGTTCAATTTAAATTAAATCCAATTCATCTTAAATTAACATCATCAACATGATTCCAACTCATCAAATGAACCAAAATAAAAAATTCCATGGATTCCAAATCAACAATACATTCGGCCAACACCATCAAATTGGGGAAAATTGTTCCAAACACATTTTCTTGAATTGATCAAATCAATCTTCAATACAACAACATTTAAACATGCTCAATCATCCAATTTCATAAAATCATGCTCAAATCCAAAATACCAATTTTAAGCCCTACATTTTTCATGCTTGAACCTAAGCCCTTGATGCCATTGTTGGTTACTATCTAGGTCCCAAGATCAAACAAGCAATGAAAACAATGCGTGAATACATCAACAACGGAGGTAGCGGAATACTCACATCGATCGGTTGAGTCGATTTGAAGGCGAATCAAGGCCAAAAACCCACTGTATTCACGCCCAAACTGTGCAGTGAACTGCCTTCAAAACAGAATTTTGAGATGACGAAACGGAGCTCCAAGCCTCGTCCGATGGATCCCGGCTCATGGGCGAACCTCCCTACCACCTTCGCAAGACTCGTAAGTGTGCTAGCACGTGATTTCTCACCATGAAAATCACTCTGCTTCCCTTAGTGTCACGCCAAAATGGTCAAAAACCAGTGAGCTTTGCTTGCTATTGGCGTGAGAGAGTGAGAGAGAATTGAGAGATGAAATGTGTATATGTGTATATTGAAATTCATTTCAAGTATATCTTATATACTTATGTGAATTTCAAATGCATTGCTTTAATTTGCATTTCATTTGCTTTTAAAAGTCAAACCATTAAAGCCATCAAGTACAATCATGTCCATCAGTCATATCTACTTTATTAAAGTGACATGTTATCAAGTCACATCACTCAAAGTGACAAGTGATTTGACGCTTGATGCGACTGATTGATTTGACGCTTGATGCGACTTGCGTTGCCGCACTCGAATTCGAAATACGAATGCGCTCACAATCACACTCGGGCCGGGTTCGTTAATTCCAATTAACGATTTTTCCGTCGCGTCGTAATTAAATGATTACGCCTAGCGAATTCACTATTCACGTCGCTAACGAATTAATTCTAAATTAATTCGTTCGCCCGAATAAAATCTAATTTTAATTCCGCGTCGAAATCTAATTTCATTAATATATCGAATATATTAATTATCGATTAATTCCAAATTAATCGTTATCTCTCTCTAGAGATATTTTATCCTAGATAAAATATCTCCGTATTAATCCTAGATTAATTTTCTCTCTTCTATATAATCCCAGATTATTCAAGAGTGCGAGTTATGCGTCATCGATGGGATTATCGGGAAGCGACCCATGAGATCCCCGGATAAGTTGGCAGTAAATACGGTCGTCGGAGTATCCGAATCACGTACTTACCAAGTACTACGTTTTACCGATTTACGAGACAAGGTCGACTCCTAACAAAGCACCAAGTCTACCCAATTCTCCGGACATATCCATTAAGAATATTTAAGATCTGTATCAAGCGTAGTATACGATTGTATTGTGCATATCGGCCCAGTATCAGATAGTCACGTGCTAGGGCTGGGGCTGGATAAGTGTCTACCCCGTCCGAAGCACATATCGGATGCCTGGTAACATAGTCTCTATAATCGAATATTCATGACCTGATCACAATATCTCGATTGGTTGCGCAACACTCAAGAGCACTAGTACCGTATCCTGCATGACATCATCTCCACTATGACTGAAGTGATACTTCCGTCTTGACATCACACCCAATACACTACGACTCTCTGATAAACCCAGAAGTGGTGTACGCAGAACCGGTTAAAGCCCTGTACCACCAAGACCAAAGTCTACCGATTATCGCAAGTATTAGCGATGCAAGTCTCAGGTTAAGACTATACACACCTACCTTGATTTCGGCCTCCCATAGACACATAGTCATAATACCAATGGGATTCCGAAGGGTCTATCCAGAGCGAAGCTGTTTCCCGTACCATCGGTGAAACACGACCTCCTATCGCACTTGCATAAGTATCCAATACTTATATATATGAGAACTATGTCGTTGTGCCCTCACAACGCACACAAGTGCAATACTAGCCTATTCCGCATTATCGATGTCCAGTCTCGATAATACTCCGGCTAGGGATATTTAATGATTAATCCTTCGGGGACTGATACTGTCTCATATCATTCTCAGTCCAAGAACTAATCATAGGGACCTCTCTTCATTTATATATCTATGGTGATCTAATCACAAATGATGAGAGTGCAATTTCCTTGTCACATAGTTAATTTGCTACAACAACACAATGATCTGTGCAAATAGTGACGCTATGGGTCATTTTGTCCAACAGATGCCGCTTTCAAGAAGGCGTAATCTACTTTGACCCGGTACTAGTAGCGAAGAGTAGAACGCTGAGCCAGGTCTGGGGGCGACCAGTCTACCACCCCGTGATAAGGGACACAACGGGATCTTGAGCCATGAAACCTAAGAAAATGGAACAACCACCGAAGTAGAATTGACAGGAGAAAACTGTAAGCAGGCCAATGGGGCGACCAAAGACTTCCTAAAGGAGTGAAGAAAAGCCTCAGGTGCAAGGAAGGCCTAACCAAGGATGACATCAAGCCAATAGGAGAAAGAAAACCCATCGGGATATGGAATGCAACCATGCATACATGCATACAAGTCGCATACACATATTTTTTTATTTTGTGTTCGCAGGCTTTGAAGAAGAAGAAAAAGCAATGAGGACAAGCAACTCATCGGGAATGAGGACTAGCAAGCCGGGAACGGCACTTCGGGAATGGAGAATAGCCTCAAGAATAAGGACGGATCAGGGGGTGAAGTGCTTCACCACCATCAGTTCAACAGTTCAGGAAGGAATCTTAGGGTCGAGGCCCATATTATCAACAGTTTTGGGAATGAATCCCAGGGTCGAGGCCCAAATTATCAACAGTTCAGGAAGGAATCCTAGGGTCGAGGCCCACATTATCAGTAGTTTGGGAATGAATCTCAGAGGTCGAAGCACCTCATCATCATAAAAAAAAAACTCCCCAGTGTATCGAAGAGTCACGCAGATGGACCAAAACGCTATCACCCACATAGTTCTGGAATAAAGCCCATGGATCGAATCATCTCACACTCGGCGGTTTGGGAATAAAGCCCAGAGGTCGAAGCACCTCGCATCAACTCAGTACAGTTCGGGAATAAAGCCCAGAGTGTTGGACAGTTATGACCCATAGCGTCACTATTTGTATAGATATTGGTGTTGTTGTACAAATTAACTATGTGACAAAGGAAATTGCTCTTTTATCATTTGTGATTAGATCACCAAGATGTATAAATGATGAAAGGTCCATATGATTAGTTCCTAGATTGAGATGATATGAGACAATATCAATCCACGAAGGTTTAATCATTAAATATCCCTAGTCAGAGTATTATCGAGATTGGACATTGATAATGCGAAAAAGACTAGTATTACACTTGTGCGCGTTGTGAGGGCATAACAGCATAGTTCTCATATATTTGGGTATAGGATACTCATGCAAGTGTAATAGGAGGTTGTGTTTACCGATGGTACGGAAACAGCTTCGCTCTGGATAGACCCCTCGGAATTCCATTGGTAGTATGACTATGTGTCTATGGAAGTCCGAATCAGGGTAGGTGTTTTTGGTCTTAACCTGAGACTTGCACCGCTAATACTTGCGACAATCAATGTACCTTGGTTTTGGTCGTCCAGGGCTTTAACAGGTTCTGCGTACGCTTCTTCTGGGTATATTGAGAATCGTAGTGTATTGGGTGTGATGTCGAGATGGAAGTATCACTCCAGTCATAGTGGAGATGATGATCACGTAGGATACATAAATGGTTCTCTTATATGCTGCAGCTATCGGGATAATATGACTAGGTCATGATTATCTGATTATAGAGACTAGTTACCAGAGATCCGATATGTGCTTCATACGGGGCAGACACATTTCCAGCCCTAGTCCCTGCACGTGACATCCGATACTGGATCGAAATACGCAATACTACGTATACTACGCCTGATATAGATCACTTATTCCTGTAAGGATATTTCTAGAAAATTGGGTAGGCATGGCACTTTGCTAGAAGCCAACCTTGTCTTGTAAATCGGTAAAAACGTAGTACTAGGTTCGTACATGTTCGGATAGTCCGACAACTGGATTTACTGCCAATATATCCGGGGATCTCATGGGTTGCTTCCTGAAGATTCACCGATGACGTATGACTCACACTTTATTAATCTGAGATTAATTAGATGAGAGAGAAAATTAATCTAGGATTAATTACGGAGATATTTTATCTGGGATAAAATATCATTTAAAGAGAGAAAATGATTAATTTGGAATTAATCGAAATATTAATATATTCGATATATTAAACGAAATTGGATTTCGACGCGGAATTAAAATTAGATTTTAATTCGGGCGTACGAGTTAATTTAGAATTAATTCGTTAGCGACGTGAATAGTGATTTTGCTGGCCATAATTATTTAATTAAGACGCAACGGAAAATTTGTTAATTTGAAATTAACGAACCCGAGCCTGGGAGAGTTTACGGGCGCACTCACATTGCGAATTTAAGTGCGACCCATAAGTCATATCAAGCGTCAAATCACTAGTCGCATCAAGCGTAAAATCACTTGTCACTTTGAGTGATGTGATGTGTAGTCTTTTTGATGTGAATAGTTGATGGAAGTGGTTGTGGCTTTAATTGGTTTGACTTTTGAAAGAAAAAATTTGTTAAATGAATTTTTGAAATTCAATTTATGTGTATTAGATACACAAATCAAAAAAAATAATCAACACACTCTCTCATTTCACTCTTCCTCTCTCTCGGTCTCATGGCCAAATTCTTCTTCTTCTTTTCTGGTTTTTGCCGTGACTTGAAGAATAACAATGGAATTTTTGCGGCAAAATTTCCAGAGTGCTAGCACGCTTTTGGAGTCTTGCGAAGGTGATAGGGAAACGCACCCGTGAGCATGGAATCACATCACAAAGCTTGGAGCTTGGAGGATCATCAATGGCCGAATTTGGAGACACAAAAACTGCCCACTGCCGTGAGCCACCTTGGAGGGAGAAAATAATTTTTTGTGTTCGTCGCATCGCTCAACCGATCAATGTAAGTATTCCGCAACTTCTTTTTTGTATTCACATGTTGTTTCATTGCTTAAAACGATCTCGGTTAGACCGTAGAAACCCAACAATGGTATCAGAGCGAGATTGAGCATGAAACTTGAATTTAGGGTTAAAATTGGGTAAATTGATTTTGAGCATGATTTGATTAAATTAATTGATTGAGTATGCTTGAATGATGTTTAATTGAAGTTGTATTGGATCAATTTCATGAAAATTGGATTGGATCATTTTTCCCCAAAATTCTAGGCTTGGCCGAGAATGACAATACCCTAAATGTCATGGTATTTTTTGATTTTAACCATTGGATGAGTTGAAATCAATTGGGAAATGTTGATTTAATGTTGATTGTGGATTTAATTGGATTGAAACCGAATCGGATATAAATGACCCCAAAATACCGTGAGTATTGAAGCATGAAATGGGTTTGATTTTTTATTGAAATGTGTTGGACATGTTTTGATCATGTTGAGCATAATTAATTGTACAAATTGGTGTTTTGGAAATGTTAATTTGGGTAATTAATTATGACAATACACTTGGTTAATTGAGTTATAAAATTTGGAATTTGGTAATTTAATTAATTGGGCATATTTTGGAAATTGGGCTTGTAAAGTTGTAATTGGGCTAATTGGGCTTGGTTGTACCAAGATTGGTTTAGGAAAATTGGTTGGATCCAATTGGGCCCAAAACCATATCCATAAAGTCCAATTATGACTAATGGACCTTTAATATTTAATTGGGCCTAATGGGCCTAAATTGGTTTCTTGGCAAATAAGGGTGATTCCTTAAATGGGCTTTGGTATTTGGGTTTGACCCATATTGACCAAAAGTCCATGCCTTAGAAATTAATTAAAAGCCCATTGGACTTTAAATTAAATTAACATTGGATGTTAATAGGGCTTTGAGACCCGTAACGATTAGATTTAGAATATAAGTCGTAAAGGTTCGTTAATAAAGTGTAATATTTAATTTGGAATTAAATAGTGAATTAGTATTAAATACATATTAAATTAGATTTAATGTTGTAGTTTAATTTAATTCAAGAATTCGTACTTTGAGTACTTATTCGCAAAACGAGTTTGACTCGAGAAAAATCAAATCGTTGTTTGAACATTGGATGGTCATTAATTATCAGATCAATTAATTGGATTAGATTGATTGATAACATACTTGTATGAATACATGGTTGCGATGCATGAATAATGCATATCGGATGGATATTAGATGGGTGGGGCAATTTTGGAAATTGTTATAATAAATTTAGAATTTATTAATTGGACCTGCGTGTCCAGCCTATTACCTCCTTACTCTTTGTATTTTTCTTCGAACATATTCCCCTCAATGTAAATGAGGTTTCTTTAGAAGTGTTATGTAACGGGTATAAGTAATACTTGTGCTAGCGGGAGAGAGGAAATGGAGAGATTTGTTCTAGGAATAATGTGTTAAGTATCCATCCGCATATCATTATTATATTTATTTATACGCGCCTTATTATGTGTTTAGAATGCATATTTAAGGGTGTATGATGATGAGACCTTAACAAAGATAATTAATTGGTTGCCAATTACACGCGAAAAAACCTCACTTAATATTAAGCGTTTTTCCTTCCATTGAGTGATTCTTACTCAAGATCCAAGACTGGCATTGGTTTGTTGGCCAAAGTCAAGACCTTTGTCCGTCGAGGATGTGTTTGAATCACGAAGGCTTTGTTCCATATCAGTGTCTTGTCCAAGTTGTGATTTATTAGCCAAAGTCAAGATCATTTCTTGCCCATCGATATTGATTATGAAGCTTTCCATGGTCAATGGGTTCCGCTTAACAGGGATCACTAAGTTTGTTGTGCCAAAGCCAAAGCTTAGTTGATTCAGAGGAAAAAGGTTAGGCAATATATTGGATATATTGGCATATACAAGATATATGTTTCGGACTTGGATGTCCACCTACTGGATCTAGGAATTGGATGGGATCCAATTGATCTTAGAGATCTACCTAGTTAATTATCATACAATTTGTTGGCCAAAGTCAAGATTGTGCGATATTTAACAGGATCCTAGCCCACTAGGAAACAAGGTTTCTCGAGTACTCAACAGAGGGTTAGAGGCTCGCCGAAAAATAGTGGGAGGCAAGTATTAAATTTGCAATATTCGTTTAGTTACTTGTCATACGCGCTCATATCAATTTTCGTCGTTAAATTAATATATTAGTTGGACTAATAATTAATTGTTGTTTTAATAAACAGTTGGATTATATTCAAACTATTTCAATTAATAGTTGATTTTATAATTGGATTATAGTAATCAATATAATTGAATTTATCCTATTAAATTATAGTTGATTATATAGTTGGACTATAGTAATCATTATAATAAATAGTACCTAAAATCGTTGATTCGATAGTTGGACTATTGGAATCAAGATAAATTGAAAGATTAATGTTTAAAACATAATCCTGGGAGAAAATGTATTTAAACGACTTTAATTTTCAAATTGGGAATAAAACTTCAGGATAGTCCTGAAAACTAAGAAGATACTTTATTTGATAAAATAACATCTTAGGCCTAAGCCCGGAGTTAAGCAGATAAGTAGAACATGATATTTGGAATATTCATGTGATGATAACTTTAGTGCTTAATCCAATATGCTTGCCAAATAGACTCCTTAATTTCTTAATCAGAACTAAGGATTAGATCCTTATAGTATGATAATGAAATTGAAGGATCTTCATAAATCTATCCTAAGATCTTAGAAGTACTAAATTGCAATAGTAAACTCTTGGAGAGTTAATGGCTATTCTCAAGCAGACAAAGCCAAAGTTTACAATAAGGCAAGAAGCGCAAGGCGCATCTTATTTCGATATTCTAGAAGGCCAATGCTTGGCCAAAGGCTTCTGGGTGTGGAAAAGGGGCAAAGGCAAAGTCATTATAATCTTTTGGGAAGACAAAGGACATATCCCAAAATGTCTGCCTAAATTGTGGCAAACGGGGACACGGAAGCGTGACTGCCGTATAGATAAGGCAGACATGAAGGAATTGAAGATGGTGCAAGGCTCCGACTTCAAATATGTTTGTCATAAACATGTTCACTACTAGTATTAAAATTGGATTTTAGATACTGGATATGGTACATAAATATGCACTAGTGTACAGAATCTGCTGTAAGCAGGATACTGACTTCAGTTAAGATTAATCTGCGAATTGAAAACGGGACGAAAGTCGCTGTTTTAACTGTAGAAACCTAAGTTTAGGAACTACCCTTCGGGTGTGTACTTAAATTAGGAAACTGTTAAAATGTAACTAGTTTGACTAGAAACATTATCTCTGTATCAAGGTTTAACCCGTTGCGGGTATACCTTTATATTCTAGAACACTAAAGTGTTTCATTATATAAAGATGATATTGAGATAAACACATTAAATGTGAATAACAGTATTTATATTTTGAATATAAATAAATCTCAAACGTATAACATGACAAACAAATAGCTCAAACTGAATTAATCAGTTGAAACTTGTTTGTGGCATTGTTGTCTGGGACACAATTAAACAAGACTCGTATATCCACACTTTCGAAGAGTGGATACTAGGACGGATTTGATTCTATTCAAATGATGTCTACGAATCTAGTTTTTTAGGCAAAGTGCCTAAAACACATTTACTTGGTAAAAGTGCAAGTGCCACCGATCTGTTAGCCCTTATTCATAGTGAAGTAAGTGGGCCCATATATAGCTAGGCTAGAGGTGGATATGAATATTTCGTGAACTACACGGATGTGGCATCGCGTTATGGTTATCTGTTTCCTTTGAAACATAAATCGGAAACTTTTAAAGTTTCGACACGAAATAGATAAATCGGCTAAAGTATTAAACCGTCACGGTTAGACCATGATGGAAAATACTTAAGCAATAAGTTTCTCAAATACTTTAAAGAGTATAGTATTCTTTCAATGAGGACTCCTCCTGGAACACGTCAATTTAACGGTGTGTCCGAACAGAGAAACCAAATTTTGTTAGGCATGATAAGGTTATTCATGAGTCGCTCTGAGCTACCATTTCCTTCAACGGATAAGCATAATCAGTGCAGAACTTAATTAGAATAAGGTTCCATAAAAATCTGTTTGACAAACTTCATATTAGATATGAACAGGAAAGAAACTGGGTTTTCTCATTCCTGAAGATTTGGGTATGCTAGGCATATGTTTGGATGATACCAAACTAGAACCCAAATCGGATAAGTGCCTAAGTTGTGGTTATCCTAGGGAAACCAAAGTATAGGACTTATACAACTCACTAGAGAACAATGTAATTGTTGCTCACCATGCGGTTTTCCTAAGAGGAATACCTATATGCAGTGGTAAATGGGAGGAAAGTAAAACTCGATGAAAATCGGAGTAATACTGTTCCAGGCACCGATTCCTTAATGGAACACAAATAGTTCATCAGGGATGAAACTATACCAATAATCTTCGAATACACAAGAACCACGTAAGTCGGAGAGAGTCAGAAAATAACCTGGGGTATGGGTTTCTGATCTCACCTCATAAAGATGTCAATCTTTTTTAGGAACACGAACTGACAACGTATGAGGAAGTGATACAAGGTATCGACTCCCTATTATGGCAAAGTGCCATGATGTCCAAATGGATTCCATGTATATCAACTAAGTTTGGATACTAGTTGATGTACCAAAAGGCATTGTGCCTACTGGTACTATTAAGTCTTCAAGGAAGACATACATGGAAGGCAGCATACAAACGTACTAAGCTAGGCTTGTAGCGAAAAGGTATCCTTATCAACATTGTGTCGATTACGACGAAACCTTTTACTTGTTGCCACGGTAAATCCATTTGGATAATGCTTGCTAATGCTGCATGTTTCATTCATGAAATATGGTAGCTGGACGTCAAAATCGCTTTCCTTAAATGGAAACCTTTCGAAGGATGTTTATAACTTCCTGATGATTTTGTCGTACCAAAACTAGCAAACAAGGTTTGCAGGTTATTCGATCCATGGATGGATTGAAGCAAGCATAGCGTTCTTGGAATTATCGTTTTGATGTAATCATAATGGTATATGATTTAATTCAAAACGAAAATGATTCTTGTGTATATAAGGAGGTTAGTGGGAGCGCACTGACAGTGAAAGTCCTAAATAAATGATGACATATAATTTCTTGGAAATGATATTCCCATAATACGATCGGTGAAAGCTTGACTTTCATGAAAAAATTCTCCGTAGAATTCTTGGGAGAAACAACCTTTATTCTAGGAATAAAGATCTACTGGGATAGATCTAAAAGTTGTTGATAAATCTCCGAGAACTCGTACATTGATAAATGTACATGACTTGGTGTCTCATGTGCTTTGAGCATATGGAGTCACAATCGGGCCAATCCAAGTGATAATCATTGGATTGATGTTAAGAAAATCCTTTAGTATCTTAGATGAACTAAGGATGCTGTCTTATACTATGGAGATGGAAAACTTGAAGTGACTGGGTTCACTGCTGCAAGTTTCCTGACCGACATAAACGACTGTAAGTCGTAACAACGGTACTACAAAGTTTGAATAACGGAACAGTGAGCTGGAAATCTTCCAAGCAAGATACTGTTACCGAATAAACAACAAAAAAGGGTTATTGCTGCGGCTGAGGCAGGAATAGAAGCCTTCTGGATTGATAATAATCTAATTAGATTAGATATAGTTCTGTTAGCAGATGAGCTAGGCTACATCGCAGGCTAAAGAATTAATGGTCTCATCAACGATCCAGATATATACTTCGATATTCATCTGATTCGTTCGGATCATACATCGTGGCGATGTGATGATCGTATAAATTGCATCAGATGGTAATCATACAAATCCGCTGATGATAGCTTTATCTCAGCAGAAATTTGAGCGAACCGTACATAGTTCGGGTGTAGGACACTTGAGTGACTGGCTATAGGCCAAGTGGGAGATTATTGGACAGTTATGACCCATAGCGTCACTATTTGTATAGATCATGGTGTTGTTGTACAAATTAACTATGTGACAAAGGAAATTGCTCTTTTATCATTTGTGATTAGATCACCAAGATGTATAAATGATGAAAGATCCATATGATTAGTTCCTGGATTGAGATGATATGAGACAGTATCAATCCACGAAGGTTTAATCATTAAATATCCTTAGTCAGAGTATTATCGAGATTGGACATTGATAATGCGAAAAAGACTAGTATTACACTTGTGCGCGTTGTGAGGGCATAACAGCATAGTTCTCATATATTTGGGTATAGGATACTCATGCAAGTCTAATAGGAGGTTGTGTTTACCGATGCTACGGAAACAGCTTCGCTCTGGATAGACCCCTCGGAATTCCATTGGTAGTATGACTATGTGTCTATGGAAGTCCGAATTAGGGTAGGTGTATTTGGTCTTAACCTGAGACTTGCACCGCTAATACTTGCGACAATCAATGTACTTTGGTTTTGGTCGTCCAGGGCTTTAACAGGTTCTGCGTACGCCTCTTCTGGGTATATTGAGAATCGTAGTGTATTGGGTATGATGTCGAGATGGAAGTATCACTCCAGTCATAGTGGAGATGATGATCACGTAGGATACAGAACTGGTTCTCTTATATGCTGCAGCTATCGGGATAATATGACTAGGTCATGATTATCCGATTATAGAGACTAGTTACCAGAGATCCGATATATACTTCGTACGGGGCAGACACATCTCCAGCCCCAAGCCTTGCACGTGACATCCGATACTGGATCGAAATACGCAATACTACATATACTACGCCTGATATAGATCACTTATTCCTGTAAGGATATTTCTGGAGAATTGGGTGGGCATGGCGCTTTGCTAGAAGCCAACCTTGTCTTGTAAATCTGTAAAAACATAGTACTATGTATGTACTTGTTCGGATAGTCCGACAACCGGATTTAATGCCAGCATAAACGGGGATCTCATGGGTCGCTTCCCGAAGATTTACCGATGACGTATGACTCGCACTTTATTAATCTGGGATTAATTAGATGAGAGAGAAAATTAATATGGGATTAATTACGGAGATATTTTATTTGGGATAAAATATCATTTAAAGAGAGAAAATGATTAATTTGGAATTAATCGATAAATTAATATATTCGATATATTAAACGAAATTGGATTTCGACGCGAAATTAAAATTACATTTTAATTCGGGCGAACGAGTTAATTTAGAATTAATTCGTTAGCGATGTGAATAGTGATTTTGCTGTGCATAATTATTTAATTATGACGCAACGGAAAATTCCTTAATTTGGAATTAACTAACCCGAGCCCGGGAGTGTTTGCGGGCGCACTCGCATTGCGAATTTAAGTGCGGCCCACAAGTCACATCAAGCGTCAAATCACTAGTCGCATCAAGCGTCAAATCACTTGTCACTTTGAGTGATGTGATGTGTAGTCCTTTTGATGTGAATAGTTGGTGGAAGTGGTTGTGGCTTTAATTGGTTTGACTTTTGAAAGCAAAATTTTGGTAAATGAAATTTTGAAATTCAATTTATGTGTATTAGATACACAAATCAAAAAAAATAACCAACACACTCTCGCATTTCACTCTTCCTCTCTCTCGGCCTCATGGCCAAATTCTTCTTCTTCTTTTCTGGTTTTTGCCGTGACTTGAAGAAGAACAAAGGAAATTTTGCGGCAAAATTTTCGGAGTGCTAGCACGCTTTTGGAGTCTTGCGAAGGTGATAGGAAACCGCACCTGTGAGCATGGAATTACATCACAAAGCTTGGAGCTTGGAGGATCATCCATGGCCGAATTTGGAGGACACAAAAATTGCCCACTGCCGTGAGCCACCTTGGACGGAGAAAAGAATTTTTCATGTTCGTCACATCTTTGTTGTATTCCGCAACATCTTTGTTGTATTCACATGTTGTTTCATTGCTTAAAACGATCCCGGTTAGACCGTAGAAACCCAACACATAGATGATTCGAGAATAAAGCCCAGAGGTCGAAGCACATCGCCATCAACTCAGCACAGTTCAGGAATAAAGCTCAGAGATGGTTTGGGAATAAAGCCCAAAGATGGTTTGGGAATAAAGCCCAGAGGTCGAAATACATCACCATCAACTCAGCACAGTTTGGGAAAAAAGCCCAGAGATGGTTCGAGAATAAAGCCTAAAGGTCGAATCACCTCGCCATCAACTCAGCACAGTTCGGGAATAAATCCCATAGATGGTTCGGGAATAAAGCCCAGAGGTCGAAGCACCTCGCCACCAACTCAGTACAATTCGGGAATAAAGCCCAGAGATGGTTCTGGATTAAAACCCATGGGTCAAAGCACCTCGCCATCAACTCAATTCAGTTCGGGAACAGAACCCAAAGATCAAAGAATCTCACACTCGGTGGTTCGGGAACAAAACCCAGAGGTCAAAGCACCTCACAATCAACTCAATTCAGTTCGGGAACAAAACCCATAAATCAAAGCATCTCACACCAGAAACGGTTCGGGATTGAACCATTGACCGGCGTAAACACACGCGTATAACACAAGCGCACGTATCGTTCAAGTAGTATAAAAAGTATAGATCCCACGAGGACTTAATACCTAAGCTATTAATTTTATGAGGTCAAATGATTACTAGTATCTAACAGGTTGTTTGATTGATTTGAAAAGGTGACGATTCTAAATTTAAAAAAAAAAAGTAAATAAAATTGTTCGAAAGTAGGTTTAAGAAAATTCAATATTAAAAACTATCTAGGGTTGTGATTTCTTCCAATATCATTTTAAAGATGAAGTGGTTATTTTATATTTATGTAATAAATCGGTTTACTAACCTGGAACACTAAATTATGTGAAAGCCTATGTCGATGGTCAGACGCAAATACCCAGTTTAACCCAATTGAACCATATGTCTATGTCAACCAAATTATCTGGATTCATTAAGTTTAAGTTCCAATTATGGCTACCCCCGCCCGACAAGTATATGTATATCCTGTAAGTAAATCTATTAAAGGGTTATCTATCCTCAAGAAAGATCGTGGGCTTTTAAGTCTAAGGCTGAAACCTAAAATCCATATGTCTAGTTCATTTTAGATTTACCAGATCAATCTTATTAGTGGCCAATTAACAAGACGCATTAGGCTTGAGACTTAATAAGTAAACCGTTAAATTACTCAAACTATAAAATAACCCTTTATAAACCGGTGATATTAAAAGTCATCACAACCCCAGAAAACTAATTTAGTTACAATACATAACTAGGGCTAGTAAAAACTTGAAAGTAAAAGACATAAAGTAAAAATGCTGAAAAGTAATTGCGGTAAAGTAAAAGCTGAAAAAGTAAATTGCAATAAAATAAAATGCTAAGGTAAAAGGATCAACTTTTACTACTACTAATTTAGATATCTCCCTTAATATAATATATTAACTTCTGATTATTTTACCAACCAGCCATATAGTCGGTAACCTGATTAAGTCAAATTAAGTCCAACCAGCCATAAAGGCGGAACCAAAATAAACCTGCCATATAGGCGGTAAGAAAAATTAATTACCAACCGACCAATGTGGCGGTATCCTTGATTAGTCAGGTTTAAACCAGATAAAATGAATTAAAAACCGACCAATCTGGCGGTATCCTTGTTAAGTCAATATTTTAAATAGTGAATATATTATATTTAAGAGAGATTAATCTAAATAGCAATAGTAAAAGAATTACCTTTCACCCTAGCAAGGGGAAGTTACTCCTCATGGTGAATAGTAAAAACTGTAAAAAGTAAAGTACTATTATTACAGAAAGTAATTAAAATTAATTACAAAACTAAAATTTAAAAGAAACTAGATAGAAAACTCCATATTTACATCAAAGAAATCAGAGAGAATGGTACAACTGAAACTGAAATTTCGAGCTCTATTTATAGGCGTCAGTAAGGGTCGCGCGTCGCGACTCCCATCTCGCGTCGCGATGCTCGTTTGGTCGACGTGGCAGCTTCTGGTTCGTCGGCTTCAGATTCTGGATAGGGTGATAAGGCGACACGTGGCAAGGTGGTTGGAGCTCAATTATTGTGACACGTGGCGACTCGTGATTGGCTGATTCAGATTCTTATCCGCCACGTGTCAGATACGGATAAATGAGTCAATGATTGATGCTGACGTGGCGCTGTCGTGGCGCTGATATGGCGACACATGGCGAAAGTAACTGTCAACACCGTAGAATTGCGACACATGGCACGCTGTGATTGGTTGATGATGACGTGCACTACAAGAAAAAAGGCCTTTACTGACACTAAGGTTAGTGACACTAGGCTAAAAGTGTCAGAAACGACGTGTAAATGTGCCTATTTCCGTGTTTTTCACTTAAATATCAATAATTACTGACACTATGGTATCAGTGATTTTAGTGTCAGTAATTACTATTACCATAGTATCAGTAAGAAATAAAAAAAAAAAAAATGCGTAGTCGTCTGGAGTCGAACCAACACCTCACGGAAGTGACGTTTTTCGCATATATTACTAAATCTCATGGCTTCTCATTTGCGAATCATTTACTGAACCAACTCTCTCCGAACCAACTCTTGTCGCACAATCATCATTTGCGAATCACTCACATGGCTTCTCATTTACCGAACCAACTCTTACAAATCCCTCAAATCCTCCATAGACAAGGCCTCCAAGAAACTCGAAACCATGAAAAGCGAAAGCCCAGTGAAAGAATCCGGCCGTGATTTGTCCTTATTCAAATTCAAATCCGGTGCGTTGTGGCCCTTGTTCTTTTCATTGTTTTTGGGTTGTTGAATTCTCTGTTTGAATGGAAACTGGGAAAGTTGTTGCGAAATTACCCTTTAAGCCCTTTGGGATTGTGATGAAGATGAGTCAGAGGAGAGGAGTGGCTAGGGTTTTAGAATTTCTCTCATGCTTTGTTCAAGATTCACGAGGGGGGCTAGGGTTTGTAATTTCTGATTTTCTGTGTGTGCAGAACAAAGAAACAGAGGAGCTAGGGTTTTCAATTTCTATTTTGTCCAGGTACGACGCCTTTGGGACATTTGATCAAAATGGCCCCAAAACTCGCGTTTTTACAATTTCCACCCCCTAAAAATCACAATTTGATATGTTTTATCCCTATTTGCGACTTTGTTGCGTTTCAACCAGATTTTAATCCCTATGATCGTAAAAACGTACGATTCTACGTTTTTAAAAAGCTGTTTTTACAACCATGAGTAAGATAACTTGTGCTATCCTATGAGACTGGGTTTCAACATTTGAATTTATATGGTCCAGGAGAATTTTCTTCGTGATCGTGGAGGAAATAATGATGCAAAGGATTTTGTAGAAAAGCAGCCGGTGAGTTAGACTTGGTTACTATTGCGTAATTACTGGTGGAAACTTGGAGTTGCCTTGTGAATGTGCTTATGATTTATTTTCTTCTAACATATATATATATTCCTTTTTCCTTTGCTCTTAATCTGTTGCAGCTACCAGAGGATGCTCAATTGCCAAAATCTGGGGGTGAGTGAATACAATTTGATTGAAACTAGACTGATGTATGATACTAATGTTCATGAGATGCCAATTTTCATAAATTGCATTTGTATTTTGATTTTTTGATTTTTTGACTTTGAAAATATCACTATTAATTTCTTAATCATCAGCATGTAATCTAATTTACACCTATTTTGATTATGATTGTTTCTCCAGTAAGTTTATGGTGCTAACCACGTGCAATGTTTGATATAGATTCACAATCGTCACCAAACAGTGAGATGGATGGCACTGACAAAGTGGGACAATCTGCGAATGCAACTTCATATACGACATCTATTGTTTTATCTAAGGGTAATGAAAAGACAAGTTCCCATGGTGAACCATTGGAAGCTGCAGTATCTAGTAAAGCCCCTAGAGAATTACAATCTGTAAATCCTCGTGGAAGACCTGGTAGTTCTGCATCGTCTAATTCAGATCGTGCAGCTGCCACTCTAGCTTCTAATGCTCCTGGTTTATCTCCAAGCTCATCAGTGGGTTCTTTTTCTTCTGAAAAATCAACATTGAATCCCCATGCCAAGGTGTGATTGATATTATGGGTGTTATATGATCATTTGACTTTACTGCTGTCACAAATACATTAAGATAGATGACTTAAGTGTTTATTCTTACTATACTCTCTTCCCGTGTTAAATATTTTTCTTCTCAATGTGTTAACATATTCTTCGTCTATGGGTTTCAGGAATTTAAATTCAATCCTAATGCAAAGAGTTTCATTCCCTCTCAAGTGCCTGCTAGGCCTCTATCTCCTGTTGGTGATAATGCCTTCTATCATCCACCAAATGTGTCTGCCGTACCACATATGCATGGCTTGCCTGTTGGTTTTGGAGTAAGTAGTTGAATTTTTTTCCCCTTCAAGCCTTATTTTTCATGGTTTCATGTAAGGAGTGTGAATGGTTTTTTATTGGGATTAGTTTTTAACTTTGGATTAGTTTTTAACTTAAACCAATCCAAATTCTCTTCTTATGATGTTTACTAATATGTTATGACTTTTATGCTTCCATTAGATGGAAATTACATGCATTTCATGAAAAATCTCAATGCATGCTGTTCAACTTGTTTGATATTTGTGGCTAACTTAAATTTTCAGATGGGATCAGTGGTAGCTGGGCACCAGCCTGTCATATATCAGGTTGCACCAATGCAGTCACCCCAAACATATTATCATCCACATGGACCCTAGGTATGACGTGGCTTCAAATTTGTATCAGAGACTGCATGTTCTTTCTTACGACATTAATCAGGGGTACTTATGCTTGTATCATCTGATTAGACATTTATTACCCTTATCCTCATCGATGACTTCTTTGACACTGGTAAAACATTTATCCTCATTACATTGTTGTTTAGCAGCAGGACTCACTTATTTTAGAAAGCAAATATTTTGAGATCAGCACTCAAAAACTCCTAGCTTGATATTTGAGTATGTGAACAGCACTGATTTCAAGTCTTGTACCCCACATTGACTGATTATGACATACGCTATTACATCCGTTTTTCCACTTAATTTGCTGAATTAGTCTTAGCTATCTAATATTTTCAAGGAACTTGACTATAGGACAAATTGCAATTTAAATATTTAATATAACAGTTTTTTGTAAATATGTATTTTCCTGGTTACCTGCTGGAGCATTTGTTTGCTCATTACACTTATTTTTATCCTCATTAGGTTGTTGGTATGGTTATTGTCAATAAGTGCTTTATGTGACAAAAATTAGATTAGGGTTATATTTTGTATTTATATTTTGTATTTTTATTTGGATGTATTTAATATTTTTATTTATGAAGATATCGATTTTTTTGGAAGTCCATCTAATTCTTAACATTTGGTTTATAATTTCATATTTTGTGCCAGATATCATATTGTTGGGGGATTGTTGCAGGCTTCTCAACAAGTATCATGAATTTTGGTGGGGGCATGACATTTTGGTGGGACTTTAAGAGTAGTTTTTGAAATATATATATGTTAATTTAAAGATTGTCTATGGAGTTTTTGTATTCATCATGTGATACTGTTGAATTGATTAATACGATTAATCTATTATATTGCGAATTTTATATAAATGTAATTTTTTAGTTTTTTATTTCATTGAGTTGGTATATATATATATATATATATTTTATGATTAATTTAATTACAAAACATAAGAAATATAATTGTGAAATAATACGATTTTTAAATTTTAAAAGATATTGACGGATATTGATACTATAGTAACAATAATTACTGACACTAAAAATCAAATATATGCGATATACTGATACTGCAGTAACAAAATTTACTGACACTATAGTATCACTAAATACTGATGTTATAGTGTCAATAATTTACTGACACTAAAATAGTGTGAGAGATTACTGATACCATAGTGTCAATAATTTTCTGATACTACAGTATTAACGTTTACTGACACTAGAAACTAGTGTCAGTGATTTCTGGCTGCGGCAACACTGACACATTTATATAGTGTCAGTAAAACCCTTTACTGACACTAATTTAGTATCAGTAAAAGCCTTTTTTCTTGTAGTGGTGGCAGCCACGTGACACTTTGACTTGGTCAACCGGTGATGTGGATGATGACATGGCAATGACGTGGAGTGACACATGGCAATGGTGAATGTCGGCACCGTAGGATGATGACACGTGGCACGACGCATGTTACCAGATCGGCTGTGATGGTGACACGTGGCACGACGCACGTTAGCAAAGTCAAACTTTTCTCAGATTCTGACTTATGGACCTGGCGCACGTTAGCAGATCTGGTGCATGTTAGGCGTCGCGACGCGTAAAAATTACCAAAATGCCTTTTTTTTTCCAATTGTCACTGTTTTGCTCCAAATCACCTCCAGAATGTCCTGAAACTTTATTTATCTACAAAATAACACAAAACACATCAAAATATTCACAAAACTCAAGAAACTATACAAAATATTAGGTTAAATGAGTGAGAAATAGTGATATAATTACCACTCATCACACCCCCAAACCTAACATTTTGCTAGTCCTCGAGCAAAACATAGAATAAAATACCATAAATAAAATTTAACTAAGCCACTTTCGTAGGGATCACGGTTGCATTTAGCGTATGCAACAAGCCTTTAAACCCCTAGGTGTCCATAGTGGATGAGTTGTAGTCTCGTGAGGGTTTACAACAATGATACCCATAAACATTTTACAAAAGTAAAAATGTAGTGAAACTAATGCACACAAAAGCAAAAAGACAAGCGAAAAGAGAATAAAGATGTTAGTGACTAATCAGGTGAAACTTCTACTCCAAGTTACTAGTTGTTTTCTTTCTTTCTAAATTACTGAATAAGTAAATTCTCTGATTATATTTACCATTCTCCATATACATAACCAACAAAATATTAAACAACTCATTTTTGCCCACAACAGTCATAAGTGTAGTTGATAAGAGAGTAATATTTTTGTCCTAAAGTTTTATCAGAATTCACACCTTTTTGCAGCAATGGAATAATTTTTCTGATTTTTCTTTATTTTTATTTTTATTTATATACAATATCTTCCATCTATGTAGCGAGTGTTGGGTTGGTGACTCCCAAACCAGTTGGATTTAGGGCACCAGGTGTTAAGACACCCCTACGGACTTAATTACTCAGACTTCAGATATATATATATATATATATATTTATTAGGCAACATCTCTGATCCATGTAACGAGCTTTGGGCCAGTGACTCCCAAACCAGTTGGCTTTAGGGCACTAGGTGTTAAAACACCCTTACAGACTTAATAACTCGGATCTTGAACGTTTTTTTTTTTACTCCATCACTTTTTGAGATGCTTCCTCCAATTAAACTAGAGCACTGAATATTACAAACTTTTCAATTATAGCTCATGTCCGTATGTTACTATGCATGTTGATAATACCAGCCAATTAAGCATATGAAGATCCATTTTAGTCAGTATTATGGAGAATTCACAAATTAAATAATTAAAAAGGAAATAAACAAAAATTAACTTGTTCCGAAATAGGTTTGAGATACGTCTCAGGAGTGGAAACTCCTTACTCGGCTATCTCTTACCAATTTCACCTTTTTAGTCAAAATAAAAACACAAAAACGCAAAATATTTTTGTAATTTTTGAAAAATTTTCAATTTTTTTGTATTTTTCGAAAAATTATGGACTAAAAATAAAAACAACACACAACTAAAAACAAGCTACTGATCAACTAAATCCCTCCCCCAAACCTAAATGATACATTGTCCCCGATGTCTTAAACAGTAGAAGAATAGTTTAGAAGATAATACCTGGTTAGCTGAAATTATACAGGAAATTAAAAGTTAAGATCCAGATTAATCGGACGCCTCTTACCACGATCTTCCTCAGACCAATTTATCTTTGAAAGGATAGGGTCAACTTGTGGTTCATAGGCTAAGAGTTGGTCTATTAGATCCGGAGCAGTTCTGGCAGTAAAGAGGAGTTCTTTTAAAGGTTTTGACACGAACCTATTTCTCCGGGCATTACCAAGAAACACACAAAGAAAATCATAAAATCCATCAACGTTAAACAGCCCAATTGGTTTCTGGTGTATGTTCAGGTTCGCCCAAGATAGCACTATAAAAATTTCCTCCAATATACCCAAGCCACCTGGCAAAGCAATAAAAGCATCAGCACGGTTAATCATTCCTACCAGTCATTCAGACATACCTGGCACAATCAGTTCCTCTCCGTTTGATGGTTCAATAAGATTTGCCTCTGCTAAGGGTTTTGGGATGATTCCTAAAACATGACTGCCTCCTTCCTGTACGGCCTTTGAAACGATCCCTTTTAGTCCAAGATTGTCTCCGCCATATACTAAGTGCATATTCCTTGCAGCTAAGACTCGACCCAATTCATGTGTTGCTTCTACGTATTGTGGCTTAACACCAACACTAGTACCGCAAAACACACAGATGTTTTCAACTCGTATTCTTGAAGTGGCTTCCATGTTTTACTCTAGATGTATTCAAAAGTGTAATGATGAGTTGAATTTATAATACCTGAAAAGGGTGAGTAAAATTATAGCACTAGTACCTGCCAAATGAAAATTATTAGTTAAACAGTAAAATAAATCGTGATAGTCAAGAAGGTCTGGATCCTGTAGGAGAAAACAAAACAAATTACGATTATTAGGAAAAGACAAAGAGATATAATATTTACAAGAAAAGTAGCGGCTTGATTGACGTCTATGCGTCAGGGACAAGCTTCCCATTCAATTTATTATAAATTGGCAAACATGGTATTTTTGAGTCAGATTCCCAAGACTTAACTGTTGTCTTTCTTTTTGGAATTGTGTATGTAATCTGCGAATTTTGTGATACACAAATCCACAGGGATGCGTCTCAAGAGTTTTAGATATGTCATCCAAAGACTCCTTACTCAAGCCATCCTTAATGAAGTTAATCTTATCTTCACGGTTATCAGACACCATTCCTAAATAACGACAACGAGTATCACAAAACATACGAGCACATTTATAGCAACCACACATTCTTTTGGCTCTTCTCTTTTTAGCATATGTGCTCCTTCCTAAACTAGGCAGATGTGAAATAAAAGAGTCAGAAGACTCACCTTCCAATCGAACACGTGCTTCAATTACCCAACGAATGTCAGTAGGAATACCTTTGATCATCAGTAGCCTCATCCGTTCCAAACGACCTTTGTAAACTTTCATCATAGATTTTTGAGGGAGAGAAGGAAATTGCTTGTGAAATTTTGCGAGAACTTCTTCCATCCTGAAATGACTTAACCTGCAAAAATTAAACAAACAAAATTAAATCACACCAAATCAAAATATATACACAAATTGCATGGGTTGCCTCCCTACTTGTGCTAAGTTTAACGTCGATAGCTAGACGTGACTTCTCAAACGTTAGGATGGATCTGAAAGTGTGACACTTTCTTTTTGTCGCTCAAACGATTCTCCCCAGTAGTGCTTAACACGCTTGTTTTTAACCTTGAAAGTTTTGTTGGAGTCAGGATCATGTATCTCAACGGCTCTATCTGGTAAAACTTTGGTGATCACAAATGGACTTGACCACCGTGATTTTGGCTTCCATGGGAAGAATTTCACCCTTAATTTGTTTAACAGTACCTTCTGCTCTGGTTCCAGTTGTATGCGCATTAACTTCTCATCATGTCTTTTCCTTGCCTTTTCTTTGTACAATTTGGCATCCTCAAAAGGCTGATTGTGAAATTCCTCCAATTCGTTGAGCTGGTGGAACTTTTTCTCTTTTATTACTTGTAGTGTAAGAATTGGTTTTTTCAGTGCAAAAGACGTTTTATCTTCAGGCTCCACAGGCAATTGACATGTTTTAAGTTTGTCAATAGAACTTTGCATTGCATTAGAGTTCTGAATGGTACTGTGTATCACATCAAGTCTGAAACATTCCTCCTTCTTTTCATCATCTGGGAAATTCATGGCCTTGAAAACATTGAATGTTACTTCTTGGTCATGTACCCTCATGGTTAATTCTCATTTTTATACATCAATAATGGTTCGACCTGTAGCCAAGAACGGTCTCCCAATGATGATTGGCACGTCTACGTCTTCCTCCATATCAAGGACAATAAAATCTGCTGGGAAAATGAATTCGTCAACCTTGACCAGCACATCCTCAACTACGCCTCTTGGAAATACGTACGTTCTATCAGCAAGTTGTAGAGAGACTGAAGTGGGCATTATTTCTCCAATCTGCAGTTTCCTGAAAATAGAAAAAAGGCATCAAGTTAACACTTGCACCTAAATCACATAAAGCCTTACCAAAGTTATGTTCTTCTATGATGCAAGGAATGGTGAAACTGCCAGGATCTTTCAACTTCGGGGGAATTTTCCTCTGAATGATGGCACTGCATTCTCCCGTCAATGCTACCGTCTCGTAATCTCCCAATCTATGTTTTCGTTAAAGAATGTTTTTCATGAATTTTACATAGTTGGGCATTTGTTCCAAGGCTTCTGCAAATGGAATGTTGATGTGCAGCTTTTTGAACACCTCCAGGAAACGAGCAATCTACTTGTCCAATTTATTTTTCTGAAGACGCTGAGGAAAAAGTGGAGGTGGAGTGATCTGTTCTTTTTCCTTTGCTTCTTTTTCCTCCATCTGTTGCTTTGTTTCTTTTGAAATTTCCTCAGCAGTTGTTTTGGCTCCAACATCTTGGTTGATTTCAGTACCGCTTTTTAATATGATGGCATGACATTGCTCATTTCCCATGTTCCTTGGATTTGGTTCAGTATTGCTAGGAAGGTTACCTGGCGGTCTGTAACTCTAAGCATTGGCTAGTTGTCCAATTTGATTCTTTAGTGCTTTAATAGAAGCAGATTGACTTTGAATTAATTCTGCTTGGGATTGAAACATAGCATCATATCTTGCTACTTGAGAGTTTTGTTTTGCTTCTATCTTTTTCAAGTGGGTCAACACTTCTGTTATTCCTGATTCATTTGCCTGCTCCTGGCCTTTATTCTGTTGTTGGAATCTGGGTGGTGGGTTGTTCATTTTCCCTGAATTGTTGCTCCATGCAAAATTTGGATGATTCCTCCACCCGGGGTTGTAGGTGTTGGAATATGGATTGTTCCCCTGTCTGTTGAAATTGTTGACATAATTCACTGTCTCTTATATTGGTTTGGCTCTGGTGCTCCTATATATGGTGAACCTGTGGATCCAGTGGTAAGAGTTTCCATGAATTTGCATATCTGATCCAGATTGGTGTTGACTGTTGTATTGGCTCCACTTTCATAAATTCCTGTAATTCTTTGGATCATGCTCCTTTCTGTTGGCCACAAGGAATTGTTGTTGGCCATTTCTTCGATTAGGTCCCATACTTGATCTTCTCCTTTTTCCATTAAAGCTCATCCAGCAGCAGCATCGATTGTGGTTCTCATCAGTCCAGAAAGTCCATTATAGAAGGTTTGGACTTGAAGCCATTTTGGAATCTCATGGTGAGGACATTTCCGGAGCAAATCTTTGTATCTTTCCCAAGCTTCGTAGAGAGTTTCTGAGTCTTGTTGCACAAAGGATGTGATGTCATTCCTCAGCTTTCCAGTTCTGGCTGGTGGAAAGTACTTTGCAAGAAATTTGGTGGAAAAAGTGTTCCAAGTTGTGATGGAACCTGCTGGTAGTGAATGTAGCCAGGCTTTAGCTCTGTCTTTCAAGGAGTATGGGAAAATACGCAGTCTCATTGATTCTTCAGCTTCTCGGTTGTAATTAAAAGTGCCGCAAACTTCCAGGAAGTTGCTAATGTGGGCATTAGGATCTTCAGTTGCATTCCCCCCAAACTGAACTGACTGCTGAATCACCTGAATGCATGTTTTGATGTCACCTGCATTTGCTGGTAAGGGAGGAAGTACAATACATTAAATGAGTCTGTAGACCACCGGAATGGTTCTGTCTCGAATGGGTATTGGTGGTGTAACCTCCAAAGGTTCAGGTTCCATGTTGACTAAAGCTTCTTGGCCTTCTCGCCTTTCCCTTCTCAACTGTCTGATGGTTCTTTCAATTTCCCGGTCAAGCGGTCGGAGTTCAAAGCTTCTGGTTCGTCTCATGTAGTTTCTGAGAACCTGAAACACAAGAAAACAAAAACAATAAGTAAAAAGAAATTAGATACAAGTAACATATCTAACCTCTAAACTAATAGTGAAAGATAAATAAGTCCCCGGCAACGGTGCCAAAAACTTGACCGGCGTAAACACACGCGTATAACGCAAGCACACGTATCGTTCAAGTAGTATAAAAAGTATCGATCCCACGAGGACTTAATACCTAAGCTATTAATTTTATGAGGTCAAATGATTACTAGTATCTAACATGTTGTTTGATTGATTTGAAAAGGTGACGATTCTAAATTTAAAAAAAAAAACAAGTAAATAAAATTGTTCGAAAGCCTCTGTCGATGGTCAGACGCAAATACCCAGTTTAACCCAATTGAACCATATGTCTATATCAACCAAATTATCTGGATTCATTAAGTTTAAGTTCCAATTATGGCTACCCCCGCCCGACAGGTTTATTTCTATCCTGTAAGGAAATCTATTAAAGGGTTATCTATCCTCAAGGAAGATCATGGGCTATTAAGTCTAAGGCTGAAACCTAAAATCCCTATGTCTAGTTCATTTTAGATTTACCAGATCAATCTTATTAGTGGCCAATTAACAAGATGCATTAGGCTTAAGACTTAATAAGTAAACCTTTAAATTACCCAAACTATAAAATAACCCCTTATAATCCGGTGATATTAAAAGTCATCACAACCCCAGATAACTTTTAGTTACAACACATAACTAGGGCTAGTAAAAACTTGAAAGTAAAAGACATAAAGTAAAAATGCTGAAAAGTAATTGCGGTAAAGTAAAAGCTGAAAAAGTAAATTGCAATAAAATAAAATGCTAAGGTAAAAGGATTAACTTTTACTACTACTAATCTAGATATCTCCCTTAATATAATATATTAACTTGTGATTATTTTACCAACCAGCCATATAGGCGGTAACCTGATTAAGTCAAATTAAGTCCAACCAGCCATAAAGGCGGAACCAAAATAAACTTGCCATATAGGCTGTAAGAAAATTTAATTACCAACCGACCAATGTGGCGGTATCCTTGATTAGTCAGGTTTAAACCAGATTAAAATGAATTAACAACCGACCAATCTGGCGGTATCCTTGTTAAGTCAATATTTTAAATAGTGAATATATTATATTTAAGGGAGATTAATCTAAATAGAAATAGTAAAAGAATTACCTTTCACCCTAGCAGGGGGAAGTTACCTCCTCATGGTGAATAGTAAAAACTGTAAAAAGTAAAGAAAGTAAATTACTATTATTACAGAAAGTAATTAAAATTAATTACAAAACTAAAATTTAAAAGAAACTAGATAGAAAACTCCCTATTTACATCAAAGAAATCAGAGAGAATGGTACAACTGAAACTGAAGTTCGAGCTTTATTTATAAGCGTCAGTAAGGGTCGCGCGTCGCGACTCCCATCTCGCGTCGCGATGCCCGTTTGGTCGACGTGGCAGCTTCTGGTTCGTTGGCTTCAGATTCTGGATAAGGTGATAAGGCGACACGTGGCAAGGTGGTTGGATCTAAATTATTGTGACACGTGGCGACTCGTGATTGGCTGATTCAGATTCTTATCCGCCACGTGTCAGATACGGATAAGTGAATTAATGATTGATGCTGACGTGGCACTGACGTGGCGCTGATGTGGTGACACATGGCGAAAGTGACTATCGGCACCATAGAATTGCGACACGTGGCACGTTGTGATTGGTTGATGATGACGTGGCAGCCACGTGACACTTTGACTTGGTCAACCGATGATGTGGATGATGACATGGCAATGATGTGGAGTGACACATGGCGAGACGTGGCAATGGCGAAGGTCGGCACCGTAGGATGATGACACGTGGCACGGCGCATGTTACCAGATCGGCTGTGATGGTGACACGTGGCATGGCGCACGTTAGCAAAGTCAAACTTTTCTCAGATTCTGACTTGTGGACCCGGTGCACGTTAGCAGATCTGGTGCATGTTAGGCGTCACGATGCCAAGTGCTTGCGCGTCGCGACGTGCAAAAATTACCAAAATGCCCTTTTTTCCGATTTTCACTGTTTTGCTCCAAATCACCTCTAGAATGTCCTGAAACTTTATTTATCTACAAAATAACACAAAACACATGAAAATATTCACAAAACTCAAGAAACTATACAAAATATTAGGTTAAATGAGTGGGAAATAGTGATATAATTACCACTCATCAACCATCTCACACAGTAACGGTTCGGTAATGAACCATCTCACACCAGGAACGGTTCGAGAATGAACCATCTCACACCAGTAATGGTTCGGGAATGAACCATCTCACACCAATAACGGTTCGGGAATGAACCATCTCACACCAATAATGGTTCGAGAATGAACCATCTCACAACAGTAACGGTTCGGGAATAAACCATCTCACACTCGGTGGTTTGGGAACAAGACCCAGGGGTCGAAGCACCTCCCCACCAACCCAACTCAAAGATCGAAGCGAAACAACAGGTATGTCCGACAATTGGCGACGAACCAGGTAAGTAAAAAATGCATGCATGACTTTGATAGAGTTGTCACTGTCACACACTGCACAAGCCCCATCAAAGTGGAGGTGACCGTAGACACTGTATTTTTACATAAGCCCAATGATGAGCCTCGTATGGAGGCACTACCTGAAAAGTTATGAAAGTCACGGGAAATGAATGTCGAAATGAAAAACTCCAAAATTAGCACCTCACTGGATTCAGACTCACTAACCCGCCGCGGATTCGATCAGTCGCTGTTTTAAACTTTAGTCTCAGCCCAAAACCCCTGCAACCCACAAAGCCCACCATGCACACCCAAGCCTTCCAAAATAAAATATTCTCATGCAAAACACATGTCAAAATCCCTCAAATCACCTTCCAGTTCAAAGAGATTGTGAATCCCATCCTCACCAAATTTAAAAAAATTCTTTCCCTAAATAAATTAAGAAAATATCTTCCATATTTGCATGATTTATTTCCTTGCTTAGGAGATCCATTGTCACTATAAATTGGAAGCTTGGCAAAACCCTAACGGGGACTTTTTTCTTACACCTTGAAACACACACACACGGCCAACTCACACATACACGGCCAACTCACACACACACAGCATCAATAAGAAAGAAACAAAGACACACACGTCAATCACAAAGCAGCCCTGACCAACACAGCCAGTAACAAATCAGCCCTCAACCGACCAAACACAAACAAAAAAAAAACAAACAAGAACAGAATAACAACAAATAAACCCCCCACCGACCGAAACAACAAGCCACCAAAAGCCCTCAACTAACGTGAACAAACAAAGAAGCCACGAATCAACGTGAACCAACAAGAAGACACAAAACTGCAACAAACCTAAGCCACAAACCGACACAAAACTAGTCACCCCAAGCAGCCTTCCGCTGGAAACAAAGCAACAAAAAAGGCGTGAAACCAAAAGCAGCGTGAATGAAGAACAACCAAAAGCAGCAAGACAGAAACCAACAGCAAACAGCCCCCTAAAAAATCGAAAAACAAATAGAAAAAAACCGAGCCAACAAATACCCCTTCAATCACCGACCCAAAACAACCAACAAATACCCTTTCAATCACCGACCAAAACAGCAGCCCTTATCCTTAAAAAACAGTCCAAAAAACCACTGAAAATTAGTCCCAAACATAGCCCCTAAAAAATGCACAAACAGTCCCCAAAACCAGCCCAAAAATAGCAAAAACAGAGGACTAAAATAGCGAAATAGCAAGCAGAAAACAGTGAAACAGCAGCCCAAAAATATCGAAACAGTGAGCATAAACAGAGAATCAGCAAACCAAAAAAACAACAAGCTTTAATCCTTCCGGCGACGGCGTAACGCACCTCCAAAAAAGAAACTTAAAAGGTAAGACCTGAGGGCACCCTTTACTATATTTATTTTGCTGTTTTGGACGCGACATGCTTGGTTGGACGTGAAATACGTCCAACCGGGCATGCGAGGTCCCACATTAAAGACGGCCAAATTTTTTGTCACATTTTCTTTATTTTATTTTTGTTATTTAACTTTCTTATCTTTTTGCTGTTATTTATTATTCCGCACTTAGTTTTTTTATTTATCTTTATTTTATTATTTCACACTTACTTTATTGTTCATCATTATTTATTATTTCGCATTTACTTTATTATTCATCTTTATTTATTATTTCGCATTTACTTTATTGTTTATCTTTATTTATTATTTCATATTTATTTTATTGTTTATCTTTATTTATTATTTCGCATTTATTTTATTGTTTAGCTTTATTTATTATTCCGCATTTAGTTTCGTTATTTATCTTTTTGTCTATTTATCTTTATTTTATGTTTTGCTTTTACTTTTGTTTGTGTTTTGCTATATTATTTCACATTTACTTTCATGTCCATTTACATTGTGTTAATGATTGTGTGTGTTATCCCTTGCGGTATATCGGATGGAAACCCAGACATAAACTCCATAGCCAAATCTGAATGTACGGTAGTACGATCTGTACTTGGGATACAACTTCACGTACCGCTTGGGAAATATTCATACATGCGTGTTTATGTCATTATTGATGCTATTTTTATAAGAACGTTCGAACGTGTTTACGAACGTAACTCGAATGCAAGCATTCTGCCTCACTCCATTCGAACGCGTTCTCGAACACTACATGAACGTGAACCCTCTGGAACACTTCGTTCGAACACGTTTACGAATGCTACACGAACGCACACACACTGGACAACCTCTTTCTTTATATTTTATGCATTTTCGTCTCTTTAATTATTTATTTTGCATTATCGCTTAATTATTTGCATTTATTATTCATGTTTTTTTACTGTTCTTATAATTTACATTATCATACTTCTTTATTTAATATGCTTTTGGAACTATGTATTTGCTTTTATTTATTTTCATGTTTATGGGTGTACAATTTGTGTGTTTATTTGAAGTATCTTGCATGTGCTGCATAAGACTTGGTTATACCATTATGTGAACCCGTCCATTATAAT
The DNA here is from genome assembly GCA_019454045.1 of Zanthoxylum bungeanum. NCBI lineage: Eukaryota > Viridiplantae > Streptophyta > Magnoliopsida > Sapindales > Rutaceae > Zanthoxylum > Zanthoxylum bungeanum. The sequence continues at coordinate 292,197 of SKCR01036392.1, forward strand.
GGCATAAGTAAGGGACCATTCTGAACCCAACGGTTTGAGGTCTTCCCTTGCGAGGGGTGAGTGCGGCCTTAAATCATTTCCCAGTTCACACTGGGTGGCGACTAATTTATTCTCCGATTTAGTCCCCGCGGGCTACTCCGTACTCTCTACGGGCTCTGAGCCCAATAGTGTCGTGGTCGCCGAGCATTATAGGCATAGCGATAAACCCTGCTTCGCTCCGATAGACACCAACCCGACCTATAGAAGAAATGCTGGTTTTGGCAGCATTAGAGTATTTGTAGAATCCGATCTGAGGCGGTCCATGCATACCGAGTCGACTTGGTTAAAGAAGTTTGGGAAATTCTGACCCAATATCCTTCACCTCAACATACCAACCCGAGGAGTGAAGATGAGATCATAGGCCAACCAGTATTGAAGGCATATGCCGTATGCCCTACTTGAAAGTTTGGGATTCGAAAAGGCTGATGTGACACTAATTGTTCAACGACTCTCTTTGGGAAGAGACGTGGCAACCAGAATAGTTTCGGATGTTAGGGTTGGTGCTCGGAGTGCCAATTTCTTATGTATTTCCTTGTAAATACTTTTGTAAATATTTCATTATGAATAAAATAAACAGTTTATATAATATAACATCTCTTTATATATGGTAAAGACGTATTTAACCTTAGAATGATTAGTTATGAAATAGTTGTAAAAGCGTCACAACTAACATTGAGTTGTATCATAACAATATCATTTCTTTAACAGTTCCTGGTCAAGGTTTACATTACATGATCAGCAAGTAAACCCGCTGAGACTGGTAAATGTCGTATATTTGAATCTTGTATTTCAATGGCTGATTCTCAATGAACCATGAGTCTCAGAGACTCATATAGACATGTAGGTGCTTATATCGGATAAATATTGAACGACTCAAGGAAGATTCTTAATGGATGGTACACCAACGTCAATAAGAACCTTATCGGGTTGAGTAGCATAGTGATTCTATGACTTGAGATATCACTGTGGATATATGAGATATCCTCCACACTTTGATGGAAGTCATATCACTGACCTATTTAGGTCAGACCTCTACATGTTCTTTAGGTGTGGATTGATCCTCAGGATATCTTGTATGTGTCAAGATAGAATATGTCAGCTCTGTGTACAAACATAGGTATTCAATATGAGACTACAATATGTTAAATCTGTGGGTCCGTGGTACACTATAGAAGTGAGTTCTAAGTGTTATTAAGAGATTTCTAATAGAAATATCGACGAGATTATATATATAGAGATTTGACATTCATATCTATATCTCTAGAATAATCCGAATACTTGTGAGGGAGAGATTATACATATGTAATGACCTCGACCTATATGGTTCAACAAGTTTATATGTGGTCATCATAATTTACGAGTGGGTAGATTATGGACACGAAATTGGATTTCGTGACAGATATGCCTGAACTTAGAGAGTCTCACTGATGAAATATACTCGAAGAGTACTAGAGAAACATTTATGAATAATATTGATGTAACATCCGGTAATCCCGACGACTTGTACGTTGTCAGAGATCGATGACTATTACATTGCGGAAGATATGATATATGATGAAAATCATGTTCAAGCGTGTACATGCTCACAAAAATTTCTTTTCAGGTAATCAATAATTATTCACAATTCCAATACAGAATTAAGCCAAGAATGCAACTCAAACAGCCCATAGTATTTTAGGTATAACGTTTTCATGCAATCTCTGATTTTTATGAACATTATATCATCCAAAAGCTAAGACCGAGACCTACAACGTCCGTGTTGGACATTATTCCAAATTCGAAGCAGAGGCAAGTTAAAAGTCTAATATTTCGTGGACCATTATAGTACTTTCTAGAAGGGACTAGAATGGGCAATGTGGCACAAATCCAACCACTAATTTATTTACTCAAAAATCAGACTTTCCCTATAAATAGGGGACTATTCATTCATCTCCCTCTAAGGCCAAAAAAACGTGAACACCAATGAGGATTCATCAAATTTTCCTCTTCTTCCTAAAGCTAATTTAGATGCAACAAGTGATGATTCCAAGCTCATCTCATGCAAAGTAAGTTCTTTATCCTCTTTTCCTCTTCTAATTTCAGTTGTAAGTTTGAAATGTAGAAGCCCAAATTCACACCTTATAAACCCTAGATTTTGGAATCGCTTAGTTGGCTTTGATTAAGTTGTTTGCACGGATTTTTAGAGAGTGTTATGATATTATTAACATGAATTGAGGTCTTTGTGAGTGTGACTGTGTTGGGATTCAATATGTTTCTTGTGTATTGAGGTGGATAAATTGGTATATTGAAGTTGGGGATTGAGTATGCTTCTTATAGTTAATGTAGAAGTTTGGAAAAGTACCTATGTGAGGGTGTTAGAGTGATGCCATGATGATTGTTGAGCATTATCTTTTAGGAGTTGGTTTTAGGCCATGAAAATAGGCCATCATCGCGACTCTCGACACTCGACGTCATGGCACATCACCAAAAGGTGCTTACTGCCTCGATCTAAACATGTGGGCATTGTTGGACAAAATGACCCATAGCGTCACTATTTGCACAGATCATTGTGTTGTTGTAGCAAATTAACTATGTGACAAGGAAATTGCACTCTCATCATTTGTGATTAGATCACCATAGATATATAAATGAAGAGAGGTCCCTATGATTAGTTCCTGGACTGAGAATGATATGAGACAGTATCAGTCCCCGAAGGATTAATCATTAAATATCTCTAGCCGGAGTATTATCGAGACTGGACATCGATAATGCGGAATAGGCTAGTATTGCACTTGTGTGCGTTGTGAGGGCACAACGACATAGTTCTCATATATATAAGTATTGGATACTTATGCAAGTGCGATAGGAGGTCGTGTTTCACCGATGGTACGGGAAACAGCTTCGCTCTGGATAGACCCCTCGGAATCCCATTGGTATTATGACTATGTGTCTATGGGAGGCCGAAATCAAGGTAGGTGTGTATAGTCTTAACCTGAGACTTACATCGCTAATACTTACGATAATCGATAGACTTTGGTCTTGGTGGTACAGGGCTTTAACCGGTTCTGCGTACACCACTTCTGGGTTTATCAGAGAGTCGTAGTGTATTGGGTGTGATGTCAAGACGAAGTATCACTTCAGTCATAGTGGAGATGATGTCACGCAGGATACGGTACTAGTGCTCTTGAGTGTTGCGCACAACCAATCGGGATATTGTGACCAGGTCATGAATATCCGATTATAGAGACTATGTTACCAGACATCCGACATGTGCTTCGGACGGGGCAGACACTTATCCAGCCCCAGCCCTAGCACGTGACTATCCGATACTGGGCCGATATACACAATACAATGGTATACTACGCTTGATATAGATCTTAAATATTCTTATAAGAATATGTCCGGAGAATTGGGAAGACTTGGTGCTTTGCTAGAAGCCAACCTTGTCTAGTAAAATGTAGTACTTGGTACTTACGTGTTCGGATAGTCCGATGACCGATTTGACTGCCAACATATCCGGGGATCTCATGGGTCGCTTCCCAAAGATTCACCGATGACGTATGACTCGCACTTTTATTAATCTGGGATTAATAAGATGAGAGAGAAAATTAATCTGGGATTAATTACAGAGATATTTTATCTGGGATAAAATATCAATTTAAGAGAGAGAATGATTAATTTGATTAATTAATATATTAATATAAACGAAATTGGATTTCGACGCGGAATTAAAATTAGATTTTAATTCGGGCGAGCGAATTAATTTAGAATTAATTCGTTAGCGACGTGAATAGTGATTTCGCTAGGCGTAATCATTTAATTACGACGCGACGGAAAATTCGTTAATTTAGAATTAGCGAATCCGAGCCCGAGATTATTTGCGAGCGCATTCGCATTTCGAATTCGAGTGCGGCACGTCAAATGAAGTGTCAAATCATTAGTCGCATCAAGCGTCAAATCACTTGTCACTTTGAGTGATGTGACTTGATTAATTGATGTGACTTGAGTGATGTGATGAGTGATGTGTGTGGTTGGCAATTAAAGCCAAATGTGTGAAATGAATTTGAATTTCATTTCAAGTGTATTAGATACACTTTTGGTATTCCACAAAACCGTAGAACACACTTTTCCCTCCTCTCTCTCTTCTTCTCTTCTCCTCTCTTCACGCCATTTCTTGTTTTGCTGGGCAGTGACCGAAAATGGAGGGAAGCCAAGTGCGTTTTTGTGGCAAAAACAAGAGTGCTAGCACACTCCGAGATCAATGCGAAGGTGATAGGGAAGTTTACCCATGAGCCGGGATTCAAATGATGAAGCTTGGAGCTTCAAATTCTTGTTGAAAATGGCGCAAAACAGAAGCCAAATCTGCACAGTGGGGAGACATTGCAGTGGGCAGTGAGCATTTTGGCATCTTGTGGCCCCTCCGCGTCGCTCAACCGATCGATGTAAGTATTCCGCAACTTCCGTCGTTGTATTCACTTGTGATTCATGCTTGAGTTTTGATCTTGGGACCTATAGAAACTCCAACAATGGCATCAAGAGCTTAGGTTAAAAGCATGAAAAAGTTAGGGCTAAAATTTGGGCAAACTTGATTTTGAGCATGATAAATTAAATTGGATGGATTTGTATGCTTAATTGTGTTTGAATTGAAGATTGATTGGGTCAATTTCAACAAATTGTGATTGGATCATTTTTTCCCAAAATTACTACCTTGGCCGAAAATTGATGATGATTTAATGTCTTGGGATTTTTGATTTTTGACAATTGGATGTGTTGGAAATCATTCGGGAATATGATTTGATGTCGATTGCGGAATCAATTGGATTGAATTCGAATCGGACGAAAAATCCCCAAATTGCCAAGTATGTCATAAAGCTTGAAATTGGGTAAAATTGATTTAAGCATGCAATTATGAAATTGGATGATAAAGTATGCTTGAATGTATTTTAATTGATGATTGGTTGGATCAATTTGATTAAATATTGTTTGGAACAAATTTCCCAAAATGCTTATGTTGGCCGAATAGTAACTTAGCCCTAAAGTCTTGGAATTTTGATTTTTATTCATTGGATGAGTTAGAATCAATTAGGATGTTGATTTAATGTCGATTGTGGGATTAATTGGATTGAAACCAAATCGGATATAAAATCCTCTCCTTGGCCGAGACTTAAAGAGCATGTAATGGGTTTGATTTTAATCAAAATGTGTTGGACATATGATGATGAAATGTATGATTATTAGCCTAATTTGTGTTTTGGAAATAAATTTTGGTGATTAATTATGTTATGCACTTTAGTAATTAAAGCATGAAATTGGATTTTTGTGTTTAATTAATTTGGGCTAATTTTGTGAAATTGAGCTTGAATGTTGTTGTTGGGCTTATTGGGCTTTGTGTACAAAGTTGGGTTAAGGCAAATTGGATTGGATCCAATTGGGCCCAAAACCACTTCCATAAAGCCCAAATGCGACTTAATGGACCTTTAAGTTTAATTGGACCTAATGGGCCAAGATTAATTTATAGGCTTATAGGGTAACTCCCGGATTGGACTTTGGTTGCGGGTTTGACCTGAGTTGACCAAAAGACCACGCCTTAAGAAATTAATTAAAAGCCCATTAGACTTTAATTAAATTAATATTGGATATTAATCGGGCTTTGAGACCCGTAGCGATTAAATTTGGAATTTAAGTCGAAAAGGGTTTATTATTAAAGTGTGTTATTTAATTTGGAATTAAATAGTGAATTAGAATTAAATACAAATTGAATTGGATTTAATTGTGTAGTTTAATTTAATTCGGGAATTCGTACTTTAAGTACTTATTCGCAAAAACGAGTTTGACTCGAACAAAATCAAATCGTTGTTTGAACATTGGATGATCACTAATTATCAAGATTAATTAATTGGATTAGATTGATTGATACATGCTTGAGTGAATACATGGTTGTGATGCATGAATAATGTATATCGATGGATATTAGATGGGTGGGGCAATTTTAGAAATTGTTGTAATAAATTTGATTTATTAATTGGACCTGCGTGTCCAGCCTTATCACCTCCTATTCTTTGTATTCTCTTCTCACCTATTCCCCTCAATGTAAATGAGGTTTCTTTAGAAGTGTAGTGTAACGGGTAGAAGAAAAATTTTGTGCTAGCGGGAGAGAGAAAGTGAGAGATTTGATCTAGGATCAATGTGTAAAATATCCATCCGCATATCATTATTATTTTATCATATGCGCTTTATTATGTGTTTAGAATGCATGTTTAAGGGTGTATGATGATGAGACCTTAACAAAGATAATAAATTGGTTGCCAATTTGCACACGAAAAACCCTCATCAAATATCATGCGTCTTTTCCTTCCATTGAGTGATTCTCACTCAAGATCCGAGACGGCATTGGGTTGTTGGCCAAAGTCAAGCCCTTTGTCTGTCGAAGATGTGTTTGAATCACGAGGCTTTGTTCCATATTGGTGTCTTGTCCAAGTTGTGGTTTGTTGGCCAAAGTCAAGACCACTTCTTGTCCAACGACATTGATTACGAAGCTTCCATGGTCAATGGGTCCACGCTTGACTGGGATCACTAGGTTTGTTGTGCCAAAGCCAAGGCCTAGTTGATTCAGAGGAAATAAGTTAGGGTATATATTGGATATATAGGCATATATATGATATATGTTTAGGACTTGGATGTCCACCTACTGGATCTAGGAATTGGATTGGATCCAATTGATCTTAGAGATCTACCTAGTTAATTATCAACAATTTGTTGGCCAAAGTCAAGATTGTGTGATATTTAACGGGATCCTAGCCCACTAGGAAACACGGTTTCCCGAGTACTCGACAGAGGGTTAGAGGCTCGATGAAAAATAGTGGGAGGCAAGAATTGAATTTGCAATATTCGTTCAATTACTCTCCATACGCGCTCATTTAAATTATTTCGTCATTAGATTAAATGTTAGTTGGACTAATATTTAAATTGTTGTTTTAATAAACAGTTGGACTCTATTATACTTGATTATATATAATTGGATTATATTAATCAATATATTTGAATTAATTAATTTCAGTTTACAGTTGATTTTATAATTGGATTATAGTAATCAATGTAATTGAGGTTAATTAATTTGGATTATATTTGATTATATAGTTGGACTATTATAATCATTATAATATATATAGTACCACTAATCGTTGATTAAATAGTTGGACTATTGTAATCAAGATAAAATTGAAAAGTTGGATATTTAAAATATAATCTGGGATTAAAATATTTTAAATGATTTAATTTTCAAATTGGGAATAAATAATAGGTTACTTTATTTGATAAAATAACTTATTATACCTTACGCCCAAAATTAAGCAAAATAAGTAGAGCATAAAATCTTTGGAAGATTTATGTGATGATGACTTTAATGCTTAATTTAATATACTTGTCATAAATCTAATTTTAGATTTAAGAAGTATTAAAATTGCAATTTATAATTCTTGGAGAATTAATTGACTATTCTAGAGGAGATAAAGTCAAAGTTTGCAATTGGGCATGTAGCACGAGGTGCACATCGTTTCGATATTCTAAAAACCCAAGGCTTGGCCTAAGGTTCCTAAATATTGAAAAGGATAATTGACATATACCAAAGTGACTACCATTTGGATATGGCAGACACGAAGGAATTAAAGAAAGGGCAAGGCTCTGACTTTAAAAATGTTTGTCAAAGTTATGTTCACAACTAGTATTGAAATTAGATTTTAAATACTTAGTGTGGTACATAAAATATATGTATTGATGTTCAGAATCTGCTTTGAGCAGGATACTGACTTCAAGCTGAGATTGCTCTGCGAATCGGAAACGGGACGAAAGTCGCTGTTTCGACCGTAGATACCTAAGTTTAGGAACTACCCTTGGGTGTGTACTTAATTAGGAACTGTTATAATGTAACTAGTTTGACTAGAGACATTATCTCTATATCAGTGTTTAATCCATTGTGGATAAACCTTTATATTCTAGAACACTAAGTGTTTCATTATATAAAGATGATACTGAGATAAACACATTAGATGTGAATAACAGAATTTATATTTTGAATATAATTAAAATCTCAAAATCAAATATAAAATGACAAATAAATAGCTCAAATTGATTTGATCAAGTAGAGACTTATTTGTGGCATTGTTGTAGGACAGAATTAAACAAGACTCGTATATCCGCACTTTTGAAGAGTGGGTACTAGGACTGATTTGACTATTCAAATAAAGTCTACGAATCTAGTTTGTTAGGTAAAGTACCTAAAACACTGTTTACTTGGTAATAGTGTAAATGCCACCGATCTATTAGCCCTATTCATAATGAAGCAAGTGGGCCCATGTCTAGCTAGGCTAGATGTGATAAGAATATTTCGTGACCTATACGGATGTGGCATCACATTATGGTTATGTGTTTCTTTTGAAGAACACAAATCGGAAACTTTAGAGTTTCGACACGAAATAGACAAACAGATCGGCTATAGTATTATACCGTCACGGTAAGACCGTAATGGAAAATACTTAAGCAATAAGTTTCTTATATACTTGAAATAGTATAGTATTCTTTCAAATGAGGACTCCTCCCGGACAACGTCAAATGACGGTATGTCCGAACGGATTAACCGAATCATGTTAGACATGATAAGGCTAATCATGAGTCGCTCTGAGCTACCATTTCCTCCTTCAACGGATAAGTTTTAACAGTGCAATAACTTATTTAGAATAAAGTTCTATTAATAATTTGTTTGACAATATCATATTAGATATGAACAGGAAAGAAACCTGGGTTTCTCATTCCTGACCATTGGGATGCTAGGCATATGTTTGGATAATACCAAACTAAAACCTAAATTGGATAAGTGCCAATTTGGTTTGATTCCGACGAAACCTTTAACTGTTGCCAACGGTAAATCCATTGAATAATGCTTGCTAAAGCTGCGTGTTTCATTTATGAAACATGACAGTTTTTACTGGAAAATCGCTTTCCTGAAAAGGAAACCTTTTGGAGGATATTTATAACATCCCGATGATTTTTTCGTACCATAACAAGCAAACAAGGTTTGCGGGTTATTCGATCCATGTTTGGATTGAAGCAAGCATTCGTTCTTGGAACTGTCGTTTTGATATAATCATAATGATTTATGATTTAATTCAAAACGAAAATGATTCTTGTGTATATAAGGAGGTTAGTGGAGAGCGCACTGACAGTGAATTTCCCAATAAAGCAATTGGTGAAAGCTTGGCTTTCATAGATATTCTTTCATAGAAATTCTCCATAGAATTCTTGGGAGTAACAACCTTTATTCAAAGAATAAAGAGATCTACTGGGCTAGATTTGGAGTTGTTAACACTCTCTGAGAAATTGTACATTGAATAATGTACGTAACCTGGTGTCTCATACGCTTTGAACATATGGAGTCACAATCAGGACAATCCAAGTGATAGTCACTGGATTGAAGTTAAGAACATCTGTTAGTATCTTAGAGAACTAAAGATGCTGTCTAAATTATGGAGTAGGAGAACTTGAAGTGACTAGGATCACTGCTGCAAGTTTCCAAACCGGTAATATACTGCGGTACTATAAAGTTTGAATAACGGGACAGTGAGCTGGAAATATTTCGAGCAAGATAATTGTTGCCGAATAAACAACAAATGCGGATTATTGTTGCAGCTGAGGCAGCAATAGAAGTCATTTGGATCGATAATAAATCTAATTAGATTAGATATAGTTCTTTTAGCAGCTGAGCTAGGCGTCAGCACAAGCTAAGGAATTAAAGGTCTCATCGACGATCCAGATATATACTTCTATATTCATCTGATTCGTTTTGATCATACATCGTGGCGATGTGATGATCATATAAATCGCGTCAAACGATAATCAAACAAATCCGCTGACGAAAACCCTTTCCTCAGCAATTTGAGCGAACCGTACATAGTTCGGGTGTTAGACACTCGAGTGACTGGCTATGTGCCAAGTGGGAGATTGTTGGAAAAATGACCCATAGCGTCACTATTTGCACAGATCATTGTGTTGTTGTAGCAAATTAACTATGTGACAAGGAAATTGCACTCTCATCATTTGTGATTAGATCACCATAGATATATAAATGAAGAGAGGTCCCTGTGATTAGTTCCTGGACTGAGAATGATATGAGACAGTATCAGTCCCCGAAGGATTAATCATTAAATATCCCTTCGGAGTATTATCGAGACTGGACATCGATAATGCGGAATAGGCTAGTATTGCACTTGTGTGCGTTGTGAGGGAACAACGGCATAGTTCTCATATATTAAGTATCGGATACTTATGCAAGTGCGATGGAGGTCGTGTTTCACCGATGGTACGGGAAACAGCTTCGCTCTGGATAGACCCCTCGGAATCCCATTGGTATTATGACTATGTGTCTATGGGAGGCCGAAATCAAGGTAGGTGTGTATAGTCTTAACCTGAGACTTACATCGCTAATACTTACGATAATCGATAGACTTTGGTCTTGGTGGTACAGGGCTTTAACCGGTTCTGCGTACACCACTTCTGGGTTTATCAGAGAGTCATAGTGTATTGGGTGTGATGTCAAGACGGAAGTATCACTTCAGTCATAGTGGAGATGATGTCACGCAGGATACGGTACTAGTGCTCTTGAGTGTTGCGCAACCAATCGGGATATTGTGACCAGGTCATGAATATCCGATTATAGAGACTATGTTACCAGACATCCGACATGTGCTTCGGACGGGGCAGACACTTATCCAGCCCCAGCCCTAGCACGTGACTATCCGATACTGGGCCGATATACACAATACAATTGGTATACTACGCTTGATATAGATCTTAAATATTCTTATAAGAATATGTCCGGAGAATTGGGAAGACTTGGTGCTTTGCTAGAAGCCAACCTTATCTAGTAAATCGGTAAAAACGTACTACTTGGTACTTACGTGTTCGGATAGTCCGATGACCGATTTGACTGCCAACATATCCGGGGATCTCATGGGTCGCTTCCCAAAGATTCACCGATGACGTATGACTCGCACTTATATTAATCTGGGATTAATAAAATGAGAGAGAAAATTAATCTGGGATTAATTACAGAGATATTTTATCTGGGATAAAATATCAATTGAAAGAGAGAGAATGATTAATTTGGAATTAATCGATTAATTAATATATTTGATATATTAAACGAAATTGGATTTCGACGCGGAATTAAAATAGATTTTAATTAATTCGGGCGAGCGAATTAATTTAGAATTAATTCATTAGTGACGTGAATAGTGATTTCACTAGGCGTAATCATTTAATTACGACGCGACGGAAAATTCGTTAATTTAGAATTAGCGAATCCGAGCCCGAGATTATTTGCGAGCGCATTCGCATTTCGAATTCGAGTGTGGCACGTCAAATCAAGCGTCAAATCATTAGTCGCATCAAGCGTCAAATCACTTGTCACTTTGAGTGATGTGACTTGATTAATTGATGTGACTTGAGTGATGTGATGAGTGATGTGTGTGGTTGGCAATTAAAGCCAAATGTGTAGGAAATGAATTTGAATTTCATTTCAAGTATATTAGATACACTTTTGGTATTCACAAAATACGCAGAACACACTTTTCCCTCCTCTCTCTCTTCTTCTTCTTCCTCTCTTCACGCCATTTCTGGTTTTGCTGGGCAGTGACCGAAAATGGAGGGAAGCCAAGTGCATTTTTGTGGCAAAAACAAGAGTGCTAGCACACTCCGAGATCAATGGGAAGGTGATAGGGAAGTTTACCCATGAGCCGGGATTCAAATGATGAAGCTTGGAGCTTCAAATTCTTGTTGAAAATGGCGCAAAACAGAAGCCAAATCTGCAGCAGTGGGCGCACATTGCAGTGAGGCAGTGAGCAGTTTTGGCATCTTCGTGGCCTCCGCATCGCTCAACCGATCGATGTAAGTATTCCGCAACTTCCGTCGTTGTATTCACTTATGATTCATGCTTGAGTTTTTATCTTGGGACCTATAGAAACTCCAACAGGCATCACGACGCAGAATGCACAGCATCGCGATGCGTAACGAGCTGAGGCTCTGCCTCAGGTCCGATCAAGTGAGCGTTGTGACGTGTAGCGTCTGGCGTCGCGATGCGAAACAAAGCAAACTCTCTGCCTGGCTCGGCTTGCATTGGCGTCACGATGCGCCAGACCCGGTCTCGAGACTCGATATAGGAAAAGATTAATAACATTCAGTTTCAATCTAGGATGTTAAAGATCACCCTAAGAGTTTCATATTAAGGCACATAATCCCGATATGACAAGTCGCAAGCATAATACATCTTATGGTGTTGATGGATTAGTATAAATGAGAAGTTTAGTCTAATCTCGAAACATGTTCATACCATATATCCTAATTGATTTTCTCGATTATAGATCATTGCAGAAACCGCAACAGTCTTTGACGAAGTGAAGTAATAACAGCCAGATCCAAAAATCAGTGAATGGGCACTCTTTCCTTAATTTGATTTTTCATTATATTGTTTTAAATATCAGACTTAGTTTTTCGCATTTAGGGCGTTAGCCAAGATTACTTTCAAATATATATTGATTAAGAATATTTTGAAAAATGAATTAGAAAAGTGATTATTATAAAAGCATGATTTTATGATTTCGAGGCATGGGGAAAAACCCACCTCATTATGTAACTTGACTCGTATATGGAATTGACGGATTCAGATATCATGTGCACACTCAGTTCAAGACTATGGATGACAGATGCCATTAGATCCTAGATTTAAAGTTTGAAGAGTGGCATAGATCCGCATCCCCGACTCCAGATTTGTGGCTTGGGGGACGGTGATATGTAACGCCCCAAGACCACCAAATTTCAAGGCTATGGGAATGGCGATACGTAACGCCCCTAGACCCTAGTCTCAGGGACATGATAACAGCATTCATTGGGGGACGATGATATGTAACTCCCTAATGTCATAGATTTGTACACCTGGCTCTAGTTAGACGTATGGGGGGACGGTGATATGTAACGCCCCCATGAGTCAGGTTTTTCAGCAGACATTCAGATATAGATTTCTCAAAAACGGAGTTTTATGATATAGATTTTTCAGAAACAGATTTTCAGAAATGGATTTTCAAAAATAGATTTCTCAAAGAATTGAGTTTTATAAAAGAATGTTCAGAAAAACTTTAAGAAAAACTGAGTTTTCAGATAAGAAATAGATTTTAGGAAATAATATTTTCTATGAGGATTTCATTTTTTAGAACCATGAACTTTTATGAAAAAAATCAGTTTTCATTTTAACTGTCCATTCACTAGATTGTTCAAATGATCTAACCCCCACTTCACTCCCAGTTCCTTATTTTACAGGTATACCCGGAGGACGAGCTCGAGAGGATGGATACCGATGGTAGTTATAAGAGGGTTGAGTCCACCAGGTCAAGACAGAGTTATAGTCAGTTATAGTTAAAAAAAAAGTCACGTGTCATACATTTTGTATAAGTTGAAATTGTATTTTTTACAATTCAAGTGTTCATGACAGAGTTATAGAGTGTGATGTTTTGTATACATGAAAATAAGTATTTAAGTTGCACTTCATGCTATTGAGTTGGGCATGGGTCCCATGTATGAGTTTGTTTTCGAGATAAGTCCAGTAATAATTATCACAATCAGTTAGTCAGAGGCTTAGAGTGATATGTCAGTCTTTTCCCTGCCGGTAGCATCTCCTGGAGGAGGATGTTACAAAGATGGTATCAGAGCATGGTCTAGAGAGTCAGTGACTACAGCGGGTACAGTGTTGAGGTCTTGTATAAGTAGTATGGCCGGGGTACTAGTATGTGAGGCACTACCTCTCCAGTATCTTATCATCAAGTACGTCCTCAAGTTCCATAGACAGGTTAGTAAGAATTCATGAACTATTCGAATACCATTCCTTATGAAGTAACTATATTTTAAGAAAAACCTAACGTAGTTACCCTGGTTCATTCTTGAAATGTCCAAGGCAAGTTATGAAGATAGACAGTATGTTTGTAAGAATATTTCACTCTAGGGAGTTGGAAGAGAAAGGTATAGGAAAAGTAAAAAAATGGTACATAAATATTCAAGCAACCAGACCCAATAAGAGATAAAAATACAGAAATAGATAGATAAGGAAACACCAGAACCTATATATTAGTAAAGAGAATAGAATAAGCCTGAGCAAAATTAAAATGTTGAGTAGACCTAAATAAGGTTTCTTCTTTCCTAGTAATATTATGTTCTTCCTTAGAAAAATCTTCTAAGCTGTTTCAATAAGTCCTAAAGTACCTTGCATAAATAGAAAGTTTCCCAAACAGTAAAAGATAGTCAGGAAGATAAAAGAAGCAAGAAATCAGAATTAGACGTGGGAGTTCCAATAGACAAGAGGTACCAAAGAGGATGAAGAGATTCTAGATCCCCAAATCCGGCCCGCAAGTAAATAAATGATCTTAAGTAGAGATGATTAATTACTTTACCCCAAGAAACCTGGCACAGATACAACACTAAATTACACAGATTCTCACCCTTCAGTAATACAATGATAATGATAATAACCCGTTTGTTTTCCTTCACAGCACATCGTTAAGGATAATGTATATAATGACTTGAAAATAGACTTATTGAGGTATAACCTGGAGACAGCCAAAGAAACTAAGAATACTGATATTGTTGAGACCGAGACAGCACTTGACAGGATATGACTCGAGGCATAAATGAAAGTTGAGTATTCCAGAGTGCAAGTAGGCAAGGAAAGAAAATAAAGATGCAAAAAGAGTACGAACATAAACCAGAATAGAATAACCAGTGTCAAAGTTAATAATAAAGAAAACAATTTAAGCATATAGGTGTATACAGTCAGGCTTAACATAGATATCTTGTCCCAAAATTCTTTAGCTAATTGAGAAGGATCGCCAGAGAAACTACCCAGAATTAACATCCTAAGTTTTAGAGCTATCGGTTGACAGCAATGGTAATTGAAGAAGTTAGCCATGAGTTATGAAGTCCTAAACCAATAGATAGTCGAAAATGTGAGAACTTGAAGGAAAGATTCCATTAGCAGTGGAAGCTTAGTAAGGAGAAAAGAGAGAAAGTCAAATAGTTAGTTAAGATATAGTAATGAAAATAGAATAAGATATAGTATGTGGGGCTAAAGAAATACCTAGTAAGATATATCTTATAAGGTCATTAAAGTGGTTATATTATAAATAGTAGGTGAAGAACCTAAGGTATACTCAAGTGAGGGGAAAGCGAAGGTCATTGGCTGTAGTACAAAGTACAATAGTGACACCTTAGGCGTGAAGAATGACAAAAGTCCCTAGTGATATTTAGAAATTATTGTTGTCATGATAAGTGACATAAGAGGTTTCAAACCAGAATGGAACTAAGATGAGTAAGAAGGAAGGCCATGAATATAGTACAGTTTTAGAACTGATAGCTCATGTAAATTGTCAAAATTGAGGATGTTGAATATAATTAGAGGTTTAGAAATGAGATTTATGTGCTGCATAAAGTTAGTTATAGTATGACGATAAGTGTAAAGTATTGAGCATAAGTTCATGAAATTGAGAATAAGTAATTACCTCTTGATCACGAATTCAAGGAATTATTCACTAAGGCCCACGAACTTTAGAGTAGTATGTGCAAGTATGACAAGATATTCCCAGAGGTTTTAATATTAAGTTCTCGAACAGAAGAGCAGTTAGGAAGTTAAGGAAGATAAGAATAGCAGAGACACAGATATCCTCGAACCAAGACGAATCTGCGAGTTAAACCCCGGAAGGGATTCGAGAATGAATCATATTTAAGGGGGGAATTTGTAACATCCGGTAATATCGATGACTTGTACATTGTCAGATACATAAAACTATTAAACTGTGGAAGATAAGATACATGATGAAAATCATGTTCAAGCGTGTACATGCTCACAAAAATTACTTTTTGGGTAATCAATTATTTTTCACAGTTCTGATACGGAATTTAGCCAAGAATGTAACTCAGACAGCTCGTAGTATTTTTGACAAAACGTTTTCATGCAATCTCTAATTTTTATAAACTTTATTTCTTCGGAAAGCTAGGACCGAGACCTACAACTTCCTTGTTGGACATTTTTCCAAATTCGAAGCAGAAGCAAGTCAAAAATCGTTAGTTTATGGATTGTTATAGTAATTTCGAGAAGTGACTAGAATAGGCAATGTGGCACAAATCCAACTACTCATTTATTTACTCAAAAATCAGTCTTTCCCTATAAATATGGGACTATTCATTCATCTCCCTCTAAGGTCAAAAAAATGTGAACACCATGGAAGATTCTTCAAATTTTCCTCTTCTTCCTGAAGCTAATTTAGATGCAACAAGTGATGATTCCAAGCTCATCTCATGCAAAGTAAGTTCATTATCCTCTTTTTCTCTTGGAATTGGTTAGTTGGCTTTGATTAAGTTGCTTGCATGAATTTTGGAGAGTGTTATGATAGTATTAACATGAATTGAGGTCTTTGTGAGTGTGAATGTGTTGGGGGGATTGAATATGTTTTTTGTGTATTAAGGTGGATAAATTGGTATATAGAATTTGGGGATGGAGTATGCTTCTTGTGTGTTGATGTAGACATTTAGAGAAGTACCAATGTGAGTGTCAGAGTGATAATATGAGGATTGTTGAGCTTGGTTTTAGGCCCTAAAAAAAGGCTAGCGTCGCGACTCTCGACCCCCGATGTCGCAATATATCACCAAAAGGTGCTTATTGCCTCGGCCTGAACAAATGGGTGTCGCGACATAGAACGAACAGTATAGCGATGTGTAATGACCAAAGGCTCTGCTTCAGGTCTGATCAAGTGAGCGTCGCGACGCATAGGGTCTGGCATCACAATGCGAAATAAAGCATACTCTCTGCCTGGCTCGGCTTGCATTGGTGTCGCAACGCGCCAGACCCGGCGTCGTGATGCTATACAGGAAAAGATTAATAAAATTTTAGTTTCAATCTATTATGTTAAAGATCACCCTAAGAGTTTCATATTAAGGCACATAATCGCGATATGACAAGTCGCAAGCATAATACGTCATGTGGTGTTGATGGATTAGTAAAATTGAGAAGTTTAGTCTAACCTCGAAATATGGTTCATGTTGTATATCTTAATTGAGTTTCTCGATTATATATCATCGCATGAATCTTAACATTCTTTGACGAAGTGAAATAATATAAGCCAGATCCAAAAATCAGTGAGTGGACACTCTTTCCTTAAGTTGATTTTTCATTATTTTGTTTTAAATATCAGACTTACTTTTCCGCATTTAGGGTATTAGCCAAGATTACTTTCAAATATATTTTGATTAAGAATGTTTTTAAAAGTGATTTAGAAAAGTGATTATTAGAAAAGCTTGATTTTATGATTTCGAGGCATAGGGGAAAAACTCACCTCAGTATGTAACTTTACCCATATATGGAATTGATTTCAGGACTAGGGATGACAGATACCCTTAGATCCTAGATTCAAAGTTTGGAGGGTAGCATAGATTCGTACCCCCGACTCCAGATTTATGGATTGGGGGACGGTGATACGTAACGCCCCAAGACCATTAAATTTCAGGGCTAGGGGGATAGTAATACATAACGCCCACAATGGCGATACGTAACGCCCTAACGTCATGGATTTTCACACCTGGCTCTAGTTAGGCGTATAGGGGACGGCAATACGTAACTCCCTCATGCGTTAGGTTTTTCAACAGACATTCAGATATAGATTTCTCAGACACAAAGTTTTCTGATATAGATTTTTTAGAAAAAGATTTTCAGAAATGGGTTTTCAAAAACAGATTTCTCAAAAGAAATAAGTTTTATAAAAGAGTGTTCAGAAAAGCTTTTAAGAAAAGCTGAGTTTTCATATAAGAAAGAGATTTCAGGAAGAATATTTTTTGGGAGGATTTCGATTTTTAGAACCATGAACGTTCAGAAAAAAAATCAGTTTTCGTTTTAACTGTCCACTAACTAGATCGTTCAAATGATCTAACCCCCCCACTCCCAGTTTCTAATTTTGCAAGTATACCCGGAGGACAAGCTCGAGAGGATGGATACTGAAGGCAATCGCTAGAGGGTCTGAGTCCACCAGGTCAAGACAAAGTTATAGTCAGTTACAGTTCAACAAAAGTCATGTGTCATACATTTTATATAGGTTGAAATTATATCTGTTACAAGTCAAGTGTTCATGACAGAGTTATAGAGTGTGAAGTTTTGTATACATGAAAATGAGTATTTAAGTTGCACTTCATGCTATTAAGTTGGGCATGGGTCTCGTGTATGAGTTTGTTTTCGAGATGAGTCCAGTAATAATTATCACAGCCAGTTAGTCAGAGGCTCGGAAGGATAGGTCAGTCTATTCCCTGCCGGTAGCATCTCCTGGAGGAGGATGTTACAATTGATTATTTTTAAACCGTTTAATGGTTAAACGAAAGATACATGCATATGGGCTTTTTTGGTCATTTCTTAATTAATGTGTATTTGTATTTAATATATGATTTTATTAAATATACATTAATTAATTGTCAAATTATGATATTTGACATATATCATTACTATATGTATTTAGATTATTTAAATTAAATATAATACATATATTTAGATATTTATATTTAAATGATTATTTAATTATATAATTGTTAAATAATTAAAGTAATTAAAAATATAAAATATCTAAGTTGATATTTAAGTTAGGAAATATTTTAGTGTAAATGTTTGACTTTTACATTTATTATAAAGGTTTTAAAATTGGATTTGACTTCTTTATTTTGTTTTGAAAAATTCAAAATATATTTTCCTTTTTTCTTTACAAAATTCGGCCAACCCTAATCATATATAAGGTTTCATTTTTTTCATTTGCTTCACTTTATGTTAAGCTTCCCAAAACATAAACAAAAGTAGTTGAGAGAAAAGAGAAGAACTACAAAGATTTTTCAAGAAAGCTTGCAAATTAGTAAGTAATTTCAACTTTTTTTTAGAAAGAAAAATGTTTCTTTTGTTCTTGGCTACAACATATGTTGTTCACATATTTTTCTACTCTCTTATATTTGTGTTGGGATGTTTGGAAACTTGAATGAAAGATATATGCATTTTTGTTAACAAAATATGTTTTTTAATGGTTAATAAGAACACTTTTGGTCAATAGATTCTCTTGTTATCATTCTAGAGTTGTTAGGCCACTCAATGATGACCTAGAATTTTTCTTGAGTTGTTTCAAAGTGGTGAGACTTGTTTAGTGTTGTAGAGATTAGATTAAAGTGTTGGATTATGTTAATTTCGGTTAATTTTGGTTAATTTGATTAATTGAAAATATTAGGGTTTTAACCTAAACCAAAATTGGGGCTTTTCATATATGTGTTGTATTATGATGTATATAAGATATACAAATAATTTTGGTGTTGATTGGAAATCATCTAAACTTGTTTTGACAAATTTGGTCAAAATGATCAAAGTTCAAACCTAGGGTGCTCTCGGCAATTTAAGGGAAATTGGGGATTTTTATTGTGAGTTGTATTTTGATATACATAACATATATAAATCATTTTGGTAGTGATTGAAAATCACCTAAATTTGTATTTGACAATTAGGACTAAAATGATCAAAATACAAACCTTTGGGGGTTTCACGACAATAAAGGAAAAATTCTAGATTTTGGGTAAAAATTGAATTTTTAAGTATTGAGTAATTAGAATAAATTAGTTTATTTTAATTACCCAAGAAAAAAAATTTGAAATCGAAAAAATTTGATTTTTCGCATTCCACTTCGTTACCCGGTAATACCGCCTAAAACCCCAACACCTGAATAGTTAAACCGCAAGCTTTCACACCAAAAAAGTGTGTAGCAATGGAAAAAAGGATCTAATGATGGGTTTCTACTGACATCGGTAGTTGAGCCAGGTGTCAGAGCGACTGTTTGCTGAGTGGTTAGGAAAAAGAAGCATGGGACAATGATGATAGAGTGACATGAGCTGACATCATGGGTTGGTGGAATAGCATATTTGGGAGCCTATATAAAGGGTTTGAAGATTTAGATTCAAGGGTGGGCTTTTTTATTAGCATTGTTTGCATCTTACTACTTGTAAAAAAGAAAAGAGCTTCAAAAGTGGTGATAGCGGATTTGGGAGTGTAGTAGTGGCAAAAAGGATGTAATGATGGGTTTCTACTGAAAACAATGGTTAAACCAGGTGTTAGAGCGATTGTTTGCTGAGTGGTTAGGGAACAGAAATATGCGAAAATGATGACTAAGTGACATCAGCTGACGTCATTGGTTGGTGGAATAGCATATTTGGGAGCCTATATAAAGGATTTGAAGATTCAGATTCAAGGGTGGGCTTTTTTGTTAGCATTGTTTGTGTCTTACTACTTGTTAAAAAGAAAAGAGCTTCAAAACTGGTGATAGAGAGAGAAACTAGGTCGGGTCTTGACCATTTGAGAGATTTTTAATGGGCATATTGTAAGACCCGATGTGATTATTTTCTCTTTGTAATCAATTTAGACACTGCATTTTTGCATGAGCCTGATGATGAGCCTCGTATGGAGGCACTACCTGAAAAATTGCGGAAGTTGCAAAAAACGAATGCCGGAAGGAAGGAAAACCTCCAAAATTAGCACCGCATTGGATTCAGACTCACTAGCCCACCTCGGACTCGCTCAGTCAGCTGCTGCTTCAAACCTTAGCTTCGGACCTCCCATGCAGCCCATCCACGCGGCCCAAAACCCCATGCAATCAACCCATGCACGCCCAAATCCCCTCATCAAATCATTTTCCAATTTAATGAGATTTTGGGATCCCATCCTTACCAATTTAACAAGATTTGAGATCTCCTCATCACCAAATTTATAATATTTTATTCCCAAAATAATTTGAGAATATATTCCCCAAATAAACATGATTTGTTTCCCAATTTGGAGATTTCTTCAAAACATTATAAAAAGGAGCAAACATCGAAACAAAAATTGGGGTGAACGACAATTTAAAGAAAAAAACCCTAGCAAAACCGAAAAGAAAATAGTGAACAAAAACTGAGAAAACAGTGAGCAGAAACCTGAGAAAATAGTAAGCAACAACCAAAATAACCAACCAACGACCCAAAAAACAACCAACCAGCGACCAAAAAAACAACCAGCGAGCAAAACAACCAGCAACCAAAACAACCAACCAGCGACCCAAAAAACAACCAACCAGTGACCAAAAATAGCAAACAACGAACCAGAAACAGCAAGCAGGAAACCAGAAATAGCAAGCATCAAACCAGAAATAGCAAAAAGCTAACTTGAAACAGCAAACAGCAAACTAGAAATAGCGAACCAGCAACCAGAAACATCGAACCAAACCTTGAAACCAAGCTTTGATCCTTCCGGCGACGGCCTAACACAATTCCTAGAAAGCAACTTAGAAGGTAAGACTTGAGGGCACCCTTACCATATTTATTTTTATAGTTCCGGACACTGCATGTCTGGCTGAACGTGTTCAGCCGGGTATGCAAAGTCTTACATCAAAGGCGGCCAAATTTCTGGTCACATTTTTTCTTTCTTTGGCATTTCGTTATGTATCTTTTTTTTTATCTATTTATTCACTTTTATTATTGTTTTATTATTTCGCCTTTATTTTGTTTATTTTTTTTGTTCATGTTGATGATTATACGCATATGCATTGTTATATATTTTCATGTCTATTTTTTATGTCCGTTTACATTGTATTGATGATTATGTATGTTATTTTCCATTACGGTATATCGAATGGAAACCAAACGTAAATTCTGTAGCCGAATCCGAATGGATGGTAGTGCGGTCTGTACTTGGGTTACAACTCCACGTGCCACTCGGGAAATACTCATATATGCGTGATTAACCACCCCTTTTTTATTTACTATTTATTTATTGACATTTTTCCTACTTTTGATTGTTTATTATAATTTTCATTATTGCATCTCGTATTTCTTAATTTAATGTGCTTTGGGAACTACGTTATTGTGATTATTATTTTCGTTGGGTATGTTTTTACATTTTTATTCGCTTTTATGCATGAATTGCATTAAGACTTTGCTATACCATTGTGTGAACCCGTCCATTATACTGGCATAAGTAAGGGACCATTCTGAACCAACGGTTTGAGGTCTTCCCTTGCGACGGGTGAGTGCGGCCTTAAATCTTTCCCAGATCACATTGGGTTGCAACTCCTTTATTCGTCGATTTAGTCTCCCACGGGCTAATATATACTCTCTACGGGTTGTGAGCCCAACAGTGTCATGGTCGCTGAACATCATAGGCATAGCGGTAAACCCCGCTTCGCTCCTACAAATGGCGATTCCATTGGGGATAGAGAATCGGCCCTAAAATAATGCCTTGTAGTGTCTGTGGCTTTGGCTTTGGTTAACCAAGTCTCATATATTCTGCATAACCTTTTTACCCCCGATGGTGTCATGTATCGTGAAGTCACTTTCACTCAATGTGGCTGATTCTTATATGATGATAACCATCACTCATTGGCACGTACCATAGGGTATAAAAAGGCGTGCTCACTTGGTCGCTCGAACCCTTGAGTGGGGAGACCTAGTTGTATGTAACCCCTCGCCGATGTGAGCCTTATCCATATCTTTGTAAGCCCACATACGAACCATAGTTATGTGTCTTATAGAATCTACCCTTATGCTTATGATTGGGCCCATTATCATTTGGATCCATTTGGGCTTTTCGTCATATGATAATAACTTGTTGGGCCACTTAAACTGGGACGAGTTTGTATCTTATGATGATTGGGCCAAATGTTTTCAAAGTAACGATGGGCCACCTTGTGTTTGGGCCCCCTATCATTTGAAGTTATTTAGCCACCTTATCGCAAAAGTGTAAACTTGTTGGGCCTTTTCAACTGGGACAAGTTTACACCTCGCGATAATCTGATTGAACGCTTTAAAATGATAACGGGCAAACTTGTATAAAAACTTTGATGGGCTTAGAAGGTCCAAGAATGATCCGAATATGCCAGATGCATGAGTTCGATATACGTACTGGCTTTCATCCAGGATGGGTATGCCTTCTTATGGCATATTTGTATACTTTTGGATATCTCCAAGTCCGTATCTTCCACAACCGTGAATACCGAGGGCCCAATTCATCATTTCTAGACAATGGCACGATCCCCATAATAGGCTTAGTCAATATTATAAATGGGCAGTCTTTGTCTTTTACTGATGAAGAGGGACTGAGGTAGCCAAGGTTCACCCATGTAGCGTAGGAGAGAACGATCTTTGTGTGCCCCCACATTGGTGCATAAAATGAGTCATACCTAGGGCAAAAATGGAATTACCACTTGTGCGGGAGGAATAAGATTGGAAGGGTATATGTTGTTTTGATAACCACATGCATCTCATGCATCGCATGCATACACGAATCATGCTAGGTTAGAGAAGAAGTGAGACTTGTCAAGAAGAGGTTAGCATGCATGGATGCGTCAGGCAACGAAGGTTCCCACATGGATCAATTGGAGTCCAACATCACCAAAATTACCGAGCAACTACAAGCTTTGACCAATGCCGTGGCCAATCTGACAGTTCCCCGCACAGTGGGAAAAGAAAACAACGATGATGGAAGGCGTGAGGAGCCCCCGAATAGGATGAGTGAAGAAATCCATGTTTTTTATGATGACATGGCTGAGTATACCGCGGGTAGGATAGCCGGGCCCCAGGTAGAGTTACAGAAACTCAGAGAATAAGTAGAGTCAGTTACCCGCAAGATGAAGGGAAAACATAAAGATCTATTAGACTATGATGCGATGACTTTCGAAGAACAACTACCTCCCTAGTTTAAGATGTCTGACATGGCCAAGTTCAACAGAAACGGAGATCCTAGGGTCCATCTCCGACAATATGTTTCAGTGATGAGTTCAGTGGGATTGTCGAAGCGCCAAGTGCAGAAGATGTTCGGGATGTCACTGGAAGGGGCTCCCGTAGTATGGTATCATAGCCTGTAGAGAAAGGTCAGGGATGACTAGAGGGCATTAGAGGAGGCCTTCCTGAACCAATATGTCACGGATATGGAGATAGACTTGTCGCTCCATGACCTAGAAAACACCAAACAAAAGCCAGAAGAGACCTTAAAAGATTATGTGGATCGCTGGAGAAGCCAGCTCTTGAAGATGTAGACACAGCTCTCGGAGAAGGACCGGATTAAGATGATCATTAAGGGCAACAAGTGCTCCATTTATAACAAGCTGAGAAGGATAACCTCCATAATTAGTGACTTTCGACAGTTAAGAGAAACTGTCATGGATATTGAAGAAGAGGAAGCCGATAACAAAAAGTTTTACGGCCAGAATAGAAAGGCCATTGAGGGGCCTTCAGGGACCAAGCTCGCTCATACTGAGGTCGCCACCATCAGAAACAGGTGATTCTCCAATTTTGGTAGACCTTTGTCAAAGGTGTTTGAAAAGTTGAAGAGGCAAGTACTCCTAAAACTCTTAGAACCTAAACCACTTCCAAACCCTGTGCCACGCCACCTCGACCTAAACCTATACTGTCACTACCATCAGCAAAAAGGCCACGAAACTGACAACTGCACCCGCCTTAGGCATGTGATCCAAGACCTCATTGACACCTATAAAATATTCGACCTGGAAAAAGAACAACCCAACACACACGGAAACCCTCTACCCAACTACCACTCTGTTCCACCACCCACCTACATGATTAACCTCGGCCTGCCCGAAAGCTTTGTCCTCCAAACTCTCAACCATCAAAATTCTTGCATGGGGATATAGGATAGCAGCAGTGAAGATGAAACAGAGTAGATGAGAGATTTCTTGGAAAACTTCTTGAGTAGTGACGAAGATGAGGTAAAGATGATGACTCGCAGTGGATGTTTTTACAGTAATATAACGGGGAAAGGCAAAGAAGTGCTAAAAGAAGGCCAAGAGGTGACGAAGAATACGGATAACACCGAAGGGGATACTGTGTTGCATCAATTGAAGAAGACACGGGCACAAGTGAGCATATGGGAGTTATTATGCACCTCTCAAGAGAACAGGCGTGCCATGGTAGAAGCTCTAAGCAAGATAATGGTACCTGAAGATGCAAACCCAACAATGTTCGTAGGGTCTGTACAGAAAGAGGGTATGTAGATTATAACATTCTCTGAAGAAGAGCTCCTGAGGGAGGGGAGGAATCACAACAAGCCGTTATTCATAAAAGCAGAAGTAAGAGGCAATAAGACATCTTGTGTGATGGTGGATGATGGCTCATCTATCAATGTGTGCCCTTTGAAGATTCTGTCAAGGTTGGGTATGCAGATGACAGATTTAAGCCCCTCCAGCATGACTATCAAAGTATATGATGATATCAAGCGGGATAGAAGATGAGGTGGAGTTCACAGTACTTGATATCCCAGCTGTATTTGCTCTATTATTGGGGAGGTCATGGTTTCATAGACTTGGGGGCGTGCCATCCACTTTGGACCAGGTTATTAAGTTCCCGCATGGAGAGGAAGTCGTCACCATCAGGGCTGAAGTAGATAATGATGTGGCTGCTTTAGACATTCAACCTTTCACAATGTTCCAAGTGGCAGCAAACTTTGAAGAATGGGTGGACCCTAAAGTGGCTAGAATCATTGAAAGAATGAAATATGAGCCGGGCACAAGAGCACTGCCAGATTTCAAGGGACAGACCACTAAGAGAGGATTGGGGTATGAATCTGATGGGAATGAGCCAAAGGCCAATAAAAAAGGGATGAAGCTGATGGTATACTTTATGAAATCCACAGGATATCAATGAGAGCCTTAACCCGTAGAAGTCAATGGGATCATAGTACTAGGATTTGAGATCTTCAAGGATGTGATGAGCAAAGAACCACAGGCAGAGGAAGTTGCAAAAGAGGAAGGTAAATGGGAAGAAGAACTACTGCAGTTGGAGAATCTGATGGTCGAAGAAAGCAAGAAGACGGAAGAAAACAAGACTGAAAATCACGAAAATGTTTATTTTCCTGACTTATTTGATTGCAATCCTGGATATATTAATAATAAAGACATTGATTTTGCTTACTTGTTCAAGTCTTTTCCTGTTAGTCTGCATCATAACATGCATGACATGAGCATATTTAACATTAACTCAACAAAGACAAATGCATTTAATCTTGGTACATGTGAAAACCCCAAGGAAATTTCAATTGCAAATGAGGTTACCTCTGATGAGCGGAAAGAATTAGATAGAATATTATTAAAATATGCAAAAGTATTCGCCTAGTCCTATGAAGACACGCCAGGAGTGGACAAGGGTATTGCCCAGCACCTGATACCAACTTATCCGAATATGAGACCAGTAAAACAAAAGCTCTGAAGAATGAGGCCAGAATGGGCCGAAAAGGTTAGGGAAGAAGTAAAGAAGCAGATAGATGTGGGGTTCTTAGAGGTGGTGAAGTACCTCAAGTGGTTAGCCAACATTGTGCCGGTACCGAAGAAGGATGGAAAGGTTAGAATGTGCGTGGATTATAGGGACCTCATCAAAGTTTTCCCAAAGGAGGATTTTCCCCTACCCCATATAGACGTGTTGGTTGAAAGCGCGGCTTTATCTGCTATGTGCTCGTTCGCGGATGGATTCTCAGGATATAACCAGGTCTTCATGGCTGAAGAAGACAAGCATAAGACTGCCTTCGTCACTAAGTGGGGTACATATTGTTACAAGGTGATGTTGTTCGGACTTAAGAATGCGGGAGCCACTTATCAACGAATGGCCACCTCATTATTCCATGATTTGATACATAAGGAGATTGAGGTATACGTGGATGACATGATGGTTAAATCAGAGACGAGGGCCGGACATATAGAAGCGCTGGAGAAATTCCTTCAAATGGTCGATAAGTACAACCTCCGACTCAACCCCAAGAAATGTGTGTTTGGGGTAACATCCGGAAAGTTGTTGGGGTATACGGTAGGAATGGGAGGGATAAAAGTGGACCCTGAAAAGATTAATGTAATTACCGAGATGCCTGCACCGAAGAAAGAAAAGGAAGTTAGAGATTTTCTGGGGAAAATCCAGTATATCAGTCGATTCATTGCCAAGCTAACATTAGTTTGTGAGCATATCTTCAAGATGTTGAGGAATGACCAGTTTGTGGAGTGGAATAGGCAATTTCAAGAAGCTTTTGACAAAATCAAGGAATATTTGGTTAAACCACCCATCCTGAAACCTCCAAGGCCGGGCAAACCCTTGGTGTTGTATTTGGCTATAAAACCCAAAGCGCTGGGGGCGATGATGGTACAGGCAGATGAGACAGGGGTGGAACATGCAGTCTACTACCTCAGTAAGAAGACGCTTCCGTATGAAGCCCGCTATCAAGAGGTGGAAAAGATATGTTTGGCGGTGATATGGGCTTCCCGAAAGTTACGTCATTACTTCCAATCCTATAAGATACAAGTGGTAGCAAAGGAGAATCCCCTAAAGTATTTGTAGTCAGTACCCTCACTGGTTGGGAAGTTGGGCAGATGGTTGGTGTTGCTGACGAAGTTTGATATAGAATACCTCACCTCTAAGGTAGTCAAAAGGCGAGCCGTAGCAGAATTCTTGGCATTACAACCCATAGAAGGAGATTAGTATAAGTTCAAATTCCCGGATTAGAAGGTTCAAGCCATAACGGTTCAAGGGTGGAAAATGTATTTCAACGGGGCGGCGAATTACAAAGGAGCTGGAATAGGAATTGTAATAATAACCCCCGAAAGAGAAACCCTACCTATGGCCAAAAGGTTGACGTTCGGAGTAACCAACAACATGGCCGAATATAAAGCATGTGTCTTTGGATTGAAAGCACTAATAGCCCTAGGAGTAAGGGACGTAGAAGTTTATGGAGACTCGATGTTGGTAGTTCGACAGATGCAATGGGAATTGGAATTGAAGGAAGACCGGTTGAGACCCTACCTACTCCATCTTAGGAAGTTGACACAGGTTATTCCCGACTGCAAATTCCAGCACTTGCCACGAGAAGAGAACCAAATGGCGGACGCATTAGCCACCCTAGCTGCAACTTGGGAAAACCCAGAAAACTGGTAATGAGACCCATTATGCTGACAATAGCTAGCAGACCCAGTTATGAGATAGAGAGAATCTTGGAAGTTGAAGTCGACGATGGGAAGCCGGTGTACTACGACATTCTTCAGTATCTAGAACGTGGGGAATTCCCAAAAGGAGCCGGTAAGAAAGACAGAATATCCATTCAGAAATTGGCTTCCCAATATGTGAGTTTGAGGGGAGAGCTGTACAAGAGACAAGCCAACGGCGTCCAACAGAAATGTTTAAGAAAAGAATAGGCTTAGAAGGTGATGGAAGAGGTGCACGCTGGAGTATGTGGACCACACATGAATGGATTGAATTTGTCTCGCAAGATAGTGAGACAGGGATTTTACTAGTCAACCATGGAAGCTGACTGCGTAAAGCTGGTGAAGCACTGTCACGATTGCCAGGCACACGACAACTTGAACCATCTACCGCCTACGAAATTGCATGGACTGTCAAAACCATGGCCTTACTCAGCGTGGGGTATTGACATGATTGGAGAAATCAGGCCACATGCATCAAATGAACACCGTTTCATAGTAGTGGCGGTAGACTATTTTTCGAAATGGGTGGAAGCTGAGTCATTCCGTAATGTTACGGCAAAGCAGATGGCCAAGTTCATAGCCCGTAATATCGTATGTCGATACGGAATGCCATATCACATAGTGATGGACAATGAAGCCCAGTTTCAAGGAGAAACAAAGTCGATGTTGCAGAAGTACGGGATAGGGCATCACAATTCATCACCTTACAAGCCACAGGCTAATGGGACAGTGGAGGCGGCCAACAAAACCATAAAGAAAATACTAGCTAAGATGATAGAAAGTTATAAAGATTGGGCTGACAAACTGCCATATGCCCTGTGGGGGTATAGAACTTCAGTGAGAACGGCAACGGGAGCCACACCCTATGCTTTGGTTTACGGGATGGAGGCAGTGTTACCAGTGGAAATAGAGATACAATCAATGCAGGTACTAGCAGAGGCAGGATTGCCTGAGCAGGAATGGGCCTCGCAGAGGTTCGAACAGCTTGCATTACTGGATGAGAAAATGATAAAGGCCTTGCACCACATTCAGCTATACCAGAAAAGGTTATCCAGGGCGTTCAACAAGAAGGTGCGTCCTACCAAGATCAGATAAGATGATTTAGTGCTCAAGCAGTCGAAGCCACTGATAATGGACCCAAGGGGAAAGTTCAGGCCTAATTGGGAAGGGCCCTACCTAGTCAAGAAGGTGATGGGGAATGGGGCAGTGAACTTGTCAGATTTGGAAGGGAACGAGTTCACCGAGCCCATCAATGTGGACAGGCTGAAACAATACTTTGCATAAAAAAAGAAAAAAACAAAAAAAGGCTCGTTGGGTTGAAAATCCACAAAAGAAGGCCCAAGCAAAATATAGAGCATGAGTAAGCAAGAAAAATAGTTCATTGTAAAATCCGTGAGGAACAGTTAGCGACAAAGGTCTCCTTGCAATGTAGTTCATTATTTCCTACATATTTACTAAGAAGTAATGCAAACGCCTTTATTGAAACAAATGTTCAAGATGTTCATAGATTGCATAAATCCCAGCTAACCGGGAAAGATTAGAGTCAAGTAATTACAAATCACGTCTTTTGTTTCTTAGGTGTTGGACCAAGGTCAGGAGATCTAGGAGAGGAACTCCAAGAATGGAGATGAACCTCGGGATTGAGGACGAGCAACTCCAAGAACGGAGAACAACCTCGGGAATGAGGACGAGCAAAGAGCCTCGAGAATGAGGACAGATCGGAAAAAAAAATTCTAGCTCACTGAGTTGAAAACCTAAAAAGGCGACTTAGGCAAGATAGAATAATCTGCTAAGTTATAAATTCGAAAAGACAGCAAAGGAAAGCATCAGGAATCAGAAGACATGATTTTCAGTATCCGAGAAGGGTAGTAAGAGACAAATGCAAGCCGAGAATGGCAGCAAAGTCCTCAAGGAGAGGGCACATTTCGAAATCTGGGAATCGGAAGACATGATTTTCAGAATCCTAAAAGGATGAGGCCGCTTTCAAAAAGGCGTAATCCACATTGACCAGATGCAGGTAGCAGAGAGCAGAAAGCTGAGCCAGGTCTGGGGATGACCAGTCTACCACCCCGCGAATAAGGGACACAATATGATCTTGAGCCATGGGACCAAAGAGAACTGAGCAATCACCGAAGGAGAATTGGCAGAAGGAAATTGTAAGCAGGCTAAGGGGGCGACCAAGCTTTTTGTAGGCAAAGGAGTACCAAAGGCCAAGAGGATTCCTAAATGGGTGAAGAAAACCCTCTAGCGCAATGAAGGCCTAACCAATGATGACATCAAGCCAATAGGACAAAGAAACTGTTGGAAAATTATGACCCATAGCATCACTATTTGTAAAAGACATGGTGTTTTTGTACAAATTAACTATGTGACAAAGGAAATTGTTCTTTTATCATTTTGTAATTGGATTACTTGGATATATAAATGATAAAAGTCCATATGATTAGTACCAGATTAATAAGATATGAGACAGTATTAATCCACAAAAGGTTTAATTACTAAATATCTCTAGTCGTAGTATTATCGAGAATGGACATCGATAATGCGAAATAGGCTAGTATTACACTTGTGCGCGTTATGGAAGCTTAACGGCATAGTTCTCATATATTTAAGTATTGGATACTTATGCGAGTGTGATGGGAGGTTCTGTTAGCCGTTGGACCGGGAACTGTTGGACAGTTATGACCCATAGCGTCACTATTTGTACAGATCATAGTGTTGTTGTACAAATTAACTATGTGACAAAGGAGATTGTCCTCTTATCATTTGTGATTAGATCACCAAGATGTATAAATGATAGGAGGTCCTTATGATTTGTTCCTGGATTGAGAATGATATGAGACAGTATCAGTTCACGAAGGATAAATCATTAAATATCCCTAGTCAGAGTATTATCGAGATTGGACATCGATAATGTGTAAAAGAGTAGTATTACACTTGTGCGCGTTGTGAGGGCATAACGGCATAGTTCTCATATATTTGGGTATATGATACTCATGCAAGTGTAATAGGAGGTTGTTTTTTACCGATGGTACGGGAAACAGCTTCGCTCTGGATAGAACCCCTCAGAATTCCATTGGTAGTATGACTATGTGTCTATGGAAGTCCGAAATCAGGGTAGGTGTATTTGGTCTTAACCTGAGACTTGCACCGCTAATACTTGCGACAATCAATATACTTTGGTTTTAGGTCGTCCAGGGCTTTAACAAGTTCTATGTACGCCTCTGCTGGGTTATTGAGAATCGTAGTGTGCTGGGTGTGATGTCAAGACGGAAGTATCACTCCAGTCATATGGAGATGATGATCGCGCAGGGATACAGAACTGGTTCTCTAAGGGTTGCAACCATTGGGATAATATGACTTGGTCATGATTATCCGATAATAAAGAGACTAGCTGCTAGTGATCCGATATATGCTTCGTACGTGGCAGACACTGTACCAGCCCCAGGCCTTGCATGTGATCATCCGATACTGGATCGAAATACGCAGTACTACATATACTACGCCTGATATAGATCGCTTATTCCTGTAAGCATGTTTCTGGAGAATTGGGTAGGCATGACGCTTTGCTAGAAGCCAACCTTATCTTGTAAATCAGTACAAACGTAGTAATAGGTACTTACGTGTTCGGATAGTCCGACGACCGAATTTACTGCCAACATATCCGGGGATCTCATGGGTCGCTTCTCGAAGATTCACTGATGACGTATGACTCGCACTTTATTAATCTGGGATTAATTAGATGAGAGAGAATTAATCTGGGATTAATTATGGAGATATTTTATCTGGGATAAAATATCATTTAAAGAGAGAGAACGATTAATTTGGAATTAATCGATAAAATAATATATTTGATATATTATACGAAAGTGGATTTCGACGCGTAATTAAAATTAGATTTTAATTCGGGCAAACGAGTTAATTTAGAATTAATTCGTTAGCGACGTGAATAGTGATTTCGCTAGGCATAATCATTTAATTACGTCGCAACGGAAAATTCGTTAATTTGGAATTAGCGAACCCAAGCCCAGGATTGTTTGCGAGCGCATTCGCATTTCGAATTCGAGTGCAGCAAGCAAGTCACATCAAGCGTCAAATCGCTAGTCGCATCAAACGTCAAATCATTAGTCAATTTGAGTGATGTGATAACTTGTCACATTGATTGATTGAGTGATGTGAATAGTTGATGTCGGTTGTTGGAAGCAATTAATTGCCATTTGACTTTTGGAAAGAAAATTGGTAAATCATTTAATTGATTTTTTGAAAATTAATTAAATGTGTATTAGATACACTTTTCCTCCAACCAACCAACTCTCTCTCTTCTCTTTCTTCTCTTCATCTCATGCCCAAGGGGCAGTTCACTGCCTTCTCTTTTCTGGTTTTCACCGTGAGCAACAAGGAGATGAAAAGTGAGTATTTTGTTGCAAAATACACTAGAGCTAGCACTCAAAGGGACATACTAAGGTGATAGGGAACTCACTTCGTGAGCTAGGAATGACCAATCAAAGCTTGGAGCTTCATGGATCATGCCAAAGCCGAAAATGGAGGAGCAAACTCAATGCCATTGCCGAGCCTTGGAGGAGCAGAAAAGATAATTTTTGTTCATCACCACATCGCTCAACCGATCGATGTAAGTATTCCGCAACTTCCTCGATGTATTCACATGTTGTTTTATGCTTTATTATTCGATCATCGGGACCGTAGAACTCCAACAATGGTATCAGAGCGGAGTAAAAGCATAAAATTTGATTATGGCTTAAAATTTGTGTAAATTGTATTTGAGCATGATTTAATGAAATTGGATGATTTAGTATGCTTAAATGTTGTTGAATTAAGGATTGATTGGATCAATTTGATGAAATATTGTTTGGAATAAATTTGCCCAATTTTTATGGCTTGGCCGAAAACTAGAGAAGCCCTAATGTCTTGGATTTTTGATTTTTTATTCATTGGAATCATTCGCGAAATATTGATTGTGGATTTAATTTGATTGAAACCGGATCGATTTTGAAAAACGCTAAAAGCCGAGACATATATATCATGTATTGGGTTTGATTTTTGATTAAATTGTGTTGGACACTATTTGATGTTAAAGAGCATGATTAGTTGTGTAAATTGATGATTTGGAAATGTTGATTTATGTAATTAATTATGTTATACACTTTAGGTTAATTAAATTGTGAAATTGGATTTTTGTAATTTAAATATTTTGGGCTTAAATTGGATTTGGGATTGAAATGTTGTTATTGGGCTTATTGGGCTTGGTTGTACCAAGTTAGGTTTAGGCTAAATTGGTTGGATCCAATTGGGCCAAAAACTGTTTCCATAAAGCCCAAATGCGACTAATGGACCTTTAAAGTTTAATTGGGCCTAATGGGCCTAAATTGATTTCTAGGCTTATTGGGTTATTCCTTGATTGGGCTTTGGTTATTGGGTTTGACCCGAGTTGACCAAAAGTCCACGCCTTAGAAATTAATTAAAAGCCCATTAGACTTTAATTAAATTAATATTGGATATTAAACGGGCTTTGAGACCCGTAACGATTAAATTTGGAATTTAAGTCGTAAAGGTTTATTAATAAAGTGTAATATTTAATTTAGAATTAAATAATGGATTAGTATTAAATACATATTAAATTGGATTTAATTTTATAATTTAATTTAATTCAAGAATTCGTACTTTGAGTACTTATTCGCAAAAACGAGTTTAACTCGGATAAAATCAAATCGTTGTTTGAACATTGGATGGTCATTAATTATCAGATTAATTAATTGGATTAGATTGATTGATAACATGCTTGTGTGAATACATGGTTGCGATGCATGAATAATGTATATCGGATGGATATTAGATGGGTGGGGCAATTTTAGAAATTATTGTAATAAATTTGGAATTTATTAATTGGACCTGCGTGTCCAGCCTATTACCTCCTTACTCTTTGTATTTCTCTTCTCACCTATTCCCCTCAATGTAAATGAGGTTTCTTTAGAAGTGTAGTGTAACGGGTAGAAGCAAATATTGTGCTAGCGGGAGGGAGGAAAGGGAGAGATTTGATCTAGGATCAATGTGTTAAGTATCCATCCGCTATCATTATTATTTTATTATACGCGCTTTATTATGTATTTAGAATGCATGTTTAAGGGTGTATGATGATGAGACCTTAACAAAGATAATAAATTGGTAGCCAATTTACACGCGAAAAACCCTCACAAAATATTAAGCATTTTCCTTCCATTGAGTGATTCTTACTCAAGATCTAAGTCTGGCATTGACTTGTTGGCCAAAGTCAAGGCCTTTTTCCGTCGAAGATGTGTTTGAATCACGAGAGCTTTGTTCCATATTGGTGTCTTGTCCAAGTTGTGGTTTGTTGGCCAAAGTCAAGACCACTTCTTATCCATCGACATTGATTACGAAGCTTTCCATGGTCAATGGGTTCCGATTAACTGGGATCACTAAGTTTATTGTGCCAAAGCCAAGGCTTAGTTGATTCAGAGGAAAAAGATTAGGTAATATATTGGATATATTGCATATATAAGATATATGTTTCGGACTTGGATGTCCCCCTACTGGATCTAGGAATTGGATGGGATCCAATTGATCTTAGAGATATACCTAGTTAATTATGATACAATTTGTTCGCCAAAGTCAAGATTGTGCGAAATTTAACGGGATCCTAGCCCACTAGGAAACACGGTTTCCCGAGTACTCGACAGAGGGTTAGAGGCTCGCCGAAAAATAGTGGGAGGCAAGAATTAAATTTGCAATATTCGTTTAATTACTTGCCATACGCGCTCAATCACATTATTTCGTCAAATAAATTAATTTATTAGTTGGACTAATATTAATCGTTGTTTTAATTAACAGTTGGACTATATTCAAACTATTCATTTATGGTTGATTATATAATTAGATTTAGTAATCAATATACTTGAATTCATTTGATTAATTATAGATGATTTTATAATTGGATTATAGTAATCAATATAATTGATTTTAACCTATAAATTATAGTTGATTAAATAGTTGGACTATAATAATCATTATAATAAATAGTACCGAAAATCGTTGATTAAATAGTTGGACTATTAGAATCAAGATAAAATTGAAAGATTAGCATTTAAAACATAATCCTAGGGAAAATGTATTTAAATGGTTTAATTTTCAAAATTGGGAATAAAATTTCAGGATGGTCCTGGAAACTAATAAGTTACTTTATTTGATAAAAATAACATATTAGGCCTAAGCCCGAAGTTAAGCAATATAGTAGAGCATGATCTTTGGAAGATTCATGTGATGATAACTTTAGTACTTAATCCATTAAGCTTGTCAATTAGACTCCTTAATTTCTTAATCAGAACTAAGGATTAGATCCTTAAAGTATGATAATGAAATTGAAAGATCTTCATAGATCTATTCTTAGATCTTAGAAGTACAAATTGCAATACTAAACTCTTGGAGAGTTAATGACTATTCTCAATGAGACAAAGTCAAAGTTTGCAATACGGCAAGTAGCGCAAGGCGCATCTTACTTCGATATTCCAAAAGGCCAAGGCTAGGCCAAGGCTTCTGGAGTGTTGAAAAGGGCAAAGGCAAAATCATTATAATTTTCTGGGAAGATAAAGGACATATCCCAAAATGTCTGCCAAAATTTTGGCAAACGGGATCGCAGAAGCTTGACTGCCATTTGGAAAAAGCAGACATAAAGGAATAGAAGACGAGCAAGGCTTTGACTTCAAACATGTTTGTTATAGATATGTTCACTACTAGTATTAAAATTGGATTTTAAATACTTAGTGTGATACATAAATATGCATGATGTGCAGAATATGCTTATTAGCAGGATACTGACTTCAATTGAGATAAATCTGCGATTTAGAAATGGGACGAAAGTCGCTGTTTTAATCGTAGATACCTAAGTTTAGGAACTACCCTTCGGGTATGTACTTAAATTAGGAAACTGTTATAATGTAACTAGTTTGACTAGAAACATTATCCCTATATCAGTGTTTAATCCGTTACGGATAAACCTTTATATTCTAGAACACTAAAATGTTTTATTATATAAAGATGATATTGAGATAAACACATTAGATGTGAATAACAATATTTATATTTTGAATATAAATAAATCTCAAACGTAGAACGTGACAAACAAATAGCTCAAACTGATTTGATCAGATGAAACATATTGTGGCATTGTTGTCTGGGACACAATTAAACAAGACTCGTATATCCACACTTTCGAAGAGTGGGTACTAGGACTGATTTGATCCTATTCAAATAAAGTCTACGAATCTAGTTTATTGGGCAAAGTGCTTAAAACACTATTTACTTGGTAAAAGTGAAAATGCCACCAATCTGTTAGCCCTAGTTCGTAGTGAAGCAAGTGGGCCCATGTCTAGCTAGGCTAGAGGTGGATATGAATATTTCGTGACCTTTACGGATGTGGCATCGCGTTGTGGTTAAGTGTTTCTTTTGAAATACAAATCGGAAACTTTTACAGTTTCGACACGAAATAGACATACAGATCGACTAAAGTATTAAACCGTCATGGTAAGACCGTAATGGAAAATACTTAAGCAATAAGTTTCTAATATACTTGAAAGAGTATAGTATTCTTTCAACGAGGACTCTTCCCAGAACACGTCAATCCTGACGGTGTGTCCAAACTGAGTAACCGAATTTTGTTGGACATGATAAGGTTAATCATGAGTCGCTCTGAGCTACCATTTACTTCAACGGATAAGCATAAACAGTGCAGAACTTATTTTGAATAAGGTTCCTAAAAATCTGTTTGACAGATTTCATATTAGATATGAACAGGAAGGAAACCGGGTTTCTCATTCCTGATAATTTGGGAATGCTAGGCATATGTTTGGATGATACCAAACTAGAACCCAAATCGGATAAGTGCCAATTGTAGGTTATCCTAGGGATACCAAAGTATAGTACTTATACATCTCACAAGAGAACAATTTAATTGTTGCTCACCATGCGGTTTTCATAAGAGGAATACCTATATGCAGTGGAAAGTGGGAGGATAGTAAAACTCGATGAAAATCGGAGTAATACTATTCTAGGCACCGATTCCTAATGGAACAAAAATAGTTCATCAAGGATGAAACTATACCATTAATCTTCGAATACACAAGAACCGCATAGGTCGGAGAGAGTCAGAAGACAACCTGGGGTATGGGTTTCTGATCTCACCTCGTAAAGATGTCAATCTTATTGAGAAATACCAACTGACTACGTATGAGGAAGTGATACAATGTATTGGCTCCCTATTATGGCAAAGTGCCATGAATCTGAAATGGATTCCATGGATATCAACTATGTTTGGACACTAGTTGTTGTACCGCAAGGCATTGTGCCTATTGGTACTATATAAGTCTTCGAAGAAGACATACATGGATGGCAACATACCAACATATAAAGCTAGGCTTATCAACATTATGCTGATTACGATTCAAACCTTTTACCTGTTGCCACAGTAAATCCATTTGGATAATGCTTGCTAATGTTGCATGTTTCATTTATGAAATATGACAGCTGAACGGGAAAATCACTTTCCTGAAAAGGAAAACTTTCGGAGGATGTTTAAAACATCCTGTCGGTTTTGTCGTACCAAAACTAGCAAATAAGGTTTGCAGGTTATTCGATCCATGTTTGGATTGAAGCAAGCATTGGGTTCTTGGAATTATCATTTTGATGTAATCATAATAGTTTATGATTTAATTCAAAATGAAATGATTCTTGTGTATATAAGAGGGATAGTGGGAGCGCACTAACAGTGAATGTCCTATAAAATAATGATAATATGTCATTTCTTGGAAATGATATTCCCATAAAAGCAATCGGTGAAAGCTTGGCTTTCGAGAAAATTCTTCGTAGAATTTTGGGAGAAACAACCTTTATTCTAGGAATAAAGATCTATTGGGATAGATTTAAAGTTGTTAACACTCTCCGAGAACTCGTATATTGATAAATGTATGTGACCCGGTGTCTCATACGCTTTGAGCATATGGAGTCACAATCAGGCCAATCCAAGTGATAGTCACTGGATTGATGTTAAGAACATCCGTTAGTTTCTTAAAGAACTAAGGATGCTGTTTTTTACTGTGGAGATGGAAAACTTGAAGTGACTGGGATCACTACTGCAAGTTTCCAAACCGATAAAAACGACTATAAGTCACAAAACGGTACTATAAAGTTTAGATAATAGTACAGTGAGCTGGAAATCTTCCAAGCATGATACTGTTGCCGAATAAACAACAAATGCGGGTTATTGCTGCAGCTGAGGAAGCAATATAAGCCATTTGAGTCGATAATAAATCTAATTAGATTAGATATAGTTCTGTTAGCAGCTGAGCTAGGCTTCAGTGCAAGCTAAAGAATTAATGGTCTCATCAACGATCCAGATATATACTTCGATATTCATCTGATTCGTTCGGATCATACATCGTCGCAATGTGATGAGCGTATAAATCGCATCAGACGATAATCATGCAAATCCGCTGACGAAAGCCTTTTCTCAGCAGTTTAAGCCAATCGTACATAGTTCAGGTGTCAGACACTCGAGTGACTGGCTATAGGCAAAGTGGGAGATTGTTGGACAGTTATGACCCATAGCGTCACTATTTGTACAGATCATGGTGTTGTTGTACAAATTAACTATGTGACAAATGAGATTTCGCTCTTATCATTTGTGATTAGATCACCAAGATGTAAAAATGATATGAGGTCTTTATGATTTGTTCCTGGATTGAGAATGATATGAGACAGTATCATTCCACGAAGGATAAATCATTAAATATCCCTAGTCAGAGTATTATCGAGATTGGACATCGATAATGCGTAAAAGACTAGTATTACACTTGTGCGCGTTGTGAGGGCATAACGACATAGTTCTCATATATTTGGGTATAGGATACTCATGCAAGTGTAATATGAGGTTGTGTTTTACCGATGGTACGAGAAACAGCTTCGCTCTGGATAGACCCCCTCGGAATTCCATTGGTAGTATGACTATGTGTCTATGGAAGTCTGAAATCAGGGTAGGTGTATTTGGTTTTAAACTGAGACTTGCACCGCTAATACTTGCGACAATCAATATACTTTGGTTTTAGGTCGTCCAGGGCTTTAACAAGTTCTATGTACGCCTCTGCTGGGTATATTGAGAATCGTAGTGTGTTGGGTGTGATGTCAAGACGGAAGTATCACTCCAGTCATATGGAGATGATGATCGCGCATGGATACAGAACTGGTTCTCTAAGGGTTGCAACAATCGGGATAATATGACTTGGTCATGATTATCCGATAATAAAGAGACTAGTTGCTAGTGATCCAATATATGCTTCGTACGGGGCAGACACTATACAAGCCCCAGGCCTTGCATGTGATCATCCGATACTGGATCGAAATACGCAATACTACGTATACTACGCCTGATATAGATCGCTTATTCCTGTAAACATGTTTCTGGAGAATTGGGTAGGCATGGCGCTTTGCTAGAAGCCAACCTTGTCTTGTAAATCGGTACAAACGTTGTACTAGGTACTTACGTGTTCGGATAGTCCGACGACCGAATTTACTGCCAACATATCCGGGGATCTCATGGGTTGCTTCCCAAGATTCACCGATGACGTTTGACTCGTACTTTATTAATCTGGGATTAATTAGATTAGAGAGAAAATTAATCTGGGATTAATTGCGGAGATATTTTATGTGGGATAAAATATCATTTAAAGAGAGAGAGCGATTAATTTGGAATTAATCGATAAAATAATATATTTGATATATTATACGAAATTGGATTTCGACGCGTAATTAAAATTAGATTTTAATTCGGGCGAACGAGTTAATTTAGAATTAATTTTTTAACGACGTGAATAGTGATTTCGCTAGGCATAATCATTTAATTATGTCGCAACGGAAAATTCGTTAATTTGGAATTAGCGAACCCGAACCCAGGATTGTTTGCGAGCGCATTCGCATTTCAAATTCGAGTGCGGCACGCAAGTCATACCAAGCGTCAAATCATTAGTCACTTTGAGTGATGTGACAACTTGTCACATTGATTGATTGAGTGATGCGAATAGTTGATGTGGGTTGTTGGAAGCAATTAATTGTCATTTGACTTTTGGAAAGAAAATTGGTAAATCATTTAATTGATTTTTTGAAAATTAATTAAATGTGTATTAGATACATTTTTCCTCCAACCAACCACAACTCTCTCTCTTCTCTTTCTTCTCTTCATCTCACGCCCAAGGGGCAGTTCACTGCCTTCTCTTTTCTGGTTTTCACCGTGAGCAACAAGGAGATGAAAAGTGAATATTTTGTTGCAAAATACACTAGAGCTAGCACTCAAAGGGACATACTAAGGTGATAGGGAACTCACTTCGTGAGCTAGGAATGACCAAACAAAGCTTGGAGCTTCATGGATCATGCCAAAGCCGAAAATGGAGGAGCAAACTCACTGCCACTGCCGAGCCTTGAAGGAGTAGAAAAGATAATTTTTGTTCATCACCGCATCGCTCAACTGATCGATGTAAGTATTCTGCAACTTCCTCGATGTATTCACATGTTGTTTTATGCTTTATTATTCGATCCTCGGGACCGTAGAACTCCAATAGGAATAGCTTCGCTCTGGATAGACCACTTGGAATCCTATTGGTAGTATGACTATGTGTCTATAGGAATCCGAATCAGGGTAGTTGTATGTGGTCTTAACCTGAGACTTGCATCGCTAATACTTGCGACAATCAGTACGTTTTGGGTTTGGTCGTCCGGAGCTTTAACAGGTTCTATGTACGCCTCTTCTGGGTATACTGAGAATCGTAGTGTATTGGGTGTGATGTCAAGATGGAAGTATCACTTCAGTCATATGGAGATGATGATCACGTAGGATACAAAACTAGTACTCTTAAATGCTGCAGCTATCGGGATAGTATGACTTGGTCATGATTATCCGATACAAAACTAGTTAGTGATCCGTTATATGCTTCGTACGGGGCAGACACAATTCCAGCCATATGCCTAGCATGTGACATCCGATACTGGATCGTATTACGCAATACATTGTATACTATGCCTGATACAGATTATATATTCCTCATTGAATATTTCTGGAGAATTGGGTAGGCACGATGCTTTGCTAGAAGCCAACCTTGTCTTGTAAATCAACGAGAACGTGGTACCGCGTACGCACGTGTTTGGATAGTCCGTTGACCATATTTACTACCAACATGTCCATGGATCTCTTGGGTCGTTTCCCAAAGATTCATCGATGACATTTGACTCGAACAGAATTAATCTGGGATTAATTATGAGAGAGAAAATTAATCTGGGATTAATTACGGCAAGAATTAATTTGGGATTAATTATGAAAGAGAAAATTAGTCAGGGATTATTTGCGGTAAGAATTAATCTGGGATTAATTCTTCTAGAAGAGAGAACGCGATTAATTTGGAATTAATCAGCAAAGTAAATTTAATAGTTAAATTGAATTTTACTATTTAATTTATTTAATTGGGCTAAAATAATATATCGGATATATTAATTGAAATTGGATTTCAATACGGAATTAAAATTGGATTTTAATTCAAGCGAACAAATTAATTTGGAATTAATTCGTAAGCGACTTTTGTAATAATTTTGCTAGGCATTATTATTTAATTAAATTGGATTTAATTACGTAGCGATAGAAAATTCATTTAGTCGGATTAAACGAACCCGAGCCCAAAGTGTGTTGTGTAAGCCAACTTGAATTTGGAATTCAAAATTCGGTGGGACCCACCACTCACATCACTTGTCAAAGGTGACGGTGGTAGTTGGCAAAAGTAATTGGTTTTCACAAAACCACTTACTTTTAACCAACCTTGTTTTTGTTTTTTGAAAAACAATTATACAACTACTTGGTTTTTGGAAAACCAACACAAGTCAACATAACACAAAAATTATCTCTCTCTTCTCCCTCCTCTCATGGCCGAATACTCCCTCTCTTGTTCTTGAAATTTTGTTGTAAAATTTCATCCAAGCTAGAACTTAAAGAGTCAAAGAAAGGTGATAGGGAAACTCACCCTTGAGTTTGAAATTCAAAATAAAAGCTTGGAGCTTTTACATCGATGGAAAAGTTTTGAACTTAAACCAACCAATGTAAGTATTCCACAAATTTCTTTGGTAAATTCACACTTGAATCAATTTTTAGGATCCTAGGGCAAGTCTTAGAGACACTAACAATGGTATCAGAGCCACCTAAACTTGATTTTAAATTCTAGGGTTCTAAACTTTAATTTGGGGATTGTATGCTTGGAGTGTGAAAATTATAAATTGTTTGTTTGGTTGTGTTTATATGATGATGAATTGGGTTTGTGCATCTTTGGATTTGAGAAAAATTGATTGGATCAAAAATCCTCAATTCCTTTAAACATGGCTGAATGGTACCCTAGAAATGTTCATGGTGATTTTTTGAATTTGACAATTGGATATGTTAATTGGCATGAAATGGAATGTTAATTGTTGATTTAATTAGATTGAAATCAAAATTGGATGTTAATTTCATGTATTGCCGTGAGCTTGAGCATGTTGGAATGAGTTGATTTTGCCTCAATTTTGTGTTGGACATGAATTTGAGAATTAAACATGATTAATTAGATTAATTGATGTTTTGGAAATATTAGATTAATTAATTAATTGTGCCTATTACACTTTAATTGGATTAATATGTAATTTGGAATAATATGTTAATTCAATTTGTTGTAATTGGGCTAATGGGCTTGGTTGGGCCAAGTATGGTTTTGGACAATTGGGTTGGATCCAATTGGGCCTAAAACCATTTCCATAAAGTCCAAATATAACTAATGGGCCCTTAATAATTTAATTGGGCCTAATGGGCCTAAATTGATTTATGGCATAGGGTGATTCCTAACTTAGGCCTTGGCATCTTTGGTTGGATCCATAATGGCCAAAGCCCATGCCTAAAGAATTAATTGAAAGCCCATTGGACTTTAATTGAATTGGCATTAGATGTTAATTGGGCATTTGAGACCCAATTGGATTGGATTTGGAATCCAAGTCCAAAATGCACTAAAATAAGTGTAATTGTTTAATTTGGAATTAAACATGAATTAGTATTGGATACAATTTAAAATTGTAGTTCGATATAATTCAAGAATACTTACTTTGAGTATTCATTCTTAAACGAGTTGGACTCGCGCAAATCAAATCCTTGTTTGAACATTGGATGGTCATTAATCAAAGATTAATTAATTGGATTAGATTGATTGACAGCATGCTTTGTGTGAATACTTGGATGTATTTATATGAATAATGTATATTTGATGGATATTAGTTGGGTGGGGGCAATTTTGGAAATTATTGTAAGTATGGTACTTATT
The DNA here is from genome assembly GCA_019454045.1 of Zanthoxylum bungeanum. NCBI lineage: Eukaryota > Viridiplantae > Streptophyta > Magnoliopsida > Sapindales > Rutaceae > Zanthoxylum > Zanthoxylum bungeanum. The sequence goes on from SKCR01036392.1 coordinate 335,710, forward strand.
TATTAAATTGGACCTGTGTGTCTAGCCTTTCACCTCCTTATCTCTTTGTATTTCTCTTCTCACCAATTCCCCTCAATGAAAATGAGGTTTCTCTAATGTGTTATGTAATTGGGTAGAAGTATGTAAAGTGCTAGTGGGAGAGAGGAAATGAAGAGATTTGTTCTAGGAACAAATTGTTATATATCCATCAGTATATCATTATTAATTTATCGCGCCTTATTATTCTTTTAGAATGCATGTTTAAGGGTGTATGATGAGACCTAATCAAAGATAATAAATTAGTTTCCAATTTACGTGAAAAACCCTCACTTTAATATTAAGTATTTTCCTTCCATTGAGTGGTTCTTTTTCAAGATCCAAGATTGTCATTGGTTTGTTGGCCAAAGTCAAGATCATTGTCCATCGCGGATGTGTTTGAACCACGAAAGCTTTGTTATATATCGCATGTCTTGGGCAGTTGTGACTTGTTGGCCAAAGTCAAGGTCACTTCTGTACATCGATGTGGATTACGAAGCTTTCCCACTGTCAATGGGTCACGCTTAACTGGAATCATTAAGCTTGTTGAGCCAAAGCCATGGCTTAGTTTATTCAGAGGAAAAGGTTAAGATGATATATTGGATATATGTTTTGGACTTAGAGGTCCACCTACCGGATCTAGGAATTGGATGGGATCTAATTGATCTTATAGATATACCTAGTTAAGTTTCATACAGCTTGTTGGCCAAAGTCAAGGTTGTGTAATATTTAACGGGATCCTAGCCCACTAGGAAACTGGGTTTCCCGAGTACTCCACAGAGGGTTAGAGGCTCACCGAAAAATAGTGGGAGGCCAGTATTAAATTTTCAATTTCGTTTAATACTTGCTTACACGCACTCTTTTATTTTATTTATTGTTGTTATAAATATATTAGTTGGGCTAATATTGATTATTGCTTTCTTTGAACAGTTGGACTGTATTCAAACTACTCCATTTGTAGTTGGTTATATAGTTGGACTATAGTAACCATTGCATTTTGAGTGTACCCGAAATCGTTAATTGGATAGTTGGACTTTTGCAATCAAGATGGATGGAAAGATTAGCGTTAGTGACATTATCATGGGCGATAATGTCTTTAACAGCTCCAATTTTCCAGATTGGGAGATGAATCTCAAGATAGTCCTGGGAGCCGAGAAGTTACTCTATGTCATAGAGAAACCAATCGGGCCTGAGCCCGGAGTTGAGCAAACAGTAGAGCATGAGCTTTGGAAGACTCATAGTGATGATAAATTTAGCGCTCAATCTGTAATGCTTGCCGCAATAACTCCTCAATTTCATCATCAGAACAAAGGATTGGATCTTTATAGTATGATGTTGAAATTGTAGGATCTTCACATATCTAACCTTAGATCACAGAAGTATGAATTGCAAAAGAAGCTTTTTCGCTCGCGTATGTCAGAGGGTACATCTGTCGAGCATTATGTGTCACATATGATTGATGACATCGAACAGCTAGGTCAGCTGGGCATAACCTTCGAGGCTGAGACTTCTATAGATTTGATCTTACAGTCTCTGCCCGACTATTGAGGCGGGTTCGTCATGAACTATAACATGATAAACCAAGAGAAAACTCTTGGAGAGTTAATGGCGATGCTGAAAAAAGCAGAGCCAGAGCTTCTAAAGCGCAAAAAGCGCGAGGCGTACCTTACTTCGACATCCAAGAAGGCCAAGGCTTGGACGAAGGCTTCTGGGGGTGTGAAGAAAATGAAGATAATGGGCAAGGCCAAATCATCACAGTCTTCTGGGAAGACTAAAGACATATCCCAAGACGTCTACCTACATTGTAGCAAATGGGGTCACTGGAAGCGTGACTACCGTGAGTATAAGGCGGAGTTGAAGGAAGTGAAGACGGGCAAGGCTCCGACTTCAGGTATGTTTGTTATAAACATATCCACTACTGGTTTTAAAAATTGGATTTTTGATTCTGGATGTGGTACTCACAATGTACTAATGTGCATGATCTGCTGATTAGCAGGATACTGGCTTCAGGCGAGATCGACCTACGAGTCAGAAATAGGATGAGATTCGCTGTTTTGGCCGTTGGGACCTATGTTTTGTATCTGCCCTTGGGGCATGTAATTACATTTAGTGACTATTATTTTGTACCTAGTTTGACTAGGAACATCATCTATGTATCTTGTTTAACCCGATGCGGGTATACCTTTGTATTCATGAACACTGGGTGTTTTGTATATAAAGATAACATTTTGATATGTACAGCATATGTTAATAATAGTCTTTATATTTTGAATATAAATGAATCTCAAACATATAACATGACAGACAAAAGGCTCAAATTGAGTAACAAGGATGAAACTTATCTGTGGCATTGTCATCTGGGACACATTATCAAGACTCGTATATCCACATTTTCGAAGAGTGGATACATGGACAGATTTGATCCTAATTCATATGACGTCTGCGAATCTTGTTTGTTAGCCAAAATACAAAAAACACCTTTTAGTGGTAAGGGTGTACGTGCCACCGAACTGTTAGCCCTCGTTCATGGTGACGTATATGGGCCTATATCTAGCCAAGCTAGAGGTGGATATGAATACTTCGTAACCTTTACGGATGATGCATCGCGTTATGGTTATGTGTATCTTACGACACACAAGTCAGAAACTTTTGAGAAATTCAAAGAGTTTCGACGCGAAGTAGAAAAATAGATAGGCAAAAGTATTAAAACATTACGGTTGGACCGTGGTGAAAATACTTGAGCAATGAGTTTCTTTATTACTTGAAAGAATATGGTATTCTTTCACAGTGGACTCCTCCCGGAACACCTCAATTGAACGGTGTGTCCAAACAGAGAAACCGAACTTTGTTGGACACGGTGAGGTCAACGATGAGTCGCATTGAGCTACCAATTTCCTTCTGGGGATACGTATTTAACAGTGCAATACTTATTTTGAATAAGATTCCGTCAAAGTCAGTTGGACAGACTCCATATGAAATATGGAAAGGAAAGAAACCGGGTTTCTCATTCCTGAAGATTTGGGCATGCTGGGCATATGTTAAACGTTTGGATGGTACCAAACTAGAACTCAAATCGGATAAGTGCCTATTTGTAGTTGGTTATCCTAGGGAAACCAAAGGATATTATTTCCACAACCCACAAGAGAACAAAATATTTATTGCTCTTCATGCAGTTTTCCTAGGAATAAGGAATTCATAGATGCAGTGATAAGTGAGAGGAATATAGAACTCGATGAAAATCGGAGTGATACTGTTCCTGGCACCGATCCCCTCACGGAACACCAATAGTTCATCAGGGATGGGACTGTTCCTTAATCTTCTAATACACAAGAACCGAGTAGGTCGGAGAAAGTCGGAAAACAACCTTAGAGGTATGGGTTTCTGATCTCACCTCATGTAGACATTAATCTTATTGAGTAATATAAACCGACTACATATAAGGAAGCGATATAAGGTATTGACTCCGGTTTATGGCAATATTCCATGAAGTCCGAAATGGATTCCATGTATACCAACCAAGTTTGGACACTAGTTGATGTACCAAAAAGCATTGTGCCTATTGGTAGCAAATGGGTCTTCATGGTGAAGACAGACATGGATGGCAATATACAAACGTACAAAGCTAGGCTTGTAGCGAAAGGGTATCGTCATCAACATGGTGTCGATTACGACGAAACGTTTTACCCATTGCCATGATTAAATCCATTCGGATAATGCTTGCTAATGCTGCATATTTCTATTATGAAATATGGCAGATAGACGTCAAAACCACTTTCCTTAACGGAAACCTTTTGGAGGATGTTTATATACAATAGCCTGACGGTTTTGTCGTGCCAAAACATGCAAACAAGGTTTGCAAGTTAAATCGATCCATTTATGGATTGAAGCAATCATTACGTTCTTGGAACCAACATTTTGATGAGATCATATTATAATATTGTTTCATTCAAAACAAAGATGATTCTTATTTAAATAAGAAGGTTAGTGGGAGTGCACTGACATTCATTGTCCTATATGTTGATGATGTATTGCTTCTTAGCAATGACATTCCCATACTACAATCGGTGAAAGCTTGGCTTTCATTAAAATTCTCCATGAAATTATTGGGAGAGCAACATTTATTCTAGGAATAAGGATCTACTGGGATAGATGTAAAAGTTGTTGGCACTCTCCGAGAACTAGTACCTGGTGTCTCATATGTTTTGAGCATCTGCAGTCACTATTAGGCCGATCCAGGTGATGGTCACTGGATTGATGTTAAGAACATCCTTTAGTATCTTAGAAGAACTAAGGATGCTTTCTTAATTTATGGAGATGGAGAACTTAAGGTGACTGAGATCACCGATGTAAGTTTCTAAACCGATAAAGACGACTATAAGTCACAATAAGGGTACAAATTTTTTTTTGAACAACGAAACGGTAAGCTGAAAATCTTCCAAGCAAGATACTGTTGCCGATTCAACAATAAAAGCGGAATACATTGTTGCTGCTGAGGCAGCAAAAGAAGCATTTTGGATCTATAAAATTCCTAATTGGATTAGGATTAGTTCTGTTAGCAGCTGAGCTGGGCTACAACACAGGCTAAAGAATTATTGTCTCATCAATGATCCAAGTATGTACTTCGAGGGTTTCATCCGATTCGTGAGATCACACATTGTGGCGGTGTGAAGATCGAAAAGATCATTTCAGATGATAACCTTGCATATCTCAATAAAAGTTTGAGCGACCCGTACATAGTTCAGGTGTTGGACACTTGAGTGATTGGCTATAGGCCAAGTGGGAGATTGTTGGACAATTATGACCCATAGCATCACTATTTGTAAAAGACATGGTGTTTTTGTACAAATTAACTATGTGACAAAGGAAATTGCTCTTTTATCATTTTGTAATTGGATTACTTGGATATATAAATGATAAAAGTCCATATGATTAGTACCAGATTAATAAGATATGAGACAGTATTAATCCATGAAAGGTTTAATCATTAAATATCTCTAGTCGTAGTATTATCGAGACTGGACATCGATAATGCGGAATAGGCTAGTATTACATTTGTGCGCGTTATGGAAGCTTAACGGTATAGTTCTTATATATTTAAGTATTGGATACTTATGCAAGTGTGATAGGAGGTTCTGTTAGCCGTTGGACCAGGAACAGCTTCGCTCTGGATAGACCCCTCGGAATCCCGTTGGTAGTATGACTATGTGTCTATGGGAATCTGAATCAGAGTAGGTGTATGTGGTCTTAACCTGAGACTTGCATCGCTAATACTTGCGACAATCAGTACGCTTTGGTTTTGGTTATCCGGAGCTTTAACAAGTTCTGTGTACACCTCTTCTGGGTATACAGAGAATCACAGTGTATTGGGTGTGATGTCAAGATGGAAGTATCACTTCAGTCATATGGAGATGATGATCACACATAATACATAACTAGTACTCTTTAATGATGTAGCTATCGGGATAATATGACTAGGTCATGATTATCCGATTACAGAGACTAGGTGCTAGTGATCCGATATATGCTTCGTACAGGGCAGATACAATTCTAGCCCTAGGCGTAGCATGTGACATCTGATACTGGATCGTATTACGCAATACATTGTATACTACGCCTGATATAGATTATATATTCCTCGTTGAATATTTCTAGAGAATTAGATAGGCACGGTGCTTTGCTGGAAGCCAACCATGTTGGGTCACTTCCCAAAGATTCACCGATGATATTTGACTCGAACAGAATTAATCTAGGATTAATTATGAAAGAGAAAATTAATCTGGGATTAATTACGGCAAGAATTAATCTGGGATTAATTATGAAAGAGAAAATTAATCTGGGATTATTTGTGGTAAGAATTAATCTGGATTAATTCATCTAGAATAGAGAATGCGATTAATTTGGAATTAATCGGTAAAGTAAATTTTATAGTTAAATTGGATTATACTATTTAATTTATTTATTTGGGCTAAAATAATATATCGGATATATTAATTGAAATTTGATTTCAATACGGAATTAAAATTGGATTTTAATTCAAGCGAACGAATTAATTTGGAGTTAATTCGTAAGCGACTTTCGTAATAATTTTGCTAGGCATTATTATTTAATTAAATTGGATTTAATTACGTAGCGACGGAAAATTCGTTTAGTCGGATGAAACGAACCCGAGCCCAAAGTATGTTGTGTAAGCCAACATGAATTTGGAATTCAAAATTGGGTGGGACCCACCACTCACATCACTTGTCAAATGTGATGGTGGTAGTTGGCAAAAGTAATTGGTTTTCACAAAACACTTACTTTTAACCAACCTTGTTTTTGTTTTTGGAAAAACAATTATACAACTACTAGGTTTTTGGAAAACCAACACAAGTCAACATAACACAAAAATTATATCTCTCTTCTCCCTCCTCTCATGGCTGAATACTCCCTCTCTTGTTCTTGAAATTTTGTTGCAAAATTTCATCCAAGCTAGCACTTAAGGAGTTAAAGAAAGGTGATAGGGAAACTCACCCTTGAGTTTGAAATTCAAAATAAAAGCTTGGAGCTTCTACATCCATGGAAAAGTTTTGAACTTCAACCAACCAATGTAAGTATTCTACAACTTTCTTTGGTAAATTCACACTTGAATCAATGTTTAGGATCCTAGGGCAAGTCTTAGAGACACTAACAGAAACCCCATCGGAATAGGGAATGCATCTATGCATACATGCACACATGTCGCATACACACAATTTTTGTTCTGTGTTCACAGGCTTTGAAGAAAAAGAAAAAGCGGCGAGGACAAGCAGCTCCAAGAATGGAGAGGAACCTCGAGATTGAGGATGAGCAACTTCAAGAATTGAGAAGAACTCCGTGAATGGAGAGGAACTCTGAGAATGGAGAATAACCTCGGGAATGAGGACGAAGAACTCTGGGAATGGAGAGGAACTCCGAGAATGGAGAATAACCTCAGGGATGAGGACGAGCAAAGAGCCTCAAGAATGAGGACGGATCAGGGGTCGAAATGCCTCACCACCATCAGTTCGACAGTTCAGGAAGAAATCATAGGGTCGAGGCCCACATTATCAACAGTTTTGGGAATGAATCCCAAGGTCGAGGCCCACATTATCAACAGTTCGGGAATGAATCCCAAAGATCGAAGCATCTCACACCCAGTATGGTTCGGGAATTAATCTCAGAGGTCGAAGCACCCCGCCGTCAGTTCGGGAATGAATCTCAAAATTGAAGCATCTCACACCTAGTATGGTTCGGGAATGAATCCCAGAGGTCGAAGCACCTCGCCATCAGTTCGGGAATGAATCCAAGAGATCGAAGCATCTCACACCCAGTATGGTTCGGGAATGAATCCCGAAGGTTGAAGCACCTCGCCATCAACTCAACTTAGTTCGGGAATAAATCCCAGAGATCGAAGCATCTCGCAAAAGTAGCGAAACAACATGTAAGTCCGGCAACGACCGACGAACCAGGTAAGTAAAAATACATATTTGACTTTGATAGGGTTTTCACTGTCACACATTGCACAAACTCCATCAAAGTGGGGGCGACTATAGATACTGTATTTTTGTATGAGCTCGATCATGAGCCTCGTATGGAGGCACTACCTGAAAAGTTACGGAAGTTACGAAAAAAGAATGCCGGAAGGAAGGAATGTTGGGTTTCTAGATTTAGTCCCAAGATCAAAATAAGCATAGAAATGTGAATGAATAATCAACGAAGAGTGGCGGAAACACACTTACATTGAGCGGCTATAGGATGCGTGAAACAACAAAATTTTCCTCCAATAAGCTTTATTGAATTCGGCCAAGGGATCCTCCAAGCTCCAACCTATGTCTTGTGATTCCAAGCTCTTGAATTAGTTTCCCTAACACCTTGTATGATTCCTTTGATAAGTGCTAGCTCTATGAAATTTTTGCAACAAAAATTTCACACTTCCTTTCTTGTATTTTCGGTGAAGAAGAAAGAAAATATGGAGAGTATTTCTTGCTTCTAGTTTCGGTAATGAGAGATTAAGATTAGGCTTGTGTTTTTATTTTCAAAAAACAATTTATATCTAATACCAAATGTTTGGTATAAGGTCACTCAAGCCATCACTTTGGAGTGTATAATAAGTCACCACCAGCTTCACCAAAACACATCACAATAAAGCTACTTTAAAGTGACAAGTGAAGTGACATTTGATGTGACATGTGGGCCCCACTCGATTCCAAATGCGAGTGGACCCGCAAACACTCCCGGGCTCGGGTTCGCTAATTCCGAATTAACGAACTTCCGTCGCGACGTAATTAAATCGAATTTAATTAAATAATTATGCCTAGCATAATTACTATTCACGTCGCTAACAAATTAATTCTAAATTAACTCGTTTGCCCGAATTAAAATCTAATTTTAATTCCACGTCGAAATCTAATTTCGTATAATATATCGAATATATTATTTTATCGATTAATTTCAAATTAATCTTTCTCTCTCTCCAAATAGTACTTTATCCCAGATAAAGTCTCTCCGCAATTAATCCCAGATTAATTATGCTCGAATCATACGTCATCAGTGAATCTTCGGGAAGTGACCCAAGAGATCCCTGGATATGTTGGCAGTAAATCTGGTCGTCGGACTATCTGAACACGTACGTACATCGTACTACGTTTTACCGATTTACGAGACAAGGTTGGCTTCTAGCAAAGCGCCATGCCTACCAAATTTTCCAGAAATATTCTTAATGGAATATACGATCTATATCAGGTGGAGTATACATAGTATTGGGTATTGCGATCCAGTATCTGATGATCACATGCAAGGCATGGGGCTGGAATAGTGTATGCCCCGTACGAAGCATATATCGGATCACAAGCAACTAGTCTCTTTGTTATCGGATAATCATGACCTAGTCATATTATCCCGATGGTTGCAACCTTTTAGAGAACGAGTTATGTATCCCTGCGTGATCATCATCTCCATATGACTAAAGTGATACTTCCGTCTTGACATCACATCCAATACACTACGATTCTCAATAAACCCAGATGAGGCGTACACAGAACCTGTTAAAGTCCTGGACGACCAAAACCAAAGCGTATTGATTGTCGCAAGTACTAGCGATGCAAGTCTCAGGTTAAGACCAAATACACCCACCCTGATGCGGATTCCCATAGACACATAGTCATACTACCAATGGGATTTTGCGGGGTCTATCCAGAGCGAAACTGTTTTCCGTACCATCGGTAAAACACAATCTCCTATCACACTTGCATAAGTATCCAATACTTAAATACATGAGAATTATGATGTTACGTTTCCATAACACGCACAAGTGCAATACTAGTCTATTCCGCATTATCGATGTCCAGTCTCGATATTACTATGACTAGGGATATTTAATGATTAAACCGTCATGGATTGATACTGTCTCATATCATCTCAATCCGGAACTAATCATAAGGACTTTCGTCATTCACACATTTAAGTAATCTAATTACGAAATGATAAAAGGCAATTTTCATTGCTACATAATTAATTTGTACAAAAACACAACGTCTTTTACAAATAGTGACGCTATGGGTCATAACAGTCCAACAATCTCCCACTTGGCCTATAGTCAGTCATTCAAGCATCTAATACCTGAACTATGTACATGTCGCTCAAACTTCTGCTGAGGAATGGCTTTCATCAGCGGATCTGCAATGTTGTCCTCTGATGCGACCTTCTCAATCTTCACATCACCACGATGTATGATCTCACGAATCAGATGGAAACATCGAAGAACATGCTTGGATCGTTGATGAAACCGCGGTTCCTTAGCCTGCGCTATAGCCCCGTTATTGTCACAATACAATGGAACGGGCTCAGCTGCTAACGAAACTACTCCTAATCCAATTAGAAATTTTTGGATCCAAACTGCCTCCTTTGATGCTTCAGCTGCAGCGATATACTCCGCTTCTGTTGTTGAATCGGCAACAGTCTCTTGCTTGGAAGATTTCCAGCTCACAGCTCCGTTATTCAAACAAAATATGTACCCGGATTGCGACTTACAGTCGTCTTTGTCGGTTTGGAAACTTGCATCGGTATACCCAGTTACCTTAAGTTCTCCATCTCCATAGATTAAGAAAGCATCCTTAGTTCGTCTAAGATACTTAAGGATATTCTTAACCGCCATCCAGTGACCTTCACCTGGATCGACCTGATAGCGACTATACATGCTTAAAGCATAGGAGACATCAGGTCGCGTACATATCATAGCATACATGATCGATCCGACTGCCGAGGCGAATGGTATCCGACTCATGATGTCTCTCTCATCTTGAGTTTTAGGACACATGTCCTTAGATAGAGTGACGCCATGTGACAATGGCAACAGTCCCTCTTGGACTGATCCATGTTGAATCTCTTCAACACTTTGTCAATGTACGTACTCTGGAAGAGTCTAAGCAGTTTTCTAGATCTATCCCAATAGATCTTTATTCCTAGAATAAAGGCTGCTTCTCCCAGATCTTTCTTGGAGAATTTCAATGAAAGCCAAGCTTTCACCGATGTTAACATGGGAATGTCATTGCCAATAAGCAATACATCATCAACGTAAAGGACAATGAATGTCAGTGCTCTCCCATTAACCTTCTTATATACATAAGGATCATCTTCGCTTTGAATGAAATCAAATTCTTTTATTATCTCATCAAAGTGTTGGTTCCAAGAACGTAATGCTTGCTTCAATCCATAAATGGATCGATTTAACTTACAAACCTTGTTTGTAAGTCGTGGCACGACAAAACCATCAGGCCGTTGCATATAAACATCCTCCAAAAGGTTTCCGTTAAGGAAAGCGGTTTTAACGTCCATCTGTCATCCTCGTAATCGAAATATGCAGCTATTGCAAGCATTATCCGAATGGATTTAATCATGGCAACGGGTGAGAAAGTTTCGTCGTATTCGACACCATGTCGTTGACGATACCCCTTCGCTACAAGCATAGCTTTGTACGTTTGTAATAGGATATTGCAAGCATTATCCTTCGCTACATCCATGTCGGTCTTCTTCTTGAAGATCCATTTGCATCCAATAGGCTTTAAGCCTTCTGGTGCATCAACTAGTGTCCAAACTTGGTTGGTGTACATGGAATCCATTTCGGACTTTTGCCATAAAGCGGAATCGGTACTTTATATCGCTTCCTCATACGTGGCCGGCTCATCTTCCTCAATGAGATTGATATCTATATTAGGTGACATCAGAAACCCATACCTCTCAGGTTGTTTCCTGACTCTCTCCGACCTACACGGTCCTTGTGTAATCGAAGATTGTGGTACATCTTCATCCCTGATGAACTGTTCATGTTCCGTTGAGGATTCTATGTCAGGAACAGTATCACTCTGATTTTCATCGAGTTCTACTTTCCTCCCACTAACCACTGCATTTAGGAATTCCTTCTCAAGGAAAACCTCATGTAGAGCAACAAATATTTTGTTCTCTTGTGGGTGATAGAAGTAATATCCTTTGGTTTCCCTAGGATATCCTACGAATAGGCATTTATCCGATTCTGGTTCAAGTTTGGTACCTTCCAAACATTTGACGTATGCCCAGCATCCCCAAATCTTCAGGAATGAGAAACCCGGTTTCTTTCCTGTCCATATCTTATACGGAGTCTGTTGAACAGAATTTGACGGAACCTTATTCAAAATAAGTATTGCACTGTTTAATGGATATCCCCAAAAGGAAATAGGTAGCTCAGTGCGACTCATCATAGACCTTACCATGTCTAACAAAGTTCGGTTTCTCCTTTCGGACACACCGTTTAATTACGGTGTTCCGGGAGGAGTCCACTGTGAAAGAATACCATATTCTTTCAAGTAGTCAGGAAACTCATTGCTCAAGTATTCGCCACCACGGTCCGACCGTAATGTCTTAATACTTTTACCGGTCTATTTTTCAACTTAGTGTCGAAACTCTTTGAATTTCTCAAAAGTTTCCGTCTTGTGTCTCATAAGATTCACATAACCATAACGCGATGCATCATCCGTAAAGGTTACAAAGTATTTGTATCCACCTCTAGCCTGGCTAGACATGGGCCCACAAACGTCACTATGAACAAGGGCTAACAGTTCTGTGGCTCGCACACCTTTACCGCTAAAAGGTGACTTAGGCATTTTGCCTAATAAGCAAGATTCGCAGACGTCATATGAATTTGGATCAAATCCGTCCAAGTACCCACTCTTCAAAAGTGTGGATATGCGAGTCTTGTTTATGTGTCCCAGACGACAATGCCACATATAAGTTTCATCTTTATGACTTACTTTAAGCCTTTTGTTTGTTACATTTAGAGATTGGTTTATATTCAAAATATAAAGACCATTATTTACAACAGCAGTGCAAATTTCTATATCATTTTTATACATAAAACACCCAGTGTTTCGAAATACAAAAGTATACCCACATTGGGTTAACATAGATACAGAAATAATATTCCTAGTCAAACTAGGTACATAATAACAGTCTGTTAGTTCAAGTACATTCCCTGATGGCAGTTCGAAAACAAAAGTGCCAACAGCCAAAACGGCAACTGATGTCCCATTTCCAACACGCAGGTCAATCTCCCCTGATGCCAGTTTCCTGCTAATCCACAGATCCTGCACATCAGTACAAATGTGAGTACCACAACCAGAATCAAAAATCCAATTTTTAAAACTAGAAGTAGTCATGTTTATTTCTATAACAAACATACCTGAGGCCGGTGCCTTGCCCGCCTTTATCTCATTCAGGAGCGCCTTGTACTCATGGCAGTCACGCTTCCAGTGACCCGCTTCCCGCACTGTAGGCAAACATCCTGAGACTTGTCCTTAGGCTTCCCAGAAGCCTCTGACGCTTTGCCTTTGTCCTTCCTATTCTTCTTCTTCTTGATACCTCTAGTCGCCTTGGGCCCAGCCCTCGGAGTCCGAGATGTAGAAGCGAAGTGCACCTCGCGCTTCTTGCCCTTAAGAAGTTCCTTTTCTGCCTCACGCAGTGTGGACATCAGCTCTCCAAGAGTCTGCTCTTGGTTCATCATATTTTAATTCATGATGAACCCACTCCAAGTGTCGGGGAGAGACTGCAAGATCAAAACTATAGAGGTCTCTATCTCAAAGACAATCCCCATTTTTCCAAGCTGCTCAATATCGGCAATCATCCGTATCACGTGATGTTCAACAGACGTACCTGATGAGTGGTATTTATATCACTATTTCCCACTCATTTAACCTAATATTTTGTATAGTTTCTTGAGTCTTGTGAATATTTTGATGTGTTTTGTGTTATTTTGTAGATAAATAAAGTGTTAGGTCATTCTGGAGGTTATTTGGAGCAAAACAGGAAAAATTGGCAAAAAGGGCATTTCGGTAATTTTGGCGCATCGCGACGCGCAAGCCTTTGGCGTCGCGACGCCTAACGTGCGTCGGGTCAACGGGTCAGAATTTGAGAAGTTTGACTTTGCTAACATGCGCCGTGCCACGTGTCACCATCACAGCCGGTCTGCTAATGTGCGTCGTGCCACATGTCATCATCATACGATGCCGACAATTACTATTTCCACATGTGCCACGTGTCATCCTACGTGTCGCCACGTCATCCGGTCAATGAGTCAACTCTACCACGTGTCTTGCCACGTCATCAACCACGTCGGTAGGTCAACCGAGTCAACATGCCATGTCATCATCAGCCAATCACGCCGTGACACGTGTCACAATCCTACGGTGCCGACAATTGATCTCAACCGCCTTGCCACGTCAGCGCCACGTCACCATAATAATTGAGCTCTTAGCCACCTCGCCACGTGTCGTCTTATATTCTTATCTGAATTGCCACGTGTCAAAACCTTAGCAAGCCACGTTGACAGAAGCTGGCGTAGCGACGCCAAAGGCCTTGGCGTCGCGACGCGGGAGGCCTACCGGGGTCTATAAATTTAGCTCGAGATTTCAGTTTTAGATGTACCGTTCTCTCTCATTTCTTTGATGTAAATAGGGAGTTTCTCTCTATAGTTTCTTTAATTTAAGTTTTGTAATTAAATTTTAATTACTTTTTGTAATAATAGTAATTTACTTTCTTACTTTTTACAGTTTTTACTATTCACCATGAGGAGGTAACTTCCCCCTGCTAGGGTGAAAGGTATTCTTTTACTATTGCTATTTAGATTATCTCCCTTAAAAATAATATATTCACTATTTAAAATTTGACTTAAAAAGGATACCGCTATATTGTCGGTTGTAATTTATTTTAATCTGGTTTAAACCTGACTAATCAAGGATACCGCCAGATTGGTTGGTTGGTAATTTTATTTTGGTTCCGCCTTTATGGTTGGTTTATGGACAAATATTACCACCTAATGGCTGGTTGGACTTAATTTGACTTAATCAGGATACCGCCAGATTGGCGGTTGGTAATATTATCACAAGTTTATATATTATTTTATGGAGATATCTAAATTAGTAGTAGTAAAAGTAATTCCTTTTACCTTAGCATTTTATTTTATTGTAATTTACTTTTCAGTATTTACTTTACTGCATTTTTACTTCATGTCTTTTATTTTCAAGTTTTTTACCGCCCTAGTATGTGTTGTAACTAAATAAGTATCTAGGTTGTGATGAATTCTAATATTCACCGGTTATAAGGGGTTAGATTTAGATTAAGTTTGGGTAATATAAAGATTTATTCACTACAAGAAAAAAGGCCTTTACTGACACTAAGGTTAGTGACACTAGGCTAAAAGTGTCAGAAACGACGTGTAAATGGGCCTATTTCCGTGTTTTTCACTTAAATATCAATAATTACTGACACTATGGTATCAGCGATTTTAGTGTCAGTAATTACTATTACAATAGTATCAGTAAGAAATAAAAAAAAAAAAAAAACGCGTAGTCGTCTGGAGTCGAACCAACACCTCGCGGAAGTGACGTTTTTCGCATATATTACTGACACTAGAGTATCAGTAAATTTAGTGTCAGTAATTAATGATACCTTAGTATCAGTAAAAAAATTAAAAAAAAAAATTATTTCCTTAAGTCTGCTGGGACTCGAAATTGTAACCATTGATATAATTTTTTTTTTATTGTAAGGCTTTACCACTGGGCCAAATCGTGACTTTTGTTCCTTAAACGCGGTTTATAAAAATATATATGTATTTGTCGGGTCAAAACCTGAACCGTAGTTACCAAATCAATCTTAGTAATTTAGGGTTCCTCTCATTCCCACCTTTTTTTTCATCGCGCAGCCTTTGTTTCCCCTTTCTTTACTCTCAAAATAGAATTCTCTCATATTACATGATTTTACTCTCATTCCCACTGATTTACAAAGTATTCTGTTCTTCCAAATCCAGCATAACGGTTTGCGAGCTTCTCATCATGGCCAAATTTTGATGGTCAGAGTTTCATGTCTGGTTTTACTAGAATTTATGTAGATTTCGAACTGACATATAGAGCTGTTGGTAATATTATCAAAATGTAAAAAGTAGATTTCTAACAAAAGAAGTTTCACAGGATCATTGTTTAAAGCACGCTTCAAAAAGTTATAATACCACCAAGTGCTCGGGCAGTCCTCAAAGTGGAAAGGTACACAAATTTTTATGATTTTCTATATTAAGTTAGTGCATCTTATGGAGGTAATTGAAGGGCTTGTACAGTTCTTTAGTGATTTCCTATGTGTGATGCCTATTTTGATAGTTTATGTGTTGAAGTTTAATGTTATGTATTGTTATGCTTCGGCTTATCTTTGACTTAGCATGCCGGTTTTTGGGTGATTGTTTCCCTTTTGTTTCTATCTAGTACGTTACTGGGATTGTGCATGGCCACATGGCATTCAAACTTATAAACTGAAAAAAAAAAACCAACAACTTATGAATCTAAGCACTAAAGATATAATAAACTGTTTGCTCATTGTTTTAACCTAATGTATTCAAGCCAATGTTCTTCGTTATTTTACTCTAATGTATGTTTTCTTTAAACCTTTGAAACTAATTATGAAAATTTTATAAACTTACATCGACAAGGTACATATTATGAACAGGTTAGGTACGTAAAATGGACAAAAAATGGATATATTGTGATAGACTTTCCAGTGAATATCGTGTTGGAGTTGATGAATTCTTGGAGTTTGCAATTCTTAATTCTGAAAATCGAATGTTAATTAGATGTCCTTGCGCCCGTTGTTGCAATATGGAGTTTCATACTCCTAAAGAGGTGAAGCTTCATTTGTTTCAGAAAGGCTTTCTCCAAACGTATTTAGTTTGGACTTGGCATGGTGAATCTAAACCTGTATCTCCTTCTGAAAATTGCCAAGACCTTCCACAAAGTCAACGTTTCAGATGTCATGACTATAGTGATGTAGTTGATATGGTTCAAGATGCGTATGAGCAATGTGATAAAGATCATAGCTCTTTCACAGATATGCTTGAAGATGCTGAAAAGCCATTATATCTAGGTTCTAAACATTCAAAGTTATCGGGTTTAATGAGACTGTATAATGTCAAAGGGAATTATGGGTGGTCTGATAAAGGATTTTCAGCTTTGTTAGAAGCTCTTGCTGATATATTACCAAAAAATAATAATCTACCCAAGTCTATGTATGAGGCAAAAAAAACAATGAAAGTGTTGGGCTTAGATTATGATAAAATACATGCATGTCCAAATGATTGCATTCTTTACAGGAATAAGTTTGCAAATCTTATTGAATGCCCAATTTGTGGACAATCTAGGTGGAAAAGAAAAAATGATGGTTCCAAACAATTGAGAAAAGGGGTTCCTGGGAAGGTGTTATGGTATTTTCCAATTATTCCTAGGTTCAAAAGAATGTTTCATTCACCACAGACAGCTGAAAACTTGATTTGGCATGCAAATAAGAGAATTGAAGACGGCAATCTTCGCCACCCTGCAGATTCACCGGCATGGAAATTAATTGACAATAAGTGGCCTGAATTTTCCCAAGATCCTAGAAATCTTCGTTTAGCTCTCTCAAGTGATGGGGTTAATCCGTATAGCAATCAAAGCACCACTTATAGCTGTTGGCCCGTTACTTTGATAACATACAATCTCCCTCCATGGTTGTGTATGAAGAGAAAGTTTATGATGTTGTCTCTTTTGATATCTGGCCCCAAGCAGCCTGGAAATGATATAGATGTGTACCTACAACCTTTAATCGAGGATTTAAAAACCTTGTGGAATGTAGGTGTTGATGTGTATGATGCATATAAAAAAGAAATTTTCAATTTACGAGCTGTGTTGATGTGGACAATCAGTGACTTCCCAGCATATGGAAACCTATCTGGGTGTACCGTTAAGGGATATTATGCTTGTCCACTTTGTGGGATAGGCACTTGTGCACATTGGTTGCCGCATAGTCGGAAAATGTCTTATATGGGCCACCAACGGTTTCTACCACCTGGTCACTCATTTCAAAAACTAAAAAAAGCTTTCATTGGAAAGAAAGAGTGGGATTCTCCTCCTCAATATTTAAAAGGTCAGGAAATATTTAAAATGGTTGAGCATATTCAAACCAAGTTTGGGAAAAGAAAGATCAAAAAGCGAAAACGTGATGATGGTGGTGGTGAAGGTGAAGGTGATGAAGACATTTTTCTGAAATTGTATAAAAAGAAATCGATCTTCTTTGATTTAGAGTATTGGAAATATTTGTTAGTTCGTCATTTATTAGATGTGATGCACATTGAAAAAAATGTGTGTGAAAACATCTATGGTACAATACTTCATCAAGCAGGCAAGACAAATGGATGGGATTAATGCTAGAAAAGATCTTGATCACCTCAAGGTTAGGGAAAAACTAGTGCCTGACACAAATAGCAATGTCCTACCTCCAGCACCATACACTTTGAGTAAAAAAGAGAAGAAAATGTTTTGTGAAACCTTGCAAGGTATCAAAGTTCCAAATGGGTACTCTTCCAACTTTCGTAATCTTGTTTCAATGGATGATTGTCGGCTTCAAGGACTCAAGTCTCATGATTGTCATACTTTGATGCAACAACTACTCCCTTTGGCAATTCGAAATTGTTTGCCAAAAAATATTAGAAATGCCATAATCAGGTTGTGTTTTTTTTTCAATTCATTGTGCTCTACGGTAATAAATCCTGATAGTCTTCACCTATTGCAAAAGGAACTTGTTATCACCCTGTGCTTACTTGAACAGTACTTCCTACCCAATTTCTTTGACATCATGATCCATTTGACTGTCCATCTAGTTGAACAAGTTAGGTTATGTGGGCCAATTTTTCTTCTTTGGATGTACCCTTTTGAGAGAGATATGAAAAGACTTAAAGGTTATGTTCGTAACCGCAACCACCCTGAAGGATGTATTGCTGAAAGTTATGTTGCTGAAGAAGCACTTGAATTTTGTGCTGATTACTTTGCAAATTGTGATTCCATTGGACTACCAACTGGTTGTCTTATTGATTTTACAATCGAAAGGCCATTAGGATATGCACACATAAAGGAAGTAGATGCCCATATGTTGAGGCAAGCACACCTTTGTGTTCTAATGAATACCCCTGAAATCCAATCATTAATAGGGTATGTTTGTGTCTAATTTTTTTTAATTTATAAGTTATTTGTTTATTAATATTTGTATAACATTTGGTGTCACTATAGGGAGCATATTCGATATTTGCAATTAAAATACCCCCGTCAGTCAAAGAAACCTTTGTGGTTGCAAGCTGAACATACTCGCACATTTTGTGATTGGGTTGAAAATAAGGTTTGTAGTGGTAAACACATGTTTATATAATTTTACTCATAAATTGTTCGTATTAAAGTAATTATTGTTCTTTTGTGATTTCAAACAATAGGTAGGAGAAGATAAGGCAAATAATGTGCCAATTGATGATACAATATGGTCGTTGACAAGTAAACTGCGACCAAGTGTGGTAACATATCCCAGCTACCAGATTAATGGTTCAAGTTTTACGACGAAGGATCGGGACAACAACCGTGAAACACAAAATAGTGGTGTTATGGTTGTTGCTAATACTTTGCAAATTTCAAGCTCAAAAGATAAACATCCTCATTCTGGGAACATGAAATTTTATGGGGTCATTGATGAAATTTGGCAACTTGATTATTTGATGTTTAAGAAAACAGTTTTCAAGTGTTCATGGGTGGACGATAGAGGGGTTAATATTGATGATTTAGGGTTTACTGTAGTTGACTTGAATCGGATAGGCTATAAATCTGATTGCTTTATTCTTGCTGGTCATGCAAAGCAAGTATTTTATGTTAAAGACCAGATTGATAATAGAAAATCAATTGTCTGTTCAGTGAAAGAAAAAGTTAGCTATTATTCCAGTGGAGATGGTTGTGATGACATTGATGTATATGCACCATTATCCAACAAACTTCCACTTTGTAATTTGAATGATGATGATGATGTGGGAGAATTCCAGTAGAGATAAGATTTGTAATTTTATAATTTCATTAGGCTATGAATATGACAGTTTTTGAATTATGTAAGTGGTTTGTTTCTTATATTAAATGACACTTTTTTATTAGATTCGTCTATCTCTTTTATTTATCTTTACCTTAAACCATTATTTTGTGTCTCTAATTATGTAAGTGATTTATATATGTACTTTATAATATGGATCAGAGAAAGCAGTTTGTTATTAAATGTTATTTAAATGATGTACTTATTTGTTGTTTTCAGTATTGTAGGGATTATAGAGTTATGGCTGAACATGAAGAGATGAATCTTCCAGATCTTGAAGGTAGGCCTTCAAGAAGAAAACAAACCAAGAAGAAAGATTTGCAAAAGGATGGGGATAAAATAGTGGTTGAGTACAATATATACGGAGTTCCTATTGGACAAGGAAGAAATGAGCTGAGAAATTACATAGGAGTTATCGTTCGGGAAACAATTTCGATTACATATGATGATTGGAGGCGTGTGCCCTTAGAGGTGAAGGAGTTCCTATGGCAACATTTTCAGGTTGATATTTTCTTACAATGACAACTATATTGTTAAATATTTATAGTGCTAATATTTTCTTATTTGTGTATAGAAAAAATTTGCTTTGAGTTTAAAGATGAAAGGACAAGTGCTAAAGTTGATGGGAGTTTCTTTAAGGAACTTCAGGAGTGAGTTGGCAAATGAATTTATCATACCTAACAAGAATGACATGAAATCACTTAGGTCACCTCCAATTGAGTATCCAAGCATAAAAGATGGCGATTGGAAGTTGTTTGTAAATAAAGTTTTGTCAGCAGAATTTCAGGTGCGTTTAAAGTTGATTGTGTGTATATGATTAAGTATTTATTAAAATATTTTATCTTTGTGTAGGTAAAAAGTCAACAAGCCAAAGAGAAGAGGGCGAAAAATACCTACAATCATCACTTGGGAAGCACGGGATACAGTGGCATGTTATATAGACATGTATGTATTTTTATTTTTACATTATTATTTATTATTTTCTGGAATCATAACTGATTTACAACCTGGCACAGAAATTGAAAACTGGAACATCCGAAAATGAAATTGATCGGAGTGATGCTTGGATAATGGCAAGAAAAGATAAGGATGGCAATCTACAACCTGCAGTGGCTGCGATAGAGATGAAAATAGTAAATGAACCATAACTCTTAATAGCTGATATAGAAGCATGTTTAATTTCTTACTTGTATTTTTCTGTTTTTTTAGAGTGATCTTAAGAGCCAAGTTGAAGAAGGTTCTTTTCATTCTCAAGGCCCGAAAGATATTTTGACTGAGGCTATTCAGAAGCAACCTAATGGATCTAGAGTGCAAGGAATAGGTCAATTTATCACTCCATCCATGTACTTTCAAATTCCTGAATCTTCAGAGTTTGCAATGGAAAGGAAGAAGTATCAGGAGAGCTTTCAATTTATGACAGCGCAACTTGAGTATATGAATGCAAGGCTGAACGCCTACAGCAACACTGAAGTAGGTAGTTCTAACTTTCCCAAGGCAAAATCTTCAAGTGGCGCTTGCTTAGAGCTTGAACGTTCCCCGAGCATACTTGGAAAAAGAAAGGTTAATACATTTGGCGTCTTTTTTAATATCTTCATATATATGTATTATTAAATACTAATAATGAATTAATCCTACAGGTTCAGTTAGTTGTGGGTAAAACTTCACCAAAGTCTGTGAAGAGCAAAATATTGGAGGATCCTATTAAAGTTGGTGTGCCAAATGATGATCAAAAAGAACAAAACATTGAAGCAACTTCAAGAATAACTCCAACGAAACCTAAATTGACTCCAAGAAGATCTCCGAGGTTAACTCCTGCAGTAAAGGAACCAAAAAATGAAGTAGTTGTGAAAAAACAAATTGCAAGAAAGCTGGTTCTTAAAAAGAACACGAGGGCAGCTGCACAAACAAGAAAACAAGATAAGAGTCCATACATGCAAATGTTTTTTATGCTTGTTAAGAGCTGTTTTCCGAATTTGATAAAGATTGATTATGACATACCAATTTTTGGTATTACTTGGAAGTCATACTTAGACAAAGCAATTTGCGAAGAAATCATGGATTTTAAGGAGGTCTCAAACTGTGCTATTAACATATGGATCAAGTATGTTTTCTTTTACCTCTTTCTTCATTTGTTCTAAATGTTTTATAAATATTTACTTTGTTTTTATGTTTATCTTGTCTTAGGCACTTATACGATGAGATGGATAAAACTGAAACTGCCAAACCAGTTCAGTTTGGAAATTTTGAGATGATACGTCCATCAAAGGTTGCTTTGAAAGAAGGACCTCAATACATTTCAAAACTGTTAGGTATGATAGAGTTGGGGCAAATCATATTGATCCCATACAACCCAAGGTAATAATTTTTTAATTTTTTTAGTATTCAATTTCAAGTTATGTAATCCAGATTTTTATTACCCTTTCTTTCTTATTTAGCTTTCACTGGGTGCTTCTTGCAATTGACATAGTACGACGCACGATATATTATCTGGATCCTAAGGGGAATAATCCTACTGATGAGTTGATGCAAATTGTTAATCAGTTAAGTTATAGTTGTTTTCTCTTTATTTTAACATTGGGTTTATTGTTGCATTATTTATATGATATCCAATTATAATTTTTTGTAGGGGAATTAGAGTGTATCAATCTTTACATTCTAATAATAAGAGCGGTAGTGTGACTTGGGTATCTGTGAAGGTACAAAGTTATGATATATATATATATTTTTGTGATATGCAACAATGAGAATATTTAGAATATGTCTAAATGAACTAATATTGATATGATAATTCTTTTTTATAGTGTCCAATGCAGCCTGGAAGTTTTGAATGCGGTTATTATGTGATGAAATACATGCAGCAAATTGTAACAAATGTGAACATTCTAAAAGACAATGTAAGTTAACAATAGTTAAGTTTTATCACTAGTCAATTAAGATATCTTACTGTTTAAAATTCTAACTTATAAATATTTTAAAGTTCAAGGGGATTAATGAGTACACTCTGGAAGATATAACGCAACTCCGTGATGATTGGGCAATATATGTTGCACATAATCACACAGTATAATGAAGAGGTAATTACAAGGACATGTTTTACAGAGGTGATTATTACTTCCTATTTTTTCACTTTAATTCATGACATATTGGGAAATCTTCTATTCTTGCAGAATACAAATGACAAGGACAACATAGCTATTGTTCGTTGAGTTAATGAAGTAGTATGGTATTTCTCTTTTCTGTAAATTAATACATTCTTGTTTCTACTTTTAGCTTAGAATTTTTTCCCCAGATTTTTTACTTCAGTGAAAGCAATATGAATCATATCTTTTATTTCAGTTTTATGCCCTGATGGGTTTAATTTGGTGGGTTAATTTGTTTTATTTGTGAGTTTTGCTAGTGGGTAAGATTGCTTTGAGACTTGAAAGTTAAAACAATCATGATGTAAAATATTCTATTAACAGTGTCTCGATGTTCTCTATGTCAGACATGAACTTGGAGATAGTTTTTTACCTGATGAAGTTTTGCCATGTTCTGATTGATACTTGTTGAAACCTTTGGGGGATATGGCACCTGTCATCTGATGTGCTTTGAGGTGCAGCATGAATGCTATGGAAGCAGTATTTGATATATTGAGATCTAACATGTTTATCTCATCTATTTTTATGGCAATTACCTGGAATGTTACATTCTAGTACATTTTGAGCTTTGAACTTTTAGTTTCCAGGAATTCCATAATGAACAACTATCTTGTCATCTTGATTTGCTTCCTGCATTTGGAAACAGTATTAGATCATGTCATCTGATAAACTTCATCTGGTTCATGAGATCCTTTTATTTCAGTTTTATGTCCGTCTATATATATATATATATGTGTGTGTGTGTGTGTGTGTGTGTGTGTTATTGATTTGTTTGTTTTGGTGATTATGTAGCGGTATGAAAGATACAACTTGTTATTATGGATGCCATTTGGTTTTTTATATGCATGCTCTTAGGTTGTTGGTATGGTTATTGTCAATAAGTGCTTTATGTGACAAAAATTAGATTAGGGTTATATTTTGTATTTTTATTTGGATGTATTTAATGTTTTTATTTATGAAGATATCGATTTTTTTTGGAAGTCCATCTAATTCTTAACATTTGGTTTATAATTTCAGATTTTGTGCCAGATATCATATTGTTGGGGGATTGTTGCAGGCTTCTCAACAAGTATCATGAATTTTGGTGGGGGCATGACATTTTGATGGGACTTTAAGAGTAGTTTTTGAAATATATATATGTTAATTTAAAGATTGTCTATGGAGTTTTTGTATTCATCATGTGATACTGTTGAATTGATTAATACGATTAATCTATTATATTGCGAATTTTATATAAATGTAATTTTTTAGTTTTTTATTTCATTGAGTTGGTATATATATATATATATATATATTTTATGATTAATTTAATTACAAAAAATAAGAAATATAATTGTGAAATAATACGATTTTTAAATTTTAAAAGATATTGACGGATATTGATACTATAGTAACAATAATTACTGACACTAAAAATCAAATATATGCGATATACTGATACTGCAGTAACAAAATTTACTGACACTATAGTATCACTAAATACTGATGATATAGTGTCAATAATTACTGACACTAAAATAGTGTGAGAGATTACTGATACCATAGTGTCAATAATTTTCTGATACTACAGTATTAACGTTTACTGACACTAAGAATCACTGACACTAGAAACTAGTGTCAGTGATTTCTGGCTGCGGCAACACTGACACATTTATATAGTGTCAGTAAAACCCTTTACTGACACTAATTTAGTATCAGTAAAAGCCTTTTTTCTTGTAGTGATTTATTGAGTCTTAATCTTAATGCTTTTTAATTAACTGGCCATTAATAAAATTGATTAGGTAAACTAAAATGAACTAGACATAGGGATTTTAAGTTTAAGACTTTAGACTCAATAGTCCACGATCTTCCTTGAGGATAGATAACCCTTTAATAGATCTCCTTACAGGATAGGAATATACCTTTCGGGCGGGGGTAGCCATAATTGGAATTTAATCTTAATGAATCTAGGTAATTTGGTTGATATAGACATATGGTTCAATTGGATTATACTAGGTATTGAAATTGACCATCGGAAGAGGCTTTTACATAATTTAGTGTTCCAGGTTAATAAATCAATATATTACCCAAATTTAAGATAACCACATCATCTTTTTAAAATGATATTAAAAGAAATTACAACCCTAGATAGTTTTTAATATTGAATTTTCTTAAAACCTACTTTCGACAATTTTATTTACTTGCTTTTAAATTTAGAATCGTCATCATTTCAAATCAATCAATCAACCTGTGAGATACTAGTAATCATTTGACCTCATAAAATTAATAGTTTAGATATTAAGTCCTCGTGGGATCGATACTTTTTATACTACTTGAACGATATGTACGCTTGCGTTATATGTGTGTGTTTACGCCGGTCAAGTTTTTGGCGCCGGTGCCCGGGACTTATTTATCTTTACTATTAGTTTTGGGGTTAGATACCTTTACTTGTATCTAATTTCTTTTTACTTATTGTTTTTGTTTTCTTGTGTTTCAGGTTCTCAGAAACTTCATGAGACGAACCAGAAGTTTTGAACTACGACCGCTTGACCCAGAAATTGAAAGAATCATCAGACAGTTGAGAAGGGAAAGGCGAGAAGGCCAAGAAGCTTTAGTCAACATGGAACCTGAACCTTTGGAGGTTGCACCACTAATTCCCATTCGAGACAGAACCATTCCGGTGGTTGACAGACTCATTTCTTGCATTGTACTCCCTCCCTTACCAGTAAATGCGGGTGACATCAAAACATGCATTCAGATGATTCAGCAGTTAGTTCAGTTTGGGGGGAGTGCAATTGAAGATCCTAATGCCCACATCAGCAACTTCCTGGAAGTTTGCGGCACTTTCAATTACAACCGAGAAGCTGAAGAAGCAATGAGATTGCGTGTTTTCCCATACTCCTTGAAAGACAGAGCTAAAGCTTTGCTACATTCACTACCAGCAGGTTCCATCACAACTTGGAACACTTTAGCCACCAAATTTCTTGCAAAGTACTTTCCACCAGCCAAAACTGGAAAACTGAGGAATGACATCACATCCTTTGTGCAACAAGACTCTGAAACTTTCTACGAAGCTTGGGAAAGGTACAAAGATTTACTCCAGAAATGTCCTTACCATGAGATTCCAAAATGGCTTCAAGTCCAAACATTCTATAATGGACTTTCTGGAATAATGAGAACCACAATTGATGCTGCTGTTGGAGGAGCTTTAATGGAAAAATGAGAAGATCAAGCCTGGGAACTAATCGAAGAAATGGCCAACAACAATTCTTTGTGGCCAACAGAAAGGAGCATGATCCAAAGAATTGCAGGAATTTATGAAAGTGGAGCCAATACAACAGTCAACACCAAGCTAGATCAGATATGCAAATTTATGGAGACTCTTACCACTGGATCCACAAGTTCACCATATGGAGGAACACCAGAGTCAAACCAACTTGAAGAAACGGTGAATTTTGTCAACAATTTCAACAGACAGGGGAATAATCCATATTCCAACACCTACAACCTAGGGTGGAGGAATCATCCTAATTTTTCATGGAGCAACAATTCAGGCCAACAGCGAAACTATCCACCACCTGGATTCCAGCAACAGAACAAAGGCCAGGAGCAGGCAAATGAACCAGGAATAGCAGAAGTGCTGGCTCAGTTAAAAAAGTACGATGCCATCTTTCAGAGCCAATCAGCTTCCATCAAAGCACTGGAAAATCAAATCGGACAACTGGCCAATGCTCAGAGTTATATACCACCAGGTAATCTTCCCAGCAACATAGAACCCAATCCAAGGAACCGAGGAAGAGTAATGTCAAGCCATTACTTTGAAAAGTGGTACAGAAATCAACAAAGATGTTGGAATCAAGATGTCCCAAGAAGAAGTTCCAAAAGAAGCTGAACAACAGATGGAGGAAAAAGAGGCAAAGGAAAAAGAAGCAAAGGAAAAAGAACAGATCACTCCACCTCCACCTTTTCCTCAGCGTCTTCAGAAAAACAAACTGGACAAGCAGTTTGCTCGATTCCTGGAGGGTTTCAAAAACTGCACATCAACATCCCATTTGCAGAAGCCTTGGAAGAAATGCCCAGTTATGTCAAATTCATGAAAGACATTCTTTCACAAAAACGGAGATTGGGAGACTACGAAACAATAGCATTAATGGAAGAATACAGCGCCATTATTCAGAGGACACTTCCCTCGAAGTTGAAAGATCCTGGCAGTTTCACAGTTCCATGCACCATTGGAGAATATTATATCAGTAAGGCTTTATGTGATTTAGGTGCTAGTGTTAACTTGATGTCTTTTTCTATTTACAGGAAACTGCAGATTGGAGAAGCAATGCCTACCTCAGTTTCATTGCAACTTGCTGACCGAACACTTGCATTTCCAAGAGGTGTTGTTGAAGATGTGTTGGTCAAAGTAGACAAACTAATTCTCCCAGTAGATTTCATCATCCTTGACATGGAAGAAGACAAAGAAATACCTATCATTCTTGGGAGACCATTCCTGGCTACAGGTAAAACTGTGATTGAAGTGCAAAAAAGAGAACTGACCATGAAAGTGCAGGACCAAGAAGTGACCTTTAATGTTTTCAAAGCCATGAAATTCCCGAGCGATGAAAATGAAGAAGAATGCTTCAGAGTTGATGTTGTTGATAGTATCGTTCAAAATACTGAGCCAAATCCCACAGATACACTTGAAGCTTGCATCACCAACATGACTGACAACGAGCTAGATGCTGAAATCCTGGAATGTATCAACTACCTTGACAAACCATTCCGATTCAAAGCAACACCACCAGTTGAAAGTTTGGAACTGCCAAAGAAAGATCGAATCAAGCCTTCGATTGAAGAACCACCACAGTTGGAGCTGAAGTTACTTCCGAGCCATCTCAGGTATGCATTTCTTGGAAACTTTTCTGAATTACCTGTTATTATTTCTTCTTCACTAACATTGGAGCAGGAAGAAAAATTACTGAGAGTGTTACGAGAGCACAAGAAAGCCATTGGCTGGACTATAGCAGACATTTGAGGCATTAGTCCATTATTTTGCATGCACAAAATCTTGATGAACGATGAGTACAAACCCACAGTGGAGCATAAACGGAGACTCAATCCAATCATGAATAAGTCGTGAAGAAAGAAATCATCAAATGGTTGGATGCTGGCATCATTTACCCCATCTCAGACAGTAGTTGGGTGAGTCCTATGCAGTGTGTACCAAAGAAATGAGGAATTACTGTGATTAGCAATGAAAAGAATGAGCTAATCCCAACAAGAACAGTGACTGGATGGAGAGTATGCATGGACTACAGGAAACTGAACAAAGCCACGAGAAATGACCATTTTCCGCTACCATTCATTGACCAGATGTTAGACAGATTAGCAAGACATGAGTTCTATTGCTTTCTGGACGGATATTCAGGATACAATTAGATTGCCATCGCCCTAGAAGATCATGAGAAAACCACATTTACATGTCCTTATGGTATTTTTGCTTTCCGCAGGATGCCATTTGGACTATGTAATGCCTCTGCCACATTTCAGCGTTGCATGATGGCCATATTCTCAGACATGCTGGAGCAGAGTATGGAGGTTTTTATGGATGACTTTTCTGTGTTTGGAGATTCTTTTGACCATTGTTTGCAAAATTTGGAATAGGTATTACAAAGGTGCGAATATACAAACCTGGTACTTAACTGGGAGAAATGCCATTTCATGGTGCAGGAAGGCATTGTTCTTGGACACCGGATCTCACAAAAGGGGATTGAGGTAGACAAAGCAAAGATAGAGACAATTGAAAAACTACCTCCACCAACATCAGTAAAAGGTATTCGAAGTTTTCTTGGACATGCAGGTTTTTACAGGAGATTTATCAAAGACTTTTCCAAAATTGCAAAACCTCTTGGCAATCTTCTGGAGAAGGATGTGCCTTTCAAATTCACCAAAGAATGCCAGGAAGCTTTTGAAATCTTAAAACAGAAGTTGTTCTCTGCCCCCATCATAGTAGCACCAGACTGGACCCTTCCATTTGAAGTGATGTGCGATGCTAGTGATTTTGCTGTAGGTGCAGTTTTGGGACAACGTAAAGCAAAGATTTTCCACACCATTTATTATTCCAGCAGAACTCTAAATGAAGCTCAACTCAACTACACAACCACCGAAAAGGAGTTATTCGCAGTTATGTACGCTTTTGACAAATTCCGCTCTTATCTGTTGGGTCCCAAAGTGGTGGTCTACACAGATCATTCAACAATCAAATATCTGATCACAAAGAAAGATGCCAAACCCAGATTGATCCGTTGGATACTTCTTATGCAAGAATTTGACGTGGAAAATAGAGACAGGAAAGGAACAGAGAATCAGGTGGCAGATCATCTATCGAGGCTCGAGAATGGAGAAACAGCTGACAAAGATCTGTCAATCAAAGAAACTTTTCCAGATGAACAGCTGTTTTCCATAAAACAACAAGAACTCCCTTGGTATGCTAACTATGTCAACTACATTGTGTCAGGAAAATAGCCGTTGGAATGGACAACTCAGCAACGGAAGAAGTTCTTCAAAGAAGTCAAACACTATGTCTGGGACGAGTCCGTACCTGTTCAAACGGTGTGCTGATCAACTACTGAGACGATGTGTTCCACAAGAGGAAATCAACAGTGTTTTGCAGCACTATCATTCATCACCATATGGCGGATACTTCAGCGGAAACAAAACTGCAGCCAAAGTCCTACAATCAGGTTTTTTCTGGCCCACTCTTTTTAAAGATGCTTATCTTTTTGCTTTTCAATGTGACAGGTGCTAGAGAATGGGAAATATTTCCAGGAGAAACGAAGGACCATTGCAAAACATTCTAGAAGTGGAAATATTCAATGTATGGGGTATTGATTTCATGGGACCCTTTGTTCCATCATTCGGAAACCTGTACATCCTGGTTGCTGTAAACTACATCTCCAAATGGGTCGAAGCAATTGCACTGCCATCCAATGATTCAAAAGTCATGATCAAATTCCTGAAAAAGAATATTTTCACTCGGTTCGGAACACATCGTGCAATCATCAGTGATGGTGGCTCTCATTTCTACAACAGATACTTCGATACACTCCTATCCAAATACGGAGTTACTCACAAGGTTGCCACAACTTACCATCCACAGTCAAATGGACAGGTTGAGGTTTCAAACAGGGAAATCAAAAGAATCCTAGAAAGAACCGTTGGATCAACAAGGAGGGACTGGTCAACAAAACTAGATGATGCATTATGGGCCAACAGGACAGCTTACAAGACACCCATTGGTATGTCCCCATATCGATTGGTGTTTGGGAAAACGTGCCATCTGCCAGTTGAGCTTGAGCACAAGGCGTACTGGGCACTGAAGAAGTTGAATTTTGATTCACAAGCTGCATGAGAGAAAAGACTTCACCAACATAACGAATTGGAAGAATTTCGCATACAGGCTTATGAGAATGCCAGATTATACAAAGAAAAGACAAAGAAATGGCATGACCGAAAAATAGTGCACAGACAGTTGGAACCAAGCAGCAGCAGGTGTTGTTGTACAACTCGAGGTTGAAACTTTTCCCTGGAAAGTTGAAATCTAGGTGATCAGGTCCATTTATGATCACTCAGGTTTTACCTTATGGAGCTGTTGAGTTATTGGATCCTAACACCAACAACACATTCAAGGTTAACAGTCAGCGTGTCAAATACTACTAATGGGAGAATCATTTTAGCGACAAAAAGAAAGTGTCACACTTTCAGATCCAGCCTAACGATCGAGAAGTAAAAGTCTAGCTGACGACTTTAAAACTTAGAGCTCGCAGGGAGGCAACCAATGCAATTTGTGTATATATTGTGATTTGGTGTGATTTAATTTTGTGTGTTTAGTTTTTGCAGATTAAGTCATTTCAAGATGGAAGAAGCTCTCACAAATCTTCACAAGCAATTTCCTTCTCTCCCTCAAAAATCTCTGATTAAAGTCTACAAAGCTTGCTTGGAACGGATGAGTTACTAACAATTCACGGTGTTCCTAATGATATTCGTTGGTAATTAAAGCACGGGTCCGATTGGCAGGTGAGTCTTTTCTAACTCTTTTATTCACATCTGCCTGGTTTTGGAAGAAGCACCTATGCAAAGAACATAGAGCTAAGCAAATGGGTGTTTGTTACAAATGTGCACGATGGAATTGCAATACTCGTTGTCGTTCTTTAGGAATGGTGCCTGATAATCGCGAAGACAAAATTAAATTCATTAGGGATGGCTTGAGTAAGGAGTCTTTAGATGATATATCTTCGACTTTTGAGATGCATCCCAGTGGATATGTTCACAAAGCCTTTCGTAAATTACATACACATTTCAAAAAGAAAGACAACTGTTAAGTCTCGGGAATCTGACTCAAAAAGACCCTGTTTGCCAGTTTATAAGAAAATTGGATGGGAAGCTTGTCCTTGACGCATAGATGTCGACCAAGCCGCTACTTTTCTTGAAATTTTATATCTCTTTGTTTCTTTCTCCTAATAATTGTAATTTGTTTTTTGTTGTTTTCTTTTATTTTCTCTCCGACAGGATCCAGACCTTTTTGACTATCACGATTTGTTTAACTAATAATTGTCATTTGGCAAGTACTAGTGCTATTATTTTACTCACCCCTTTCAGGTATTATAAATTCAACTCATCATTGCACTTTTGAAGACATCCAGAGTAAAACATGGAAGCCACTTCAAGAAGATGAGTTGAAAACATCTGTGTGTTTTGTGGTAGTAGTGTTGGTACTAAACCACAATACGTAGAAGCAGCACAGGAATTAGGTCGAGTCTTAGCTGCAAGAAATATGCACTTAGTATATGGCGGAGGCAATCTTGGACTAATGGGGATCGTTTCAAAGGCCGTACAGGAAGGAGGCAGTCACGTTTTGGGAATCATCCCAAAACCCTTGGCAGAGGCAAATCTTATTGAACCATCAAACGGAGAGGAACTGATCGTGCCAGGTATGTCTAAATGTTTGGCAGAAATGATTAACTGTGCTGATGCTTTTATTACTTTGCCAGGTGGCTTGGGTACATTGAAGGAAATATTTATAGTATTATCTTGGGGGAACCTGAACATACAGCATAAACCAATTGGACTGCTCAACGTTGATGGATTTTATGATTTTCTTTGTGTGTTTCTTGATGATGCTCGGAGAAATGGGTTCGTGTCAAAACCTTTAAAAGAACTCCTCTTTACTGCCAGAACTGCTCCGGATCTAATATACCAACTCATAGCCTATGAACCATGAGTTGACCCTATTCTTTCAAAGATAAATTGGTCTGAGGACGATTGTGGTAACAGGCGTCGGATTAATCTGGATCTTAATCTTTAAATTCCTGTAGATTTTCAGCTAACCCGGTATTATTTTCTAAACTCTTTTTCTACTGTTTAAGACATTGGGGACAATGTCTTATTTAGGTTTGGGGGAGGGAATTAGTTGATTAGTACCTTGTTTTTAGTTTGTATGTTGTTTTTATTTTTAGTCCAAAATTTTTAGAAAAATACAAAAAAATTGAAAAATTTTCAAAAAATTACAAAAATATTTTGCGTTTTTGTGTTTTGACTAAAAAGTTGAAATTGGTAAAAGATAGTCGAGTAAGGAGTTTCCACTCCTGAGACATATCTCAAACCTATTTCGAAACAAGTTAATTTTTGTTTATTTCCTTTTAAATTATTTAATTTGTGAATTCTCCATAACACTGACTAAAATGAATCTTCATATGCTCAGTTGACAGGTATTATCAACATACATGGAAACATACGGACATGAGCTAAAATTGAAAAATTTGTAATATTCAGTGCTCTAGTTTAATCGGAGGAAGCATCTCAAAAAGTGATGGAGTAAAAAAAAATAAAAAAATATGAGATCCGAGTTATTAAGTGGTAAGGGTGTTTTAACACCTAGTGCCCTAAAGCCAACTGGTTTGGGAGTCGCTGGCCCAAAGCTCGCTACATGGATCAAAGATGCTGCAAAAATATATATATAAGGTTAGATCGGTGCCCTAAAGCCATAACAGCTGGTGCCCTAAAGCCAACTGGTTTGGGAGCCACCACCTAACACTCGTTACATAGATGGAAGATATTGTATATAAATAAAAAAAATCAAAGAAAAAATCAGAAAAATGAGAAAAAATATTCCATTGCTGCAAAATGGTGTGAATTCTGATAAAACTTTAGGACAAAAATATTACTCTCTTATCAACCGCACTTATGACTGTTGTGGGCAAAAATGAGTTGTTTAATATTATGTTGACTGTGTATATGAAGAATGGCAAATATAATCGGAGAATTTACTTATTCAGTAATTTAGAAAGAAACAAAACAACTAGTAACTTGGAGTAGAAGTTTCACCTGATCAGTCACTAACTTCTTTATTCTCTTTTCGCTTGTCTTTTTGCTTTTGTGTGCATTGGTTTTAATACCTTTTTACTTTTGTAAAATGTTTGTGGGTATCATTGCTGTAAACCCTCACGAGACTACAACTCGTCCACTAGGGACACCTAGGGGTTTAAAGGCTTGTTGCATATGCTAAATGCAACCGTGATCCCTACGAAAGTGGCTTAGTTAAATTTTATTTTAAAGATGTTTATGTTATTCTGTGTTTGCTCGAGGACTAGCAAAATGTTAGGTTTGGGGGTGTGATGAGTGGTATTAATATCACTATTTCCCACTCATTTAACCTAATATTTTGTATAGTTTCTTGAGTCTTGTGAATATTTTGATGTGTTTTGTGTTATTTTGTAGATAAATAAAGTTTCAGGTCATTCTGGAGGTTATTTGGAGCAAAACAGGAAAAATTGGCAAAAAGGGCATTTCGGTAATTTTGGCGCGTCGCGACACGTAAGAATTTGGCGTCGCGACGCCTAACGTGCACCAGATCTGCTAACGTGCGTCGGGTCAACGGGTCAGAATTTGAGAAGTTTGACTTTGCTAACATGCATCGTGCCACGTGTCACCATCACAGCCGATCTGCTAACGTGCGCCGTGCCACATGTCATCATCATACGGTGCCGACAATTACTATTTCCACGAGTATCATGTGTCATCCTACGTGTCGCCACGTCATCCGGTCAATGAGTCAACTCTACCACGCGTCTTGCCACGTCATCATCCACGTCTGTAGGTCAACCAAGTCAACATGCCACATCATCATCAGCCAATCACGCCGTGACACGTGTCGCAATCCTATGGTGCCGACAATTGATCTCAGCCGCCTTGCCACGTCATCACCACGTCAGCATAATAATTTAGCTCTTACCCGCCTCGCCACGTGTCGTCTTATCTTCTTATCCGAATTGCCACGTGTCAAAGCCTTAACAAGCCACGTCGACAGAAGCTGGTGTAGCGACGCCAAAGGCCTTGGCGTCGCGACGCGGGGCCTACCGGGGTCTATAAATTGAGCTCGAGATTTCAGTTTTAGATGTACCATTCTCTCTCCTTTCTTTGATGTAAATAGGGAGTTTCTCTCTCTAGTTTCTTTAATTTAAGTTTTGTAATTAAATTTTAATTACTTTTTGTAATAATAGTAATTTACTTTCTTACTTTTTACAGTTTTTACTATTCACCATGAGGAGGTAACTTCCCCCTGCTAGGGTGAAAGGTAATTCTTTTACTATTGCTATTTAGATTAATCTCCCTTAAAAATAATATATTCACTATTTAAAATTTGACTTAAAAAGAATACCGTTATATTGGTCGGTTGGTAATTTAATTTTAATCTGGTTTAAACCTGACTAATCAAGGATACCGCCAGATTTGTCGGTTGGTAATTTTATTTTGGTTCCGCCTTTATGGCTGGTTTATGGACAAATATTACCGCCTTAATGGCTGGTTGGACTTAATTTGACTTAATCATGATACCACCAGATTGGTCGGTTGGTAATATTATCACAAGTTTATATATTTTTATGGGAGATATCTAAATTAGTAGTAGTAAAAGTAATTCCTTTTACCTTAGCATTTTATTTTATTGTAATTTATTTTTCAGTATTTACTTTACCGCATTTTTACTTCATGTCTTTAGCCCTAGTTATGTGTTGTAACTAAATAAGTTATCTAGGGTTGTGATGAATTCTAATATCACCGGTTTATAAGGGGTTAGATTATAGTTTGGGTAATATAAAGATTTATTTATTGAGTCTTAATCTTAATGCTTTTTAATTAACTGGCCATTAATAAAATTGATTAGGTAAACTTAAAATGAACTAGACATAGGGATTTTAAATTTAAGACTTTAGACTCAATAGTCCACGATCTTCCTTGAGGATAGATAACCCTTTAATAGATTTCCTTACAGGATATGAATATACATGTCGGGTGGGGGTAGCCATAATTGGAACTTAATCTTAATGAATCTAGGTAATTTGGTTGACATAGACATATGGTTCAATTGGATTATACTAGGTATTTGAAATTGACCATCGGAATAGGCTTTTACATAATTTAGTGTTCCAGGTTAATAAATCAATATATTACCCAACTTTAAGATAACCACTTCATCTTTAAAATTATATTAAAAGAAATTACAACCCTAGATAGTTTTTAATATTGAATTTTCTTAAAACCTACTTTCAACAATTTTATTTACTTGCTTTTAAATTTAGAATCGTCACCATTTCAAATCAATCAATCAACCTGTTAGATACTAGTAATCATTTGACCTCATAAAATTAATAGTTTAGATATTAAGTCCTCGTGGGATCGATACTTTTTATACTACTTGAACGATACGTACGCTTGCGTTATACGTGTGTGTTTATGCCGGTCAGTTCCCTCTGACATCCGAGCACGGAAGAGCTTCTTCTGTAACTCATATCTTTGCGATCTAAGGTTAGATCGGTGCAGATCATTCAACTTCGCCAACATAGTATAGGGATTCAATCCCTTGTTTTATCGACGGAATTGCTGAGTCATAGCAGCAAGCATGATAGATTCAGCAGTTGCGTTGTCATCAATATGTGTCTTCCAAAGATCTAGCTCGAGCAACTGATCAGATCTGGGCTTAGGCCCCAGAGGTCTCTCTATAGTATATAACATCCTCTCGGATCCAAGGACTATCCTTAGATTCATGTCCCAATCGGAAAAGTTAGTGTCGTTGAAGACATTATCGCCATGATGATGTCCCGGACACTGTTCTTTCCAGTCATTTTAATTGCGATAATCTAATTATCCAATTAACAATGTAGGGTACAGTCCAACTGTTACAAGAAAAATAACATTATATTAGTCCAACTAATAAAATAATTTTGACGAAATATTTGAAAGCGCATATAGCTAAGTATTTGAACGAAATTGCAAATTCAATACTAGCCTCCCAATATATTTCGGCGAGCCTCTAACCCTCTATCGAGTACTCGGGAAACCCAGTTTCCTAGTGGGCTAGCATCTTGTTAAATAACGCACAACCTTGAGTTTGGCCAACAAGCTGTATGAAATTTAACCAGGTAGATCTCGAAGATCAATTGGATCTCATCCAATTCCTAGATCCGGTAGGTGGACCTCCAAGTCCAAAACATATATACAATATATATGCCAATATATCCAATATATTTTCCTAACCTTTTCCTCTGAATCAACTAAGCCTTGGCTTTGGCACAACAAGCTTAATGATTCCAGTTAAGCGGGACCCATTGACGTTGGAAAGCTTCGTAATCAATGTCGATAGACAAGAAGTGATCTTGACTTTGGCCAACAAATCACAAATTGGACAAGACACCGATATGTAACAAAGCCTTCATGATTCAAACACATCCGCGATTGACAAAGGTCTTGACTTTGGCCAACAAACCAATGCCAATTTTGGATCTTGAGTAAGAATCACTCAATGGAAGGAAAACACTTAATATGTTTTGAGGGTTTTTCGCGCAAATTGGCAACCAATTTATTATCTTTGTTAGGTCTCATCATACACCCTTAAGTATGCATTCTAAAAGCATAATAAGGCGCATAAAGTAAATTAATAACGATATGCGGATGGATATTTAACAACTTGTTCCTAGAACAAATCACTCATTTTCCTCTCCCCGGCTAGCACTATTCTACTTCTACCCAATTACATAATACAATAATAGAAACCTCATTACATTGAGGGGAATTAGGTGAGAAGAGAATACAAAGAAATAATGAGAGATAAGGTTGGACACGCAGGTCCAATTTATAAATTCCAAATTTACAACAATTTCTAAAATTGCCCTTTCCCTTCTAATATCCATCTGATATACGCTATTCATTCAACACGTCCATGTATTCATTCATAGCATGCAATTCAATCAATCTAATCCAATTAATTAATCTTTGAATTATGTGATCATCCAATTTTCAAACAACGATTTGATTTTGCGCGAGTCCAACTCGTTTGAGAATAAGTACTCAAAGTACGAATTCTTGAATTATATCAAACTACTCGTTAAATCTAATTTTAATTCGTATTCAATACTAATTCATTTATTTAATTCCAAATTAAATAACTACACTTTTAATGCGCTTTAACGACTTAGATTCCAAATCTAATCTAATCGGGTCTCAAAGCCCAACTAACATCCAATGTTTTTTAATTAAAGTCCGATGGGATTTCAATTGATTTCATAAGGCATGGGCTTTGGTCAATATGGGTCAAACCCAATTACCAAGCCCAATTAAGGAATCACCCTCATTTGCCAAGAAATCAATTTCGGGCCATAAGGCCCAATTAAACTTTTAAAGCCCATTTGTTATATTTGGACTTAATGGAATGATTTAGGCCCAATTTGGATCCAATCCAATTGGCCTAATCCAACTTGGCCCAACCAAGTCCATAAGGCCCAAATACAACAATTTCAAGCCTAATTCAAAATCAAGCCCAATTAATCAAATTTTAAAATTCCAAATTTTATAATTCAATTAACTAAAGTGTAATACATCAATTAATTATCCAAATTAATATTTCCAAAATACAATTTAATAAATTAATTATGTATCCATTTGTTCAACTTATGTCCAACATTTTTGAATCAAAAAATCAAGTCATTACATGCTAGATTGGTCACGGCAATGGTGGGTACTTTTGTCCGATTTAATTTTTCAATCCGATTGAATTTTAAATCAACATTACCCAATTGTTTCAAGTCATCCAATGATCAAAGAAACAAAAAATACCATGACAATAGGGTAATTACTACATTCGGCCAAGCCATGTATTGGGCAAAAAATTGATCCAATCAACTTTTTAAGAATTGATCATATACAACTTCATAACATCATTATTCAAGCATACTCAATCAATCAATTTTATCAAATCATGCTCAAAATGATTTTACCCAAATTTTAACCTAATTCATTTCATGCTCAAATTGGCTCATAGATACCATTGTTGGGTTTCTAGATTTAGTCCCCAAGATCAAAATAAGCATAGAAATGTGAATGAATAATCAACGAATAGTGGCGGAAACACACTTACATTGAGCGGCTATATGATGCGTGAAACAACAAAATTTTCCTCCAAGAAGCTTTGTTGAATTCGGCCAAGGGATCCTCCAAGCTCCAAGCTATGTCTTATGATTCCAAGCTCTTGAATTAGTTTCCCTAACACCTTGTATGATTCCTTTGATGAGTGTTAGCTCTATGAAATTTTTGCAACAAAAATTTCACACTTCCTTTCTTGTATTTTCGGTGAAGAAGAAAGAAAATAGGGAGAGTATTTCTTGCTTCTAGTTTCGGTAATGAGAGAGTAAGATTAGGCTTGTGTTTTGATTTTCAAAAAACAATTTATATCTAATACCAAATGTTTGGTATAAGGTCACTCAAGCCATCACTTTGGAGTGTATAATAAGTCACCACCAACTTCACCAAAACACATCACAATAAAGATACTTTAAAGTGACAAGTGAAGTGACATTTGATGTGACATGTGGGCCCCACTCGATTCCAAATGCGAGTGGGCCCGCAAACACTCCCGGGCTCGGGTTCGCTAATTCCGAATTAACGAACTTCCGTCGCGACGTAATTAAATCGAATTTAATTAAATAATTATGCATAGCACAATTACTATTCACGTCGCTAACGAATTAATTCTAAATTAACTCGTTTGCCCGAATTAAAATCTAATTTTAATTCCGCGTCGAAATCTAATTTCGTATAATATATCGAATATATTATTTTATCAATTACTTCCAAATTAATCTTTCTCTCTCTCCAAATAGTACTTTATCCCAGATAAAGTCTCTCCGCAATTAATCCCAGATTAATTATGCTCGAATCATACGTCATCAGTGAATCTTCGGGAAGCGACCCAAGAGATCCCTGGATATGGTTGCAATAAATTTGGTCGTCGGACTATCCGAACACGTACGTACCTCGTACTACGTTTGACCGATTTACGAGACAAGGTTGGCTTCTAGCAAAGCGCCATGCCTACCCAATTCTCAAGAAATATTCTTAATGGAATATACGATCTATATCAGGCGGAGTATAAGTAGTATTGCGTATTGCGATCCAGTATCTGATGATCACATGCAATGCCTGGGGCTGGAATAGTGTCTACCCCGAACGAAGCATATATCGGATCACAAGCAACTAGTCTCTTTGTTATCGGATAATCATGACCTAGTCATATTATCCCGATGGTTGAAACCTTTTAGAGAATGAGTTATGTATCCCTGCGTGATCATCATCTCCATATGACTGAAGTGATACTTCCGTCTGGATCACATCCAATACACTACGATTCTCAATAAACCCAGAAGAGGCGTACACAAAACCTGTTAAAGTCCTGGATGACCAAAACCAAAGCGTATTGATTGTCACAAGTACTAGCGATGCACGTCTCAGGTTAAGACCAAATACACCTACCCTGATGTGGATTCCCATAGACACATAGTCATACTACCAATGGGATTCCGCGGGGTCTATCCAGAGTGAAGCTGTTTTCTGTACCATCGGTAAAACACAACCTCCTATCACACTTGCATAAGTATCCAATAATTAAATACATGAGAATTATGTTGTTACGCTTCCATAACACGCACAAGTGCAATACTAGTCTATTCCGCATTATCGATGTCCGGTCTCGATAATACTACGACTAGGGATATTTAATGGTTAAACCATCGTGGATTGATACTGTCTCATATCATCTCAATCCGGAACTATTCATAAGGACTTTCATCATTCACACATTTAAGTAATCTAATTAAGAAATGATAAAAGGAAATTTTGATTGCTACATAATTAATTTGTACAAAAACACAATGTCTTTTACAAATAGTGACGCTATGGGTTATAACTGTCCAATAAAGAAAACCTCCAAAATTAGCACCTCATTGGATTCGGACTCACTAGCCCGCCACGGACTCACTCAGTCAGATGCTGCTTTAAACCTAAGCTTTGGACCTCCCATGCAGCCCATCCACGCGGCCCAAAACTCCATGCAATCAGCCCATGCACGCCAAAATCCCCTCATCAAATCACTTTCTAATTTAATGAGATTTTGGGATCCCATCCTTACCAATTTAATAAGATTTGAGATCTCTTCATCACCAAATTTATAAGATTTTATTCCCAAAATAATTTGAGAATATATCCCCCAAATAAACATGATTTGTTTCTCTATTTGGAGATCTCTTCAAAACATTATAAAAAGGAGCAATCACTGAAAAGAAAGGGGGTGAACGGTAATTTGAAGAAAAAAACCTAGAAAAATTCGAAAAGAAAACAGTGAGCAGAAACCAAGAAAATGTTGAGCAGAAATCGAGAAAACAACAAGCAGTAACCAAAACAACCAACCAACGACCCAAAAACAACCAACCAGCGACCCAAAAAACAACCAACCAGCGACCAAAAAAACAACCAACAAGTGACCCAAAAAATAACCAACCAGTGACCAAAAACAGCAAACCAAAAATAGCAAGCAGTGAACCAAAAACAGGAAGTAGAAAACCAGAAACAGCAAATAGCGAACTAGAAACAGCAAACAACGAACTAGAAACATCGAACAAAACCTTGAAACCAAGCTTCAATCCTTCAGGTGACGGCCTAACGCACTTCCGAGAAAGCAACTTAAAAGTTAAGACCTGAGGGCACCCTTACCATATTTATTTTTATAGTTCCGGATACTGCATGCCTGGCTGGACGTGAAATACGTCCAACCGGGTATGCGAAGTCCTACATCAAAGACGACCAAATTTCTGGTCACATTTTTTCTTTCTTTGGCATTTCATTATGTATCCGTTTTTTATCTATTTATTCACTTTTATTATTCTTTTATTATTTCGCCTTTATTTTGTTTATTTATTCTTTCATGTTGATGATTATACGCATATGCATTGTTATATATTTTCATGTCTATTTTTATGTTCGTTTACATTACATTGATGATTATATATGTTATTATCCATTGCGGTATATCGGATGGAAACCCAGACGTAAATTCCATAGTCGAATCTGAATGGACGGTAGTGCGGTCTGTACTTGGGATACAACTCCACGTGCCACTCGGGAAATACTCACATATGCTTGATTAACCCCTCTTTTTTTGTTTGCTATTTATTTATTGAAGTTATTCCTTCTTTTGTTTGTTTATTATAATTTTCGTTATCGTATCTCGTATTTCTTAATTTAATGTACTTTTGGAACTACGTTATTGTGATTATTATTTTGGTTGGGTATGTTATTACATTTTTATTCGCTTTTATGCATGAATTGCATTAAGACTTGGCTATACCATTATGTGAACCCGTCCAATATACTGGCATAAGTAAGGGACCATTCTGAATTCAATAGTTTGAGGTCTTCCCTTGCGAGGGGTGAGTGCGGCCTTAAATATTTCCCAGGTCACACTGGGTGGTGACTCCTTTATTCTCCGATTTAGTCCCCCACAGGCTAATCCATATTCTCTACGGGCTACGAGCCCAACAATGTCTTAGGGATGAGTCCCAAGGTTGAGGCCCATATCAGTATCAGTCTGGGGCGAGGCCCATATCAGTATCAGTTGGGGGCGAGGCCCATAACAGTATCAGTTGGGGGCGAGGCACATAGCAGTATCAGTCTGGGGGCGAGGCCCATATCAGTACCAGTTAGGAGCGAGGCCCATATTAGTATCAGTTGGGGGCGAGGCCCATAACAGTATCAGTCTGGGGGTGAGGCCCATATCAGTATCAATTGGGGGCGAGGCCCACATCAGCATCATGCATCCATACATATATGCATACATATCATATACATACAATTTTTGTTTTGTATTCGCAGGATTGTAGCGGCAAATACCACCTCATCAAGTAACGGCTAAAAAATGAGCCATATTCTCGTACAGCACGGTTCAGAAATGGACCGCTACCACAACAGTTACCGAAAATGGCGCTCCAAAATGGAGCACACACAACAAATGCCGAAAATGGCGCTCTAAAATGGAGCACACGTAGCAAATGCCGAAAATGGCGCTCCAAAATGGAGCACACTCATGCATGCATGCATACACGTAACACATTTTGGCATTCGTTTTGTGTTTGTTTTGTATTCGCAGGTTTCGAAGAAGAAAAGAGAAAGCGGCAAAGAACAAGCTAATCAGAAATGGTGAAAAGCACAGTATCGGATTCGGGTAATAATCCCAG
This sequence comes from Zanthoxylum bungeanum, assembly GCA_019454045.1. Classification (NCBI taxonomy): domain Eukaryota; kingdom Viridiplantae; phylum Streptophyta; class Magnoliopsida; order Sapindales; family Rutaceae; genus Zanthoxylum; species Zanthoxylum bungeanum. The sequence continues at coordinate 377,876 of SKCR01036392.1, forward strand.
GGTCGAGGCCCATATCAGTATCAATCTGGGGCGAGGCCCACATCAGTAACAGTGTTGGGGCGAGGCCCACATCAGTTTCAGGGCCGAGGCCCGCATCAGTACCAGTCTTAGGGATGAGTCCCAGGGTTGAGGCCCATATCAGTATTAATCTGGGGTGAGGCCCACATAGGTAACAGTGTTGGGGCGAGGCCCACATCAGCACCAGTTTGGGGCGAGGCCCACATCAGTAACAGTGTTGGGGCGAGGCCCACATCAGTTTGAGGGCAATGCCCACATCAGCATCAATCTGGGGGCGAAGCCCACATCAGTACCAATTTGGGGTGAGGCGCACGTCATTATCAGCATCAGTATTACCGGGTATGGCACTCTGAGGGCGAGGCCCACATCATTACCAGTATTAGTCTTGTCAGATATGGCACTCTGAGGGCGAGGCCCATGTCTTTATCAGGATCAGTTTGGCCGGGTATGGCACTCTGGGGGTGAGGCCCACATCTTTATCAGTATTAGTCTTGCCAGGTATGACACTCTAGGGGCGAGGCCCATATCTTTATCAGTAGTGGTCTTGCCGGGAATGGCATTCCAAGAATGGAAACACAGTTCGGGAATGAACAAGCCGGGAATGGAACTCCAAGAATGGAAACACAGTTCAGGAATGAACAAGCCGGGAATGGCACTCCAAGAATGAAACACAGTTCGGGAATGAACAAGCCGAGAATGGAGCAGGGTTCGAGAATGAACAAGCCAAGAATGGCAATCCGAGAATGGAATAAGTTTCGAGAATGAACAGGCCAAGAATGACAATCCGAGAATGGAACAAGGTTCGAGAATGAACAAGCCGAGAATGACAATCCAAGAATGGAGCAAGGTTCGAGAATGAACAAGCCGAGAATGGCAATCCAAGAATGAAGTAAGGTTCGAGAATGAACTAGCCGAGAATGGCAATCCGAGAATGGAACAAGGTTCGAAAATGAACAAGCCGAGAATGGCAATCCAAGAATGGAACAAGGTTCGAGAATGAACAAGCCGAGAATGGCAATCCAAGAATGGAGTAAGGTTCGAGAATGAACAAGCCAAGAATGGTAATCCGAGAATGGAACAAAGTTCGAGAATGAACAATCCGATAATGGTAATCCGAGAATGGAGCAAGGTTCAGGAATGAACAAACCAAGAATGACACTCCGAGAATGGAGCACGGTTCGGGAATGGACCGCCTCACAGTAACGATTCAAGAATGGACCACCTCTCATCAACCCGGTTCGAGAATGGACCACCTCACAACAAAATCAACTCAACTCAGCTCGAGGCAGCAGACGAGCCAGGTAAGTGAAAATGCATTACATAACTTTGATAGGATTGTTCAAAGTCACACACTGCACAAGTCCCATCAAAGTGGGGGCGACTGTAGGCATTTCATTTTTGCATGTGAAACCCGATGATAAGTCTCAGTTGGAGGCACTACCTTTTTAGTTAAGGATATTGCGGGAAACAATCGTCGGAAGGGAATCGGTATTTCGTTAGATCCTTATTCACTTGTTTAGCGTCAAGCTCACTTGTTGGACCTCCGTTTAGAGCACCTTTGGCCCAAAACCCAAGCTAAACCAAGCCCACACCACCACTAGGACCACACGCCCATATCACCTTAAAATACACCCAAATTAAATCAAATATTAATTAAATTAAATATTAACTAAATAAAATATTAATTAAAATAAATAAAACATTAATTAAGTCATTTACCAAATTAAATAAAACATAAAATAAAGTCATGCCTAATTTAGATAAATCACAAATTGTAACTTCCTAATCCAAAATATTATATACTAAATTAAAGAAATATTATGCCTAATTAAAATCAATCATAACCAATTAAAAATATTGACTTCCTAATCTAACAAATTAAATGCCTAATGAACACCAATCAAATATTCAGCCTTCCTAATTCACCAAAATTTGTCTCCCCAATCAATCAAATCTTTTCCTTGTCTAACACCAAATCATATCTCTCTTTAATACCAAATGTCCCTTCCTTGTGAGACAAGGGGAAGCCCTAGCCCTTGTCTATAAAAACAACACATAATCTGCAACCCTAGCTCTCTAACTCACGCATATACAAAATAAAAGAAATAACCCTAGAGCCCCTCACTCCACGACACGCCAATTGCCACAAACCACACAGCACTCAAGCCTTGAACTGCCTTCACTTGTAGCCAAAAGCCACGCACGTCCCCTTCACTCACTATCAAATAGCCAACACAAACCCTAAACTAATAACCACTCTCTCGTTCCTCACCCACGCAGCGAACCACTCCTAAAGACACACACTTTACACATCCATGTGAAGACATCCAAGCAAACAGAACATAACCCTAATGCCCCTAGATCACAAAATACACAGCCCTAAGCCATTCACGCACCTACAATCAAACTGCCCTTTTACGCACACAGCCTAGCCACCTACCCACTCACGCACCAGTCGCCCCTCCACACCTAGCCTTCATCAGCCCCATAGACACCTCACCTTTCCTCACGCATCAACAGCCCCTCATGAATAACCATTACTTCACGCCCTCCTCTCACGCAAAACCCTACATTCAACAGCCCCTCACACGTGAACCATACAAACAACTAGCCAAAATAGCCCCATCTATTCACGTCAAAGAAAACTGCCCAGCCCACTACCGTATAACACCATCAAAACTGCACCAAATCAGTCCCTAAACTGTCTCGAAATTACCCCGAATTAACCCAGAAACTGCCCAGTAAAACAGTCCAGAAACCGCCCAAAACAGTCCCCGAAACACCCAAAACAGTAGCTTTAAAGACTTGAAACATTAAGCAGAAAATACAGAGAAAACAGTAGCAAAACGGAGGTCAAACAGCAAGCAAAACAGCAAAACAGTGAGCTAAGACGCTAAACCAGTGAACCGGACAAGTTGATGAGCTTTAACCCTTCCAATCTCCGTGAAACGTAAGTCCGAAAGTCGGCAAAAAGGTTAGACCTGGGGGTACTTTTCACACTTGTTTTCAGTTTTATCTTTATTATTTATTGAGTTTTGTTCGCATGATTACTATATTAAAATGCATGTTGTGCCCCTTGAGTAAATAAATATGCATATATTGTAAAATGATTTATGTTGTGGCCCTTGAATAAAATGAGAAATGTGTCACCTCTCGTGGTATATAGGATGGAAACCTGGACATAAATTTCATAGCCGATTCTGAATGGATGGTAGTATGATCTGTACTCGGGATACAACTCCACGTACCACTTGAGTAAACGGCGCATATTTTGTTTTATGTTGTTTTGATTTGTTTGTTATTCGTTATTTGAATTCCTGCATTTATTTATTTGATGTGTTCATGAGATGGTATTCAAGCATGATTTAGCCCATTTAGCTGTTCATTTTCAAGCATGATTAGCCATTTATTTTGTGTTACGTTTAGGTTGTTCTTTGTTTTTCGTATTATATGATCGAAGTATGTTCATGAGATTGCCGTGTGATATTGCATGTTTGCCGTTATGATGATTACTTTCATGCATGTGAACTTAAAAGTGGAATTATCCTTGGAAATATGTTGCTTAGGCTTGGTTGAATTATTGCACAAATCATTTTATTACAAGTGACATAAGTAAGGGACCATTCTGAACCCAACGGTTTGAGGTATTCCCTTGCGAGGGGTGAGTGCGGCCTTAAATCTCATTTTCCCGGTTCACACCGGGTGGCGACTCTAATATTCTCCGGTTTAGTCCCCCGCGGGCTACTCCGTACTCCCAACCGGGCCATGAGCCCGGGACAGCATGCGTCGCCCAGTTTCTGTGTCCCACGGTCTGGCGACTCCACTGGGGATAGAGAATCGACCCTGAAATAATGTCTTGTAATATTATGATTTGTGCTTTAATTAACTGTATTGGATGTGATATCAAGATGGAAGTATAGAGACTAGTTACCAGATATCTGATATATGCTTCGTACGGGGCAGACACAATTCCAGCCTCATGCCTTGCATGTGACATCCGATATTGGATCGCAATACGCAATACTACGTATACTACGCCTGATACAGATTATATATTCCATTAAGAATATTTCTGGAGAATTAGGTAGGCACGGTGCTTTGCTAGAAGCCAACCATGTCCTGTAAATCGGTAAAAACGTAGTACTAGGTACGTACGTGTTCGGATAGTCCGACGACCGGATTTACTGCCAACATATCTAAGGATCTCATGGGTCGCTTCCCGAAGATTCATCGATAACGTATGACTCGAATATAATTAATCTGGGATTAATTAGTAGAGAGAGAAAATTAATCTAGGATTAATTACGGAGAGATTTTATCTGGGATAAAATTCTATTTAAAGAGAGAGAACGATTAATTTGGAATTAATCGATAAAATAATATATTCGATATATTAAACGAAATTAGATTTCGACGCGGAATTAAAATTAGATTTTAATTCGGGCGAACGAGTTAATTAGAATTAATTCGCTAGCGATGTGAATAGTAATTCTGCTAGGAATAATTATTTAATTAAATTTGATTTAATTACATCACAACGAAAAATTCGTTAATTCGGAATTAGCGAACCCGAGCCCGGGATGTGTTGCGGGCCCACTCAGATTTTGAATCAAGTGGGGCCCACAAGTCACATCACATGTCACACATCATTTGTCTTTATCATCACTTTTTGGTGATGGATTTAGGTGAAGTGGGTGATGATGTGTAGATAACTTGTAAAACACATTTTCTAAAGTTGAAAGACATATACCATCTTTGGTATATCTTTTATTTTGGTTTTTGAAATCAAATAACACAACTTTCTTTCTCTCTCTCTTCTTCCTCCATTCACGCCCAAAGTGAAAATTTCCTCTCTTCTCTTGGCTTGGCCGAGAGTCACACAAGGAGAAAGGGAAAATTTTGTTGCAAAATTTTCCAATGCTAGCACATAAAGAGATCATTCAAAGGTGATAGGGAAACCAATCATTGAGCATGGAATCAACAACAAAGCTTGGAGCTTGGATTGAAGATCAAAACAAGGAGCTTGGCCGAATTCCATGGAGGAAAATTTTTAATGTTCAACGCATCCAAAATCCGATCAAAGTGAGTATTTTCTGCATTCTTACTTTGTTGTATTCACATGTTTCATTGCTTAATTTGATCTTGGTTTGACCTAGAAAACCCAACAAAGATGGAAGAGTTGGAAAAGAAATCAATAGAGTATGGACAAGCAGGTCCCAATAGAAGGAAATAAGAGATAGTCAGTGGGAAGAGGATAGGTAGCGTAGAAAAAAGATCGAGAGACGAGACATAGAAATGCTCATAAAGTGAGGTCATTGGTTGTGGCTAGTGATGCACATGTAGAAGATCCATGTGAGGAAGAAGATGATAGGCGAACCCCAAAATCGTCCAACAATAGCCCTTGTTTTGGGGAAAGAAAATTTGGGTAGTATTCAGAGCAGGGGCATAGAGCTCTCAACAGTAAGAGGTATCATGCCCGGAGAAGCGAGTATGAGGAATCCCCCGATCGATGGCAGGAAAACACAGAGAGCCAAATGATAGACTAGTTTAGGAAAGAGATAAAAAAGTGGGAGAAGAGCACGTGATGAGGTGTTCAGAACGACCAAGATATAAAGGCAGCGTCCCCTTTCACCGAGGAGGTATTATAGCTGGGGTTTCTGAAGAGGTTATCCATGCCTACAATGGATGACTTCAAGGGTAATATTGACCCTAAGTCCCATTTTGAAAAGTTTAATTTACTAATGGAAATCCAGAGCTAGGTCGGCGAAGCGGTCTACAAGGTATTCTTGCTAAACTTGGGAGGACCGACCAACTTGTGGTTCAGAAAATTTACTCCATAAGTATTAGTAGCTTTTCACAGCTAAGGTATTCCTTCGTGCCCCATTTTAAAGGAGCTTACGTGTATAGGAAGAAGGTTGGGTCATTGAGGGTGATGAAGCAACGTGATGACGAGCTGCTGAATAATTTCATCGACAGATACAACAGCTTGGTTTTGGAGATCAGGACGTATGAGTCTCCGCATGCATTAGAGAGCTTTAAATAAGCTTTAAGGGTTGAGAGACTGTGGTCCCACCTCATGATTCAAAATGTTCCAGACTACACAACAGCTTTAGAGCAGGTGAAAAGGTTTATGTTGTTGGAAAGAGAGAAGAAGATAGCTAGATGGGGTGTCACTTGGTGAAGAAGGAAAAAAGGCAGGAAAATTGTCGGGATACAGATAGTGGATGGAGAGGACCAAGACCGAGGCAACAGAAGTTCGGGCTAATAGATTAGGGTAACCCGACACCCAAGAGGAGGCCTTCGGTCAAAGTTGTGCATGTTATGGGTGGCATGGTTTACACAGCCCTTAGTAGTCCTTTGGTGCAAATAGCTCAAGAGATACAGGTCAGGGGCCTGCTGACAGAGCCTGACCCGAGGCGATTCTCGATAAACAAAAAGAGTGTAATAAATATTGCACAAACCATAATGCAATGGGGCATAGCATAGAAAAATATATGGATCTACGAGAACAAGTCGAGGACCTGATGAGGAATGGCTACCTCAACGAGTATGTTGATCATGAGGCCATGAGGGCAAGGCAACACCGGTAGCAAGGGTCATCATACGGCTCAAGAAGCCATGGAATATGGGGATGTTGTAGAGGTATTTTCAATAGAGTCTCTCTTGAAATATCCTGTAAAGAGTGGTAAGATGGGCGGTAGATCCTTAGAATACAATAAGTGTTTTCTTATTTTTAAATAAGTTTCACACTTTTACAAGCTTGTTGTTTATTTGGATTGGAAAAAACGTGATTATAATTTTTGGAAATACTCAATATTGGAATACGACAAGGGGTGCAAGGTCAATGGGAAAAGCGAGAACTTCTATGTCATGCCAAATCTCGATGTCATTATCAACCCCACGGGCTAAAATGTGATTACCCATTGACTTTCACCCTTGAAGGGAAACCGCAAATACATTGAAGACCTGTGTGGCGTTTGGTACCTCGGGGTAACCATAGCACGTATGGAGGGAGGGCTTGTGTGATGTTTGGCGACCATAGGTAACCATAACACGTATGAATTGAAGCCATTGAAGACCTGCGTGGCATTTTATGCCTCAAGATAACATAATATGTTCGGTGGGATGGCCAGTTCAGCATTTAGTACCCTCAGGTAACCATAACACATATGGATTTATGTCATTGAACACCTATGTGGCATTTGGCAACTCGAGGTAACCATAGCACATTCGGTGAGAGGGCTAGCGTGGCGTTTGGCACCCCCAAGTAACCATAACACGTATAGATTAAGGTCATTGAAGAGTTGTGTGACATTTGGAACCTCAGAGTAACCATTGCAAGTTCGATTGGAGGGCCAGTGTAGCATTTGGCACCCCTAGGTAACCATAGCACATATATATTGAAGTCATTAAAGACCTGTGTGGCATTTAGCGTCTTAGGGTAACCTTAGCACGTTTGGCGGGAGGTCCAACTTGGCGATTGGCACCCCCAGGTAACCATAGCAAGTATGAATTGAAGCCATTGAAGACCTGTCTAGTGTTTGGCACCTCAAGATAACCATAGCACGTTCGGCGAAAGGGCCAACGTGGTGTTTGGCACCTTCAGGTATGTTGGGTTTCTAAGTTAGTCCCAAGGATCATTCAAGCAAGAAATCATGTGCGAATACAATAAAGAAGTATGGCGTAATCATACTAACATTGATCGGCTTTTGCGATGCGGGGAACACAAAAATCTTCAAGCTTTTGCTCCATGATGCTCACGGTTTTGGGCTCCATTTTTGTCCTCCATTTTCGGTCATTCAAGCTCCAAGCTTGGTGTGCATTCCATGCCCACGGGTGGGTTTCCCTATCACATTCGCAAGACTTCGGAATTGTTCTAGCACTCAGAAAAATTTGCCAGAAATTCTTCCTAAGCTTCTTCTTCATTCTCGGCAAAGGCAGAAAATTGGAGAATAAAATGGCCCATTGGCCGAGAGTTGGAGGAGAGAAGAAAGAGATGAAAAAGTGTGTTAAGTTGGTTTGATTTCCAAAATCAAATAAAGATATACCAAATTCAAAATTTGGTAAATGGCATTTAAGCCATCCAACCACCACCATCAATCACAAGTGACAAGTTGTCACATCACTCAAAGTGACTAGACATCACATCAATCAAAGTGACTAATGATTTGACGCTTGATGTGACTTGTGGGCCGCACTTGAATTCGAAATGTGAGTGGGCCCGCAAACACTCCCGGGCTCGGGTTCGCTAATTATGAATTAACGAATTTTCCGTTGCGAAGTAATTAAATCAAATTTAATTAAATAACTTTGCCTAGCAAAATAACTATTCACGTCGCTAACGAATTAATTCTAAATTAACTCGTTTGCCCGAATTAAAATATAATTTTAATTCCGCGTCGAAATCCAATTTCGTTTAATATATAGAATATATTAATTTATCGATTAATTCCAGATTAATCGTTTTCTCTCTTTAAATAATATTTTATCCCAGATAAAATATCTTTGTAATTAATCCCAGATTAATTTTCTCTCTCTAGTAATTAATTAATCCCAGATTAATAAAGTGCGAGTCATACGTCATTGGTGAATCTTCGGGAAGCGACCCATGAGATCCCCGGATATGTTAGAAATAAATCTGGTCGTCGAACTATCCGAACACGTACGTACCTTGTACTACGTTTTTACCAATTTACAAGACATGGTTGGCTTCTAGCAAAGCACCGTGCCTACCCAATTCTCCATAAATATTCTTAAAGGAATATGTTATCGATATCAGGCGTAGTATACGTAGTATTGCGTATTGCGATCCAGCATCGGATGTCACGTGCAAGGCCTGGGGCTGGAATTGTGTCTGCCCCGTACGAAGCACATATCGGATCTCTGGTAACTAGTCTCTATGATCGGATAGTCATGACCTAGTCATATTATCCCGATGACTGCAGTACATAAGAGTACCAGTTCCGTATCCTACGTGATCATCATCTCCAATATGACTGGAGTGATACTTCTGTCTTGACATCACACCCAATACACTACGATTCTTAATATACCCAGAAGAGGCGTACACAAAACCTATTAAAGCCATGGACGACCAAAACCAAAGTATATTGATTGTTGCAAGTATTAGCGGTGCAAGTCTCAGGTTAAGACCAAATACATCTACCCTGATTCGGACTTCCATAGACACATAGTCATACTACCAATGGAATTTCGAGGGGTCTATCCAGAGCGAAGCTGTTCCCGTACCATCGGTAAACACAACCTCCTATTACACTTGCAAGAGTATCATATACCCAAATATATGAGAACTATGTTGTTATGCTCTCACAACGTGCACAAGTGTAATATCAGTCTTTTACGCATTATCGATATCCAATCTCGATAATACTCTGACTATGGATATTTAATGATTAAACCATTATGGATTGATACTGTCTCATATTATCTCAATCTGGAACTAATCATATGGACCTTTTATCATTTATACATCTTGGTAATCTAATTACAAATGATAAAAGGGCAATTTCCTTTGTCACATAGTTAATTTGTACAACAACACCATGATCTGTACAAATATTGATGCTATGGGTCATAATTGTCCAACAATCTCCCACTTGGCCTATAGCCAATCACTCAAGTGTCCTACACCCGAACTATGTACGGTTCGCTCAAACTTCTGCTGAGAAAAGTCTTTCGTCCGCGGATTTACATGATTATCATCTAATGCGATTTATTCGATCATCATTTCGCCACGATGTATGATCCGAACGAATCAGATGAATATTTGAAGTATATATATGGATCGTTGATGAGACCATTAATTCTTTAGCCTATGTTGTAGCCTAGCTCAGCTGCTAAAAGAACTACTCCTAATCTGATTAGGATTATTATCGATCCAAAAGGCTTCTATTGCTGCCTTAGCTGCAGCAATAATCCATTTTTGTTGTTTATTCGGTAACAGTATCTTGCTTGGAAGATTTCCAGCTCACTGTTCCGTTATCCAAACTTTATAGTACCTTTATTACGACTTATAGTCGTTAATATCGGTTAGGAAACTTGCAACGGTGAACCCAGTCACTTCAAGTTCTCCTACTCCATAGTATAAGAAAGCATCATTAGTCCATCTAAGATACTAAAGGATGTTCTTAACATCAATCCAATGACTATCACTTGGATTGGCCCGATTGTGACTCCATATGCTCAAAGCGTATGAGAAACCAGGTCGCATATATTTATTACAATATACGAGTTCTCGGAGAGTATTAACAACTTTAAATCTATCATAGTAGATCTTTATTCCTAGAATAAAGGTTGTTTCTCCCAAGAATTCTACGGAGAATTTTCATGAAAGCCAAGCTTTCACCGACTGTTTTATGGGAATATCATTTCCAAGAAATGATATGTCATCATTTAGTTAGGACATCACTGTCAGTGCGCTCCCACTAACCTCATTATATACACAAGAATCATTTTTGTTTTGAATTAAATCATATACCATTATGATTACATCAAAACGATAATTCCAAGAACGCAATGCTTGCTTCAATCCATACATGGATCGAATTAACTTGCAAACCTTGTTTGCTCGATTTGGTACGACAAAACCGTCAGGATGTTGTAAACATCCTCCGAAAGGTTTCCGTTAAGGAAAGCGGTTTTGGCATTCAACTGTCATATTTCATGAATGAAACATGCAGCTTTAGCAAGCATTATCCAAATGGATTTAACAATGACAACAGGTAAAAGGTTTCGTCGTTATCTACACAATGTTGATAGCGATACCTTTTCGCTACAAGCCCATCTTAGTACGTTGGTATGTTGCCTTCCATGTTTGTCTTCCTTGAAGACTTATATAGTACCAATAGGCACAATGCCTTACAGTACATCAACTTGTATCCAAACTTGGTTGATATACATGGAATCCATTTAGGACATCATGGCACTTTGCCATAATAGGGAGTCGATACCTTGTATACTTCCTCATACGTAGTCAGTTCGGTTTCTCAATAAGATTGACATCTTTATGAGGTGAGATCAGGAACCCATACCCCAGGTTATTTTCTGACTCTCTCCGACTTACGCGGTTCTTGTGTATTCGAAGATTATTGGTATAGTTTCATCCCTGATGAACTATTTGTGTTCCATTAAGGAATCGGTGCCTAGAATAGTATTACTCTGATTTTCATCAAGTTTTACTTTCCTCCCACTTACCACTGCATATAGGTATTCCTCTTAGGAAAACCGCATGGCGAGCAATAATTAAATTGTTCTCTTGTGAGTTGTATAAGTACTATACTTAGGTTTCCCTAGGATAACCCACAACTTAGCACTTATCCGATTTGAGTTTTAGTTTGGTATCATCCAAACATATGCCTAACATTCCCAAATCTTCAGGAATGAGAAAACCCGATTTCTTTCCTGTTCATTTCTAATATGAAGTCTGTCAAACAGATTTTTATGGAACCTTATTCAAAATAAGTTTTTCACTGTTTAATGCGTATCCTTTGAAGGAAATGGTAGCTCAGAGCGGCTCATGATTAACCTTATCATGTCCAATAAAATTTGGTTTCTCTGTTCGGACACACCGTCAAATTGACGTGTTCCGGAAGGAGTCCTCATTGAAAGAATACTATACTCTTTCAAGTATTTGAGAAACTTATTGCTTAAGTATTTTCATCACGGTCTAACTGTGATGGTTCTAATACTCTTGCCGCTCTGTTTGTCTACTTCGTGTCGAAACTCTTTGAATTAATCAAAAGTTTCCGATCCGTGTTTCAAAAGAAACACATAACCATAACGCGATGCCACATCCGTAAAGGTCACGAAATATTCATATCCACCTCTAGCCTAGCTAGACATGGGCCCACTTACGTCACTATGACCAAGGACTAACAGATCGATGGCACTTGCACTTTTACCAAGTAAAAGGTGTTATAGACATTTTGCCTTATAAACTAGGTTCGTAGACATTATTTGAATATAATCAAATACGTCCTAGTATCCACTCTTCGAAAGTGTGGATATACGAGTCTTGTTTAATGTGTCCCAGAAAACAATGCCACAAATAAGTCTCATCTGATCAAATCAGTTTGAGCTATTTGTTTGTCATGTTATACGTTTGAGATTTATGTATATTCAAAATATAAATACTGTTATTCACATCTAATGTGTTTATCTCAATTTCATCTTTATAAAATAAAACACTTTAGTGTTCTAGAATATAAAGGTATATCCGCAACGGATTAAACCCTGATATAGAGATAATGTTTCTAGTCAAACTAGGTACATTATAACAGTTTCCTAATTTAAGTACACACCCAAAGGGTAGTTCCTAAACTTAGGTTTCTACGGTTAAAACCGCGATTCTCATCATGTTTCCAATTCGCAGATGAATCTCAACTGAAGTCAGTATCCTGCTCTCAGCAGATTCTGCACATCAGCATATATTTATGTACCACATTTAGTATCTAAAATCCAATTTTAATACTAGTAGTGAACATGTTTATAACAAACATATTTGAAGTCGGAGCCTTGCCCGTCTTCTCTTCCTTCATGTCTGCCTTGTCCATACGACAATCATGCTTCCAGTGACCCCGTTTGCCACAATTTAGGCAGACATCTTGGGATATGTCCTTTGTCTTCCCAAAAGATTATAATGATTTTGCCTTTGCTCTTTTTTTTCATACCCCATAAGCCTTTGGCCAAGCCTTGTCCTTCTGGGATGTCGAAGTAAAATGCGCCTTGCGCTTCTTGCCTATTGCAAACTCTGGCTTTGTCTCCTTGAGTATAGCCATTAACTCTCCAAGAGTTTTCTATTGCAATTTGTACTTCTAAGATCTAAGGATAGATCTATGAAGATCCTTTAATTTCAATATCATACTATAAGGATCTAATCCTTAGTTCTGACTAAGAAATTAAGGAGTCTTTGCGGCAAGCATAACAGATTAAGCACTAAAGTTATCATCACATGAATATTCCAAATATCATGTTCTATTATTTGCTCAACTCCGGGCTTAGGCTCGAGATGTCACTATATCAAATAAAGTAATTTCTCGGTCTCCAGGACTATCCTGGGATTTTATTCCCAATTTGAAAATTAAAGGCGTTTAAAATATTTTCACCCAAGTTTATATTTTAAACGCTAATCTTTCAGTTATCTTGATTCTAATAGTCCAACTATTTAATCAACGATTTTAGGTACTATTAATTATAATGATTACTATAGTCTAACTATATAGTCAACTTTAATTTAAAATAGGTTAAATTCAATTATATTGATTACTATAATCCAATTATAAAATCAACTATTGATTGAAATAGTTTGAATACAGTCCAGCTGTTCAATTAAAACAACGATTAAATATTAGTCCAACTAATATATTAATTTATTGACGAAAAATTGAAATGAGCGCGTATGGCAAATAACTAAACGAATATTGCAAATTTAATATTTGCCTCCCACTATTTTTCGGCGAGCCTCTAACCCTCTGTGGAGTACTCGGGAAACCCTAGTGGGCTAGGATCCCGTTAAATAACACACAATCTTGACTTTGGCCAACAAATTGTATGATAATTAACTAGGTAGATCTCTAAGATCAATTGGATCCCATCCAATTCCTAGATCCAGTAGGTGGACATCCAAGTCCGAAACATATATCTTATATATGCCAATATATCCAATATATTCTCTAACCTTTTTCCTCTGAATCAATTAAGCCTTGGCTTTGGCATAACAAACTTAATGATCCCAGTTAAGCGGAACCCATTGACCATAGAAAGCTTCGTAATCGATGTCGATGGACAAGAAGTGATCTTGAATTTGGCCAACAAATCACAACTTGGACAAGACACCGATATGGAACAAAGCTTTCATGATTCAAACACATCCGCGACAGACAAAGGTCTTGACTTTGGCCAACAAACCAGTGCCAGTCTTGGATCTTGAGTAAGAATCACTCAATGGAAGGAAAACGTTTAATATGTAGTGAGGATTTTTCGCGTAATTGGAAACCAATTAATTATCTTTGATAAGGTCTCATCATCATACACCCTTAAACATGCATTCTAAAAACATAATAAGGCGCGTATAAATAAAATAATAATGATATGAGGATGGATACTTAACACATTGTTCCTAGAACAAATCTCTCCATTTCCTCTCTCCCGCTAGCACAAGTATTACTTCTACCCAATTACATAACACTTCTAAAGAAACCTCATTTACATTGAGGGGAATATGTGAGAAGAGAAATACACAGAGTTAAGAGGTAATAGGCTGGACATGCAGGTCCAATTAATAAATTCTAAATTTATTACAAAAATTTCCAAAATTGCCCTCACCCATCTAATATCCATCCGATATACATTATTCATACATCGCATCCATGTATTCACACAAGCATGTTATCAATCAATCTAATCCAATTAATTAATTTGAAAATTAATGACCATCCAATGTTCAAACAACGATTTGATTTTGCGCGAGTCCGACTCGTTTTACGAATAAGTACTCAAAGTACGAATTCTTGAATTATATTAACCTACAACATTAAATCCAATTTAATTTATATTTAATACTAATTCTATATTTAATTCTAAATTAAATAATTACACTTTTTAATGTGCCTTTACGACTTAGATTCTAAATCTAATCGTTACGGGTCTCAAAGCCCAATTAACATCCAATGTTAATTTAATTAAAGTCCAATGGGCTTTTAATTAATTTCTTAGGCATGGACTTTTGGTCAATATGGGTCAAACCCAAATACCAAAGCCCATTTAAGGAATCACCCTTATTTGCCAAGAACCAATTTAGGCCCAATTAAAATTAAAGGTCCATTAAGTCATATTTGGACTTTATGGATATGGTTTTGGGTCCAATTGGATCCAACCAATTAGCCTAAACCAAACTTGGCCCAACCAAGCCCATTAAGCCCAATTACAACTTTAAAAGCCCAATTCCAAATTTGGCCCAATTAATTAAATTACTAAAATTCCAAATTTCATAATTTAATTAACCTAAGTGTATAGACATAATTAATTAACCAAATTAATATTTCCAAAACATCAATTTACATAATTAATTATGCTTATCATCATCAAAACATGTCCAACACATTTGAATCAAAAATCAATCATTTTACATGCTACATCACTCACGGCAATTTAGGGTTTTCTTTGTCCGATTCGGTTTTAATCCAATTAAATCCTAAATCAATATTACCCATATGATTTCAACTCATCCAATGATTAAAATCAAAAAATACCATGACTTAGGGTAAGCTCCAAGTTTCGGCCAAGCCATAATTTTGGGGAAAATTTGATACAATCCAATTTTCATCAAATTGATCATGCATAACACCATATTATCATCATTTAAGCATATCCAAACAATCAATTTCACTCAAACATGCTCAAATCAATTTTGCCCAATTTTACCATAATTTCAATTTCATGCTCAAAATGGCTCTGATACCATTGTTGGGTTTCTAAGATAGTCCCAAGGATCATTCAAGCAAGAAATCATGTGCGAATACAACAAAGAAGTATGGCGGAATCATACTTACATTGATCGGCTTTTGCTATGCGGGGAACAATAAAAATCTTCAAGCTTTTGCTCCATGATGCTCACGGTTTTGGGCTCCATTTTTGTCCTCCATTTTTGGTCCTTCAAGCTCCAAGCTTGGTGTGCATTCCATGCCCACGGGTGGGTTTCCCTATCACCTTTGCAAGACTGCGGAAGTGTGCTAGCACTCGGAAAAATTTGCCGCAAATTCTTCCTAAGCTTCTTCTTCATTCTCGGCAAAGGCAGAAAATTGGAGAAGAAAATGGCCTCTTGGGCGAGAGTTGGAGGAGAGAAGAAAGAGATGAAAAAGTGTGTTAAGTTGGTTTGATTTCCAAAATCAAATAAAGATATACCAAATTCAAAATTTGGTAAATAGCATTTAAGCCATCCAACCACCACCATCAATCACAAGTGACAAGTTGTCACATCACTCAAAGTGACTAGACATCACATCAATCAAAGTGACTAATGATTTGACGCTTGATGTGACTTGTGGGCCGCACTTGAATTCGAAATGCGAGTGGGCCCGCAAACACTCCCGGGCTCGGGTTTGCCAATTCCGAATTAGGGGTGAGCAACGGTTCCGGGTCTACCCGGAACCGGTTGGAACCGGACCGATTTTTCGGGTTTGGAACCGGAACCGGTTGTAATCGGGTAGGTTCCGGTTCCAAAAATGAAGGAACCGATTTTATCCGGGTAGGTTCCGGTTCTAAAATGATCGGAACCGAACCGGATCATGGAACCGGACCGTTC
The DNA here is from genome assembly GCA_019454045.1 of Zanthoxylum bungeanum. Taxonomy (NCBI): domain Eukaryota; kingdom Viridiplantae; phylum Streptophyta; class Magnoliopsida; order Sapindales; family Rutaceae; genus Zanthoxylum; species Zanthoxylum bungeanum. The sequence goes on from SKCR01036392.1 coordinate 394,215, forward strand.
ACAAACTTCAAACATTACATACAATTTTTTATAATTGTTCATGACATATTAAGTTGTAGCTCAACTTTTTGTAATCTGCAGCATGCTGTAATTGTTCATGATATCATTCCCAGTAGTAGTGTGGTAGACAACAGACCTGGGCGACGCCGTTCCTAGGCTCGCGGCCTAGTTTGGGAAGTACTGATAACATGGAGTCGCCACCCGGTTGTGAACCGGGAAAATGAGATTTAAGGCCGCACTCACCCCTCGCAAGGGAAGACCTCAAACCGTTGGGTTCGGAATGGTCCCTTACTCATGTCACTTGTAATGAAAGGATTTATATAATAATTTAAACAAGTTGAAGTAACACTTATTTCTAAGGGTATCATGCTTCTAAATTCACATTTATAAAATAAAATATGCGCCTAAATATACATGTATTTCACATATAAGATTGCATGCTTCGAAGTACATTAAATCAACAAACAGGCAATTTCATTGGCATGTTGTATTCATGGAAACGCAAGCACATACTAACCACAACACACACATAAAGGCGAATCAAATGATGGTGAACATGTGATTTCATAGACATATCATAAACAAATAGCCATTACATGTCCATGCACAAATAAAAGGGTCAACTAAGTACATAATGCAAAAAGACGCTTAGGGATGCAATTAGGCATTAAAGTGAGCATGCTATGACATGGTGCAAAAGAAGATAGATATAGACACAGACGCACATGTGATGAAAATGACTCAATTCAGTGTATTCGCGTTCGTGTAGTAGCTTTCGCAAACGCGTTCGAACGATAAACAGAAGGTTCGCGTCCGTATAACGTTTGATAACGCGTTCGAACGGGACCAGACAGAAAACAACATGCGTTCGTGCGGCGTTTCGGAACGCGTTCGAACGGTTTACAGCAGTGATCTCCAAAATGCAGTAAACAACATGACACATTTATGAACATATGAATATATGACTTCTCGTACATAACAACAGATTAAGGGGCGCGGCAAATCATTGTAGCAAAGGTAGCTTTTAAGCGTTTTTATCCTTCAAAGTGGAGGACCTTTGATCTCACTTGATAAGCCCATGCGCAATGCAATATGATGCATGAATTTTCAAAAAGACATTATGAAGTGAATGACTAAATAAAAGAGGCGCGGCGAAGTACTGCCGTAAAGGTGGCCTTTTGGGGCTCTTTGTCTCTCAAGGAGAGGACCTTTAGACCAACATACTAAGCCCATGCGCGTCACATCACAATACATGAAATAAAGACAATAAAAGTGTAGGACTTCACATGCCCGATTGAATGTACATTCAACCCAAACACACTTCGTCCGGCGCGGCGAAGTAGTGTCACAAAGGTGGCCTTTTAGGCTCTTCGTCTCTCAAAAAGGGGACCTTTGGACTAACTCACTAAGCCCATGCGCGTCACATCACAATACATGAAATAAAGACAATAAAAGTGTAGGACTTCATATGCCCGATTGAACGTACATTCAACCAAACACACTTCGTCCGGCGCGGCGAAGTAGTGTCACAAAGGTGGCCTTTTAGGCTCTTCGTCTCTCAAAGAGGGGACCTTTGGACTAACTCACTAAGCCCATGCGCTCGATCGCATCATAACATAAATAAATAACATGCCGAAATTAAAAGGGAATAATAGAGTGCGAATAATCAAAATAACATAAAGCGAAAGATGCGCCGTTTACTCAAGTGGTACGTGGAGTTGTATCCCAAGTACAGACCGTACTACCGTCCATTCGGAATCGGCTACGGAATTTACGTCTGGGTTTCCATCCTATATACCACGAGAGACGACATATTTTCCGTTTTAATCAATGGCCACAACACACATCACATGCAAACAATATTCAATAAATAATTTAAAACACAATTAAAAGAATCAATAAAAATCGAATAAATAATAAAAAGAAAACAAGTGTGAAAGGTACCTCAGGTCTAACCTTTTAAGTCGTCTTCCGGACTCGCGTTTACAACCGTCGGAAGGGCTATCACTCCGCAACTTTTCTGGTTCACTTGTTTAACGTCTTAACTCGCCATTTTTCTATTTTGCTTGCTGTTTTTGCTCTGTTTCCTGCTGTTTTTTGCTTCACTTTGCTGCTGTTTCTTCACTGTTTTCTGATGTTTTTTTTTACTGCAGTTTCTGGTTACTGTTTTGGTTGTATTAGGCTACTGTTTGTGTGTGTTTTGGGCTGCTGTTGTGGGTTAATTCGGAGACTATTTTCAGGGTGATAAGGGACTATTTCGAAGGTTATTTGGACTGGTTTGGGGCTGCTGTTTTGGTGACAGTTTTGAAGGGTAAGGCTGTTTGTTTGGGATGATTTAGGCGTACAGTGCATGGGGATTTCCACGGCAGTTTTTTTGGGGCTGGACAAAGGGTATTTTGTGTGCAGTGCAGGGGCTATTTGAGGGGCCAATTTCGGTGGTTATAGGGTGTGGTTTAAGGCAGGATCTGCGACTGTTTCAAGGAGGATTTAAGGGCTGCTGGCTTACGTGTTTGGGCTTGGGTGCATGAGGCTATGTGTGGGAGTTAGGTGGCTGTTTGGCGTGGAGTGTGGACTGTGTTGAAGGCTACACTACGTGAGAAGGCAGGCATGAGGGCTTTTCAACGTGACTAGGGCTGTCAGGACTTGAGTCAGGTGCGTGGAGTGATTTGGGCTAAAGGGCGTGGCTTGTGTTCGTGGGTCGGTGCCGAGAGGCTGTGTGAGGAGTGGGGGACACGTTATATGGTGCTGTGATGTGGCTAGGGGTTGAGAAGGTGTGTCAAGTGCTATGTTTTGTAAAGGACGTGTGGCTGTTATGGGTGTGAGGGACGCAAGGTGTCGCCAATGTGTGGGCGTGAGCTGTTGAAGGCAATTGGTGAGGGGTTATGGCGTTTGTTGATGAGTTGAGCGTGAAGAGTTGGCGTGAAGGCTGGGTGCTAGGTTTAGGCGTGGAAGCTTGTGTAGCGTGCGATCGTGAAGGCTGAGGGTGTGCCTGAATGTTGTTGGCTTATGCTGTCTCGGTTGAGAGAGAGGAAGACAATGTTGTTGTTGTATTTTTTTTGTGTTTCTTTTTAGTTTGGCCGTGTGTCTCCAGCCCTTAGGGTTTAGTTTAGTGTGTGTTTATATAGTGAGGGAATCAATTAGGGTTTGCATGGCTTAATTAGGAAGTAAAATCAAGTATATTAGGTTATTATTTTAGGTAATGGAATTGTGTATTTTAGGTGATAATATCTTTAATTTAGGTGATTGATTTGTTTAATTAGGTGAGTGATTTATTAAATTAGGAATTAAATTATTTTGATTGATTTTAATTGGAAGTGAATTATTTAATCTTGGTAAGTATTTTTATTATTTTGGTAGGTGATTATTTAGATTTTATTTGTTTTATTTAATTTGGTATTGTTTAATTAATATTTAATTTGTTTATTTAATTTGAATTGGAATTAATTTAATTAGAATTTAATTTAATTAATTTAATTGGTTTGTGATTTTTAGATTTAACATTTAATTTAATTAGTTATTTAATTTCAATTTAGTTTACATTTGTGGGTTAATTAATTTTAATTTACTTATATTTAATTTAAATTTAATTGTGCATATATTTTAAATGTTTAATTATTATTGGTTTGTGACATATATTAATTATTTCTTTGGATGTGATTTAATGGGCTTGGGCTAAGGTTAAGTTTTTAAAACGGAGATCCAACAGCGCACCCGAAGCTAAACACGTGAACTAAATCCGACAAAACCGTCAATTCTTGACTCTTCCCTTCCGACGTCTGTTTCCCGCGATTTCCGCGACTTAAAAGATAGTGCCTCCAAATGAGGCTCATCATCGGGTTTCACATGCAAAAATGCAATGCCTACAGTCGCCCCCCTTTGATGGGACTTGTGCAGTGGTGTGACAGTGACAATCCTATCAAAGTCTATGCAATGCATTTTCACTTACCTGGCTAGCCAACTGCCACTTGACTTTCCACGTGTTGAGTTGAGTTGATTTGGATGGTGAGGTGCTGCGACCCTGGTTCATTCCCGAACCGTGCTTCCATTCTTGGAGTGCCATTCTCGGCCTGTTCATTCCTGAACTGTATTACCATTCCTAGAGTGCCATTCCCGCGGCTTGTTCATTCTCGAACTGTGTTGAGATGAGGCTTATTCCTCCTGAGCTTTATTCCCGGACTGTTGAGATGAGGCTTTATTCCTGAACTGTGTTGAGATGAGGCTTTATTCCCCTGACTGTCTGGACTGTGGGCTTTGTTCCCAAACTGCATTGAGATGAGGCTTTATTCCCTTGGGCTTTGTTCCCGAATTATGTTGACTGTGGGCTTTATTCCCGAATTATACTGAATGTGGGCTTTATTCCTGAACCTTACTGAATGTGGGCTTTGTTTCCGAACTGTACTGACATGAGGCTTTCTTCCCCTCGTGCTTTGTTCTCAAACTATACTGACATGAGGCTTTCTTCCCCTTGAGCTTTGTTCTCAAATTATACTGATATGAGGCTTTCTTCCCCTTGAGCTTTGTTCTCAAATTATACTGATATGAGGCTTTCTTCCCATTGAGCTTTGTTCTCAAGCTATACTGACATGAGGCTTTCTTCCCCTTGAGCTTTGTTCTCAAATTATACTGATATGAGGCTTTCTTCCCCTTGAGCTTTGTTCTCAAATTATACTGATATGAGGCTTTCTTCCCATTGAGCTTTGTTCTCAAGCTATACTGGCATGAGGCTTTATTCCTCCCGAGTTTTGTTCTCAAACTATACTGATATGAGGCTTTATTCCTCCCGAGTTTTGTTCTCAAACTATACTGATATGAGGCTTTCTTCCTGAACTGAACTGAATGTAGGCTTTCTTCCTGAACTGATATGGGCCTCGCCCTTGATCTGACACTGATATGGGCCTCGCCCCCAAACTTATGCAGATGTGGGTTCCCCCCCTAAACTGATGCTGATGTGGGACTCGCCCCCAAGCTGATACTAATGTGGGCCTCGGCCCTGAACTGATACTGATGTGGGCCTTGCCCTCAAACTGATACTGATATGGGCCTCGCCCCTATGTTGATATTGATATGGGCCTCGCCCCCACGCTGATACTGATGCTAATATTGATGCTTCTGACTGGCTTTCATTTGCCGCTTTCTCTCTTTCTTCTTCAAAACCTGTGAACACAAAACAAACACAAAACACAAAAAGGAATGCAAAATATGTTACATGTATGCATGAGTTTTCTTATCCCGTTGGGTTAGGTCTTCTGTCAATTCCATTGACGACCATTCTTTTCTTAGGGAATGTACCATTTCCACCTGTCTACACTGATTTGTTCCAGGAACCCATTTCTTTCAAGTCTAACAGTCCCACTGTCTCAATTTCCCAATTCCTGAATGGCTAACTTATCTTTTCTGCTTGCTTCCTTTGAGGATTCCCTACGTTCTGAGCATCACATTACCAAGATTGAACACACTAATGTTGCAAGTTTGAAAGTAATAGTCTTAGGCAGATAAATAAAATGATCGCCTTTATTATTGTTGAGGAAACGTTCGAACAGGTAAACAAAATCAATGTCTTTATTAAAAGTGCAAGATAAACTAGGAGAAACAACAGTGCCTTCTTCTTCATCCCATGGTTCTTCACCATTGTTATCCCTTACCCCATATGAGAAGCTTGGTGGTTGAGGGTTCGGAGGTCAAAGGTTTCAAGAAAGCAAAAGGTTATCATGGTGGTGGGGCGGAGTGGTAATTTGGTAGGGGGTTTCTGTGTGTATTGGGTTGTTCTTTCTCTGGGTTGGGTATTGTATGGGCATCGATGAGGTTTTGGATTTCATGTCTGAGGCGGGCGCAGTTGTCGGTGTCATGGCCTTTTTCTTGGTGGAAGTGACAGTATAAGTTTAAGTTCATGTGAGGTGGCACAGGATTTGGGATGGGCCTAGGTTCCAAAGGTTTTAAGAGTCCTTGCGCCTTCAGCTTTTCGAATACCTTTGAAAGGGGCTTACCAAGGTTAGAAAATCGTCTGTTCTTAATGGCAGTGACCTCAGCAGTAGCAGGCATAGTCCCTGAATGTCCCCCAATATTCCTTCTGTTCTGTCCATAAAACTTTCTGTTCTCGGCTTCCTCCTCCTCAATATCCATAACTGTCTCCTCAGCTGTCGAAAATCAATAATCATCGAAGTCATTCTCCTCAGTTTGCCATAAATAGAGGGCTTGGTGCCCTTGATGATCATTTTGATTTGGTCCTTTTCTGAGGGCCGGGTCTGCATCTTCAGAAGCTGGCTCCTCCAGCGGTCCACATATTCCTTGAAATTTTCCTCCGGCTTCTGCTTGATATTTTCTAAGTCACGGAGTGACAAGTCAATCTCCAGGTCGTGACATATTGCTTTAAGAAAGCATCAGCTAGCTCCCTCCAATCTTCCTTAACCTGCTTGTCCAGGTTATGGTACCATACTACGGGTGCCCCCTCGAGTGACATCCCAAACATCTTTTGGACTTGGCGCTGAGACAGGCCAACTGAACTCATAACAGACACATACTGACGGAGATGCACTCTCGGATCTCCGTTCCCATTGAACTTAGCCATGTCTGGCATTCTGAACTGAGCAGGCAACTGTTCCTCAAAGGTCATCGCCTCATAGTCTAGTAAGTCTTCATCCTTACGCTTCATCTTACGGGTAACAGACTCTACCTGGTCACGGAGTTTCTGCAATTCTTCATGAGACCCAACTTTTCTCCCAGTGGTATAATCAGCCACATCGTCATCAAAAGCGGGGATGTCATCCCCCAATCCATTCGGAGTCTCCTCACATCTTACATTCTCAGAGTTTCCCCCAGCACGGGGCACAGCCATATTGTCATGGCAACAGTCAAGGCTTGCAACTGTCGGTAATCTTGGCCAAACCATTTTCAACTGATCTATCTGGGATACCTCATTATCGGATGTACTCATATCTGTTACCGGTCTTTTGGTGAGTCTTCCCTCTTCCCTAACCCAACGGGAGTCTATGATGGCTTTTAGAACACAAGGGTTAGCATGATGTATGTATGCATGGGGTGCATGAGATGCATATAACATATATAACATACTAAATCAATTAAAATTTTCATACAAATCGGCCCGTTATCATTTTAGAAGCTTTCGGGCTAATTGCATAGGAGTGAACTCATCCCAGTTAAAATGGCCCAACAAGTTCACGTCTCATGGCAAGGAGCCCAACTAAATCCAAATGGTAACATTCCGAACACAAGCACAAAGTGGCTCATCAACACTTAGAAGCCTTCGGCCCAATTGTCATAAAGTACGTTCTTGTCCCAGTTTAAATGGCCCAACAAGCCCATATCTCATGACAAAAGATCCAAATGGATCCAAATAACAACGTTCCCAACACAAGCATACAAGGGAGATAATATAAGCATAAAATAATAATTTCTACCGTGTGGCCCACCATCATTTCAGAAGCTTTGGGCCTAATTGTCATAAGATACAAACTCGCCCCAGTTTAAATGGCCCAGCAAGCCCGTATTTCTGACAATAGTCCAACTGCATCCAAATGAGGATGGTCCACAAGCACATACTCAAGGAAATAATTGTTACTTTAACCATACAAACCGGTCTATGGGTGGGTTAGTAAGAGTATAGACAAAGGCTCTCACCGGCGAAGGATGGCCCACAACTAGGTCTCCCCACTCAAGGGTTCGAGCAACCAAGTGAGCGCACCCTTTTTTTATACACTAAGGTACGTGCCAATGAGCTGGTGTGTGACGGACTGTCAAATGGATTTCCCGTTGTAGATTCCCCAGAGGGAAGGTGGAGCGAGGCTCACTTAAATACCCAAGCCTCTTAGGCTCTTATCGCTTGGTGTCAGGAATAAACAACGAGTCCTCCAAATTAGTCCATCACAAAGACTACGAGTAGATGGTCATATAGGTGTCCTCACAGCTTTTCCTTCTAGAAAGGTAGTGAGTGAAGGAAGACACCAAACCATTACCTAGCCTCAAAGTGCCCTTGATTAAACCCCCACTTCATCCATTATAGACATGGTCAATTAAAACATAAATCCAAACATTACAAAAGACAATATTTCGGGGCCGATTCTCTATCCCCAGTGGAGTCGCCAGACTGTAGACACACAGGACCTGGGCGACGCCGTTCCTAGGCTCGCGGCCTAGTTTGGGAAGTATGAATAACATGGAGTCGCCACCCGGTGTGAACCAGGAAAATGAGATTTAAGGCCGCACTCACCCCTCGCAAGGGAAGACCTCAAACCGTTGGGTTCGGAATGGTCCCTTACTCATGTCACTTGTAATGAAAGGATTTATATAATAATTTAAACAAGTTGAAGTACAGTAACACTTATTCTAAGGGTATCATGCTTCTAAATTCACATTTATAAAATAAAATATGCGCCTAAATATACATGTATTTCACATATAAGATTGCATGCTTCGAAGTACATTAAATCAACAAACAGGCAATTTCATTGGCATTTGTATTCATGGAAACGCAAGCACATACTAACCACACAAGCACACATAAAGGCGAATCAAATGATGGTGAACATGTGATTTCATAGACATATCATAAACAAATAGCCATTACATGTCCATGCACAAATAAAAGGGTCAACTAAGTACATAATGCAAAAAGACGCTTAGGGATGCAATTAGGCATTAAAGTGAGCATGCTATGACATGGTGCAAAAGAAGATAGATATAGACACAGACGCACATGTGATGAAAATGACTCAATTCAGTGTATTCGCGTTCGTGTAGCGTTCGCAAACGCGTTCGAACGATAAACAGAAGGTTCGCGTCCGTATAACGTTTGATAACGCGTTCGAACGGGACCAGACAGAAAACATGCGTTCGTGCGGCGTTTCGGAATGCGTTCGAACGGTTTACAGCAGTGATCTCCAAAATGCAGTAAACAACATGACACATACATGAACATATGAATATATGACTTCTCGTACATAACAACAGATTAAGGGGCGCGGAAAATCATTGTAGCAAAGGTAGCTTTTAAGCGTTTTTATCCTTCAAAGTGGAGGACCTTTGATCTCACTTGATAAGCCCATGCGCAATGCAATATGATGCATGAATTTTCAAAAAGACATTATGAAGCGAATGACTAAATAAAAGAGGCGCGGCGAAGTACTGCCGTAAAGGTGGCCTTTTGGGGCTCTTTGTCTCTCAAGGAGAGGACCTTTAGACCAACATACTAAGCCCATGCGCGTCACATCACAATACATGAAATAAAGACAATAAAAGTGTAGGACTTCACATGCCCGATTGAACGTACATTCAACCCAAACACACTTCGTCCGGCGCGGCAAAGTAGTGTCACAAAGGTGGCCTTTTAGGCTCTTCGTCTCTCAAAGAGGGGACCTTTGGACTAACTCACTAAGCCCATGCGCGTCACATCACAATACATGAAATAAAGACAATAAAAGTGTAGGACTTCATATGCCCGATTGAACGTACATTCAACCCAAACACACTTCGTCCGGCGCGCGGTAGTAGTAGTGTCACAAAGGTGGCCTTTTAGGCTCTTCGTCTCTCAAAGAGGGGACCTTTGGACTAACTCACTAAGCCATGCGCTCGATCGCATCATAACATAAATAAATAACATGCGGAAATTAAAAGGGAATAATAGAGTGCGAATAATCAAAAAAACATAAAGCGAAAGATGCGCCGTTTACTCAAGTGGTACGTGGAGTTGTATCCCAAGTACAGACCGTACTACCGTCCATTCGGAATCGGCTACGGAATTTACGTCTGGGTTTCCATCCTATATACCACGAGAGACGACATATTTTCCGTTTTAATCAATGGCCACAACACACATCACATGCAAACAATATTCAATAAATAATTTAAAACACAATTAAAAGAATCAATAAAAATCGAATAAATAATAAAAATAAAACAAGTGTGAAAGGTACCCTCAGGTCTAACCTTTTAAGTCGTCTTCCGGACTCGCGTTTACAACCGTCGGAAGGGCTATCACTCCGCAACTTTTCTGGTTCACTTGTTTAACGTCTTAACTCGCCATTTTTCTATTTTGCTTGCTGTTTTTGCTCTGTTTCCTGCTGTTTTTTGCTTCACTTTGCTGCTGTTTCTTCACTGTTTTCTGATGTTTTTTTTTACTGCAGTTTCTGGTTACTGTTTTGGTTGTATTAGGCTACTGTTTGTGTGTGTTTTGGGCTGCTGTTGTGGGTTAATTCGGAGACTATTTTCAGGGTGATAAGGGACTATTTCGAAGGTTATTTGGACTGGTTGGGGCTGCTGTTTTGGTGACAGTTTTGAAGGGTAAGGCTGTTTGTTTGGGATGATTTAGGCGTACAGTGCATGGGGGTTTCCACGGCAGTTTTTTTGGGGCTGGACAGAGGGTATTTTGTGTGCAGTGCAGGGGCTATTTGAGGGGCCAATTTCGGTGGTTATAGGGTGTGGTTTAAGGCAGGATCTGCGACTGTTTCAAGGAGGATTTAAGGGCTGCTGGCTTACGTGTTTGGGCTTGGGTGCATGAGGCTATGTGTGGGAGTTAGGTGGCTGTTTGGCGTGGAGTGTGGACTGTGTTGAAGGCTACGCTACGTGAGAAGGCAGGCATGAGGGCTTTTCAACGTGACTAGGGCTGTCAGGACTTGAGTCAGGTGCGTGGAGTGATTTGGGCTAAAGGGCGTGGCTTGTGTTCGTGGGTCGGTGCCGAGAGGCTGTGTGAGGAGTGGGGGACACGTTATATGGTGCTGTGATGTGGCTAGGGGTTGAGAAGGTTGTGTCAAGTGCTATGTTTTGTAAAGGACGTGTGGCTGTTATGGTGTGGTGTGAGGGACGCAAGGTGTCGCCAATGTGTGTGGGCGTGAGCTGTTGAAGGCAATTGGTGAGGGGTTATGGCGTTTGTTGATGAGTTGAGCGTGAAGAGTTGGCGTGAAGGCTGGGTGCTAGGTTTAGGCGTGGAAGCTTGTGTAGCGTGCGATCGTGAAGGCTGAGGGTGTGCCTGAATGTTGTTGGCTTATGCTGTCTCGGTTGAGAGAGAGGAAGACAATTGTTGTTGTTTTATTTTTTGTGTTTCTTTTTAGTTTGGCCGTGTGTCTCCAGCCCTTAGGGTTTAGTTTAGTGTGTGTTTATATAGTGAGGGGAATCAATTAGGGTTTGCATGGCTTAATTAGGAAGTAAAATCAAGTATATTAGGTTTATTATTTTAGGTAATGGAATTGTGTATTTTAGGTGATAATATCTTTAATTTAGGTGATTGATTTGTTTAATTAGGTGAGTGATTTATTAAATTAGGAATTAAATTATTTTGATTGATTTTAATTTGGAAGTGAATTATTTAATCTTGGTAAGTATTTTTTATTATTTTGGTAGGTGATTATTTAGATTTTATTTGTTTTATTTAATTTGGTATATTGTTTAATTAATATTTAATTTGTTTATTTAATTTGAATTGGAATTAATTTAATTAGAATTTAATTTAATTAATTTAATTGGTTTGTGATTTTTAGATTTAACATTTAATTAATTAGTTATTTAATTTCAATTAGTTTACATTTGTGGGTTAATTAATTTTAATTTACTTATATTTAATTTAAATTTAATTTGTGACATATATTTTAAATGTTTAATTATTATTGGTTTGTGACATATATTAATTATTTCTTTGGATGTGATTTAATGGGCTTGGGCTAAGGTTAAGTTTTTAAAACGGAGATCCAACAGCGCACCCGAAGCTAAACACGTGAACTAAATCCGACAAAACCGTCAATTCTTGACTCTTCCCTTCCGACGTCTGTTTCCCGCGATTTCCGCGACTTAAAAGATAGTGCCTCCAAATGAGGCTCATCATCGGGTTTCACATGCAAAAATGCAATGCCTACATAGTGTCTCCAGTAGCATATGGTATCATACTTGTTGCTGCTACTGGGACCGTCCCTAATATTTCAATTTATCCATGCAGCATTATGGTGGCTTCACTAGCAGCAGTAGGTCTAGCATTTCTTTTTGCATTTGACTAGGATGATTGTGTTTCAGAAGCTTTTTCAATTGAATCTGACTTGTTCATGGTAGTGGATACGCATGGTTCTGTTGATTCAAGTCCTACGGACTCGTATTAGAATGTAGTTTTCATTAAAATATTTTAAAATAGGGTAATTCGGAACCGGACCGGAACCGGATTGGAACCGAATAATAGGGTACCCTGTTTAATTGGGTAGGTTTCGGTTCCACTTAGTGCAGAACCGAATTTTTCCGGGTAGGTTCCAGTTCCATGCGGAACCGGAACCGAAACCGATTTTGCTCACCCCTATTCCGAATTAACGAATTTTCCGTTGCGACGTAATTAAATCAAATTTAATTAAATAACTTTGCCTAGCAAAATTACTATTCATGTCACTAACGAATTAATTCTAAATTAACTCGTTTACCCGAATTAAAATCTAATTTTAATTCCGCGTCGAAATCCAATTTCGTTTAATATATCGAATATATTAATTTATCGATTAATTCCAGATTAATCGTTTTTTCTCTTTAAATAATATTTTATCCCAGATAAAATATCACCGTAATTAATACCAGATTAATTTTCTCTCTCTACTAATTAATTAATCCCAGATTAATAAAGTGCTAGTCATACGTCATCGGTGAATCTTCGGGAAGCGACCCATGAGATCCCCGGATATGTTAGCAGTAAATCCGGTCGTCGGACTATCCGAACACGTACGTACCTAGTACTACGTTTTTACCGATTTACAAGACATGGTTGGCTTCTAGCAAAGCACCGTGCCTACCCAATTCTCCAGAAAATATTCTTAAAGGAATATGTGATATATATCAGGCGTAGTATACGTAGTATTGCGTATTGCGATCCAGCATCGGATGTCACGTGCAAAGCCTGAGGCTGAAATTGTGTCTGCCCCGTACGAAGCACATATCGGATCTCTGGTAACTAGTCTCTATGATCGGATAATCATGACCTAGTCATATTATCCCGATGACTGCGGTACATAAGAGCACCAGTTCCGTATCCTACGTGATCATCATCTCCACTATGACTGGAGTGATACTTCCGTCTTGACATCACACCCAATACACTACGATTCTCAATATACCCAGAAGAGGCGTACACAAAACCCGTTTAAAGCCCTGGACGACCAAAACCAAAGTATATTGATTGTCGCAAGTATTAGCGGTGCAAGTCTCAGGTTAAGACCAAATACACCTACCCTGATTCAGACTTCCATAGACACATAGTCATACTACCAATGGAATTCCGAGGGGTCTATCCAGAGCGAAGCTGTTCCCGTACCATCGGTAAACACAACCTCCTATTACACTTGCATGAGTATCATATACCCAAATATATGAGAACTATGTCGTTATGCTCCCACAACGCGCACAAGTGTAATACTAGTCTTTTACGCATTATCGATGTCCAATCTCGATAATACTCTAACTATTGATATTTAATGATTAAACCTTTATGGATTGATACTGTCTCATATCATCTCAATCCGGAACTAATCATATGGACCTTATATCATTTATACATCTTGGTAATCTAATTACAAATGATAAAAGGGCAATTTCCTTTGTCACATAGTTAATTTGTACAACAACACCATGATCCATACAAATAGTGATGCTATAGGTCATAATTGTCCAACAAGGTAACCATAGCACGTATGGCTCGGGGTTGGGTTATATCCCGCTGAGGCCTTTTTGATGTGTATTGGCACTAGGAGGGATGATTCCCTTGTATCCAAGTGACTTAGATGGCTTGGGGTTAGAGTTTTTCCCCCAATGCCACTTTTTCAGATCGGCTCGAGGTTGGGTTACGTCTCATCGAGGCCCTGTTGCAGTATGTTGGCGCAATAAAGGATTATTCCATTGAGGCTAAGTGACTTAGAAGGCTTGGGGCCAGAGTTTTCCTCTAAGGCCTCTTTGTCAGATGGGCTTGAGGATGGGTTACATCCCGCCGAGGCCCTATTGCAGCTTATTGGTGCAATGAGGGATCATTCATTTGCAGCCAAGTGACTCAAAAGGCTTGGGGTCAGAGTTTTTCCCTAAGGCCTCTTTGTCAGATTGGCTCGAGGTTGTGTTACATCCCACTGAGGCTTTATTACTATTTTAATGGCTCGAGGAGGAAATTTTCCCTCATGGCTTGCTTTCTGTTTTGCACGATTTAACGAAACATTCCCCTAAAATTTCATATTAGAAGGCATAGGGTCGAAGTTTTTCCCATGTGGCCCTACTCAGAAAATAAAAAACGATGAAGCCAGTCATATTTTTGGCTAAACCAATATAGACTCAGGTCAGCTCGACAATGATATAGCAGCCTCACAGTATCGTAGCAGTGGTCGGGTCTGAGAATAAAATGATAAATATGGAAACTGAGCCATGAGCCAGATTATGACTATGGCTTCGAAGTTGATTTTCAGAAAGGCTGAGAAGCATCAATCTGACGGATATGAGTATCAGCCCGAGGACATCAGATCGGTCTCCGGCTTAATGCACCGCCATTTTTTTTAAAGTTCTTGGCATCAACTCATCAATTCGTTGATACCGATGACTGAGGGATAAATGTTGATAGTGGTTTTTCACCCCCGTGGAATTTTAAATACCAAGAAGGGGTAGAATGAGGTTTTACTTGGCTAAAATAGGATGATGAAGGTCTAAGGGCGTAGAAAGGATGAAGTCAGACAGAGGTGCCCAACCCCGCTATAAGAAGGAGTTCTCCCAATGGCAGAACCTGCTGATGATAAAGCAAGTTGAGATATCGACCCGACCTATTGAAGAAATATTGGTTTTGGCAGCATTAGAGTATTTGCAGAATCTTATTCGAGGTGGTCCACGCTTACCGACCCGACCTGGTTGAAGAAGTTAGAGAAAACCTGACCCAACATCCTTCTCCTCGACATGCCAATCCAAGGAGCGAAGATGAGATCGTACGCCGACCAATATTAAAGGCATATGACGTATGCCATACTTGGAAGTTTGGGCTTCTAGTAGTCTGATGTGACATGAGTTGTTCAACAGCTCTCATTGGGAAGAGACCCTGGAAAATGGAACAGTACTGGAGCAGTTGAACCGATGGCTGTCACACCAACAAAATGTGTAGCAGTGACCAAAATGATGTAATGATGGGTTTCAATTGACAACGGTGGTTGAGCCAGGTGTCAGAGCGACTGTTTGTTGAGTGGTTGGGGAAAAGAAATATGGGGCAATAATGACAGAGTGACATGAGCTGACATCATGGGTTGGTGGAATAGCGGATTTGGGAGTCTCTATAAAGGAGTTGAAGATTCAAATTCAAGGGTGAGCTTTTTGGTTACCATTTATGGTGTCTCACTACTTGTAAAAAAACAAAGAGCTTCAAAACTAGTGATAGAAAAAGAAAACAGGTCGGGTCCCGACCATTTGAGAGAGTTATAACAGCCATGTTGTAAGACCCGATGTGTTTATTTTCTCTTTGTAAGCTCTAAACCTTACTTGTAGTTCAGGTCGGTCTTGACCCTGAACATGTAATAAAATACCCACCATTTTCTCTCGTGTACGTAGGTTGAAACCATTTTCCGCCGAACCACGTAACTCACTGTCTCTGTGATTTTCTTATCTGCTTGCTAAGTTTATTTTGATTCCCTACTAATTAAGCAAATTCAATACTGATGAAAATTTGTTCACAAAATGGATTTCTCAAATTACCCTTAAAACGAAAAACAAATGTGAATAGCATTAAATTAACATAAAATGAAACCATGGTAGGATACAAATTAATACCCTTTTTTAACTCTTGGATTAATTTTTAGGCATAAATAAATAAAAGAAAGCAAAAAAAAACAAGGCGAATGAGAAAATGACGAGATGAATAATAGTTGTGATTTAAGTATACGTAAGTAGTACCCCACTCAGAGAGAAAACACAACCCCACCATTTTCTATTCTTCCAATACACACTTTTACTCTCTGTCTCTCTCTCTCTCTCTCTCTCTCATGAAAGCTTAATTTTTTAAGCTTTAAGCTTAAAGGCTGTAGCTTTAGCTTAGTTAGTTACCCCCTTCTTTTATTTTTAATTTTAATTTTTTTTTCTGTTGCTTGATGGGCAAGTACATTAGGAAGGCCAAAACGGCCGGTGAGGTTGCCGTTATGGAGGTGACCCAGTCATCTCTCGGCGTTCGTACGCGAGCTAAAACCCTAGCCCTCCAAAAAGAAAGCGCTGCTGCTGGTGGAAGTAGCTCGTACTTGCAGCTGCGAAGTCGCAGGCTTGAGAAGCCGGCGGTTGGTATGAATGAGTCTTCTTCGAGGCGGGGGAAGAAGAATTCGAATGGGAATTCGAGGGCACGTAGGAAGAAGGAGAAGGGAAGTGAGAAGGAGATTGGTGGTGGTGCTGCTGCTGTTGGTGTTGAAGAAGAGGATGAAAACGACAAGGCTATGGACACTGAAGCTTCATTTGCTGAAAATGTTTTGGATGGGGAAGCAAAAGAAAGGTTTGAATTAATTTTTTTTTTATAAATAAAATGTTTTGTTTTTGGGTTTCTATAAATCAATTTTGTTGTTTTTGGGTGTTTGTTTTCCCAGGTGGGTTTGAGAGTAATAATTTGGCTTTTCTAGGTTTTTTTTTTCAATAAAAATAACAATTATTTTGGAGGCTAAATTTTAGGGTTTGTTTTAAGTGGGTTGCTTTTTTTACTTTTGGTTGGTAAGAAAATGGAAGCAAAATTGTTGGAATTGTTTTGAGTGTGTGCTTGTTTGGTTGCTGATCAGGAAACGGAGGGAAAGGGGGAATTTTTGAAAATTTAGGAGTTTTGATTTTGCTTATAGTTTGTTTGGTTTCTGAGAAAATGGAGGAGAAATTGTGAGATTTTGAACGATTTTTTTATTTTTTTTTCTTTAAATTATTGTTTAGAATTTCTTAGTTCTTCAATTCTGTCTAATGAAGGGTAATGGGGGAAATTCAAATGATTAAAATTTTGTCCTTGAATCATATTTTATTGGGTTTGCTGTGAATGGAAATAAACAATTGAAGCTTTAATTTTAGTTTGCTCATCTCTTTGTTGATTGCTTTATGTTCACAATTTCCTATTCAAAATTGACGTCTTTTCTAAATTCAAGGGTATTTTTTTTTTTTTTCTTTCTGAGTGTTCTGCTTGATTGTTTGCTTGCTTGGGAAAAGAGAGAAATTTATTTAATTAATTTTTTTTTTGCCTTTTCCTTGACCCATCATTTATCTCCTTGCTTTTTTTAAGAACCTTTTATTGCAGTAAACATTTAAGAAAATTAAAGAAATTATAATTCGGAATCAAGGGGCTTTTGCTTTTTTCTGTAAATATTCATATAAATTCAAAAACTTCAGATAACTTGTTTGTTTCTGTGACCTTTATTGCTGTTGTCATAATTCTTTGACATCTGTATCTTCGTTGACACATGTCAGATGGGTCTGTTTGAGGATTTTGAAATGTTATTTTCTAATTTGTTCTGAATTTTCTTTGCTGTGGAAGTAAAATTCCGGTGTCTCTATTTTAATTTAACATCTGTTTGTTCTGCTCTATTGGCAGTGACTATTAAATCAATTTTGTTCATGTTTTTTTCCCCAACAAATACAAAGCTGGGTTTTTATTTGTTTTCATTGTCTTAGATACATATCATTCATTAACCATTATTTTTGAAGCCAAAAATGTATCATCATTCATCAGCCTTTTGTTATTTACAGCTTTATATTTGTTTATTCAAGATTGATCCTCTGTGAATGCATTTTTCTGAACCTGAGGTTTCCATGTTTCTAGAACTTGGTGGTTAGAATTGTAGGAGTATCAAAATAAATTATATGGTGCGGAGTGTCCTTTTATTTGGTGTTTGTTTAGTCATGGATGCCATTGCTTCTATTTGAATAGAATAAAACCATTTTGTTCTTTTTCCTTCAGTAGATGCCTTTTCACATTTTTAACAAATAATTGATCGTGTTTGGTGGTCCTCTGTGAGTGAAAGAATGCTAAGGCTAGCAGTAAACCATTGATTTGGGTTTTCTGATTTACATTTTTTTTTTCCTGA
This sequence comes from Zanthoxylum bungeanum, assembly GCA_019454045.1. Lineage (NCBI taxonomy): Eukaryota > Viridiplantae > Streptophyta > Magnoliopsida > Sapindales > Rutaceae > Zanthoxylum > Zanthoxylum bungeanum. The sequence continues at coordinate 412,238 of SKCR01036392.1, forward strand.
AACATTTGTGATTGAAGTTTTTCATGGTGGAAAACAGAAGGTTGTAGTTTAGTACTTGAAGTTGCTTAAATGTTTTTGATTTATAGCATTTTTTGCTAAGAATAAGGTCTCTGCCATCTTGATGGCATGAATCGTCTTGTGCTTTAAATTTTTCTGTTGTTATTCTGTATGCTATTTGGTATGGTATCTATCAATGAAAACGTATATGGATTACCCGGCATTCAGTAGATTGGGGTGGATGATAATTTTTTTTGGGGTCAAATTTATGTGTTGTAGTCATCATAATAAATATTATTAAAGTTCCTTTTCTCACTATTTTTTTCTTTTTGTATGACAGGGGCACTAGAGAGACCACTCCATGCAGCTTGATAAGGGACCCAGAGATCATAAGAACTCCAGGTTCCAGCAATAGGCCAACCAGCTCGATGCAGGACAGGGAAGCACTCAGTGTTGCGTGGAGACTCATCCCAACAGCCTGTGAAATGGATAAATTCTTTGCTGATAAAGAAGAAGAACAACAAAGACAATTTATAGAGAAGTATATTACGACATTTATTTTCCAGTTTTCCTTTATGATTGTCCAAAACTTTGAGATTGCTCTTGCTGTGATATGCCATCTACAAGTTAATTTTCATTCACGTTAGCTGATATAGGATGTGGTTTATTTGCAGGTACAACTATGATCCCGTGAATGACACGCCGCTGCCAGGACGTTTCGAATGGCAGAAGGTTCACAGACAGACTTAATATTTTCCTGCAAATGACCTTGAGCTTAGAGTTGTTGAATTAGCAGGAAGTAGTTTTAGGTCGCGCTAACGATGATGGTATTCATTCCTTTTTCCATCACCAACCTTATTTTACTTGTAAAGAGTAGTAGGACTGTCAAAGATATGTGTAGACTAATGGTCTGTAACATAACAGGTGGGGTTATGAGTTACCAAAAAAAAAAAAAAAAATACAAACCATAGTCCTCTTGTTTTAACATATCATGTGATAGGAGAAGGGAAAAGAGGGTTTAGGGTTAGGATTCAGTTTAAAGTTAGATCAGTCTTTATCTGGTACAGAAATTTACTAGATCTTTTTTTTAGTGTTCATCTTTCTTTGTACTACTATAAGTTCCTCCTCTGCTTTGTCTATACATGTACTGATGAAACTTCTAGAAAACTCCTTGGAATAAATGACCCTCTTGATGTTTGTCTCTTGCATTCCGTTTTACTATGCTTGCTTATGAGAAATTTTGGCCTCTTTGACTCGAAAGAAATGCAATGCAACTTTCATCCTACAATTTAGTCGGAAATCGGAGATTTGAGCGATTTGCAATTAATTAAAATAATCGAGGTTCAATCAAAATTCTTAGAAATTAATAGGGAATGATAAATTTGATATTTCACAGTTGAGAATAAAAAAAAATCAAAAATAATTTTTCAAGATCCTTAAAAACATTAATTTGTGATTAAAAAAATGTTAAATGAAAATTGAGAGAGAAATTGAAGTCTTTGAAAAGGAAGAAAAGAAGAAAAGAAGAAACAGTTTTGAAAAATCAGAAATAGGTGATTAAGGATTTTCGATGGCGAATTAAATAAGCGGTATTCGTAAATCCTAATCGATCCGATAGCGATTGGGCAAAGAAATCGTCAAGTAATCAGCAACTCTTCGGCACTTAAAATACACAGCTTTCATCATCATTTATCTGAATTTAGATGATGGCAGCCCATTTGTTGTGATCAGAAGCAACACAGTTGATGAACCCATCTGCTTTTTTTTTTTTTTTTTTTTTTTTTTTAAAAAATAAAATAAAATGTGATGAGTTTGAAATTGGTTGAATGCTGTCGCTAGTAGTGGTGGGTGTGGGGCTCTTTATGTTCTTGTACTTGTATTTTAAGAATCTTTTTTTATCATATTCACAATTGCATTTTATCTGCGACTACTTTGCCATTATATGAGAATTTTATATAGCTAAAAAGATTCCACGAACTTGTAGAAGGTGAGAAAGGGCATGAGTTGAAAAGACCTCTCTAAATTCTTGGCTGAAAGTTGATGGTAAAGAGGCAGGAAGAGTGAAAAGAAAAATGTTAATACTAGGGTTAGTTGAGTGGTAACCCTAGAATACAAATTTTGAATATTCGAAAAGAATGGAGAATGGAGAGGAGGGGACTCAATCGACATCTTGCACCCATTTCCTATTATTTTTATATGTCTTAGTCCCCTCCATATCCCCTCATAATTATTTTAGGAGGGGAATGAGATCCCCAAATAACTAAAGGGATCCTGAGAGGTCCCGAATCTCGAATAATAAATAATTTAAGTCTTTGAAAAACTTATTAATTGAAGTATTATATTATCCAGAAATCAAGCATAAATATTCAAAAAATTAATACTAACTTTTACATAAATCACAATTTATACCGTAGATTGACAATTGTATTTTTTTTTATCTTTTTGTTTGATCTGTAACTTATAAAATGATGGGTCTTTCATTAAAAATTTATTATATATATATATATATATATTATATTTATAATTTATATATTTTTATAAATATCATTATATTTTTATTTCTATATAATTATATAAAATTATAAATAGAAACTTGATATTTATTAAAAAAATTAAAAATTAAAAAATTAACACTTAATTGGGTAATGGGAAGGGATGAGGGGATGAAGATTTTACCTAATCCTCATCCCCTCCCGAATAAGAAATGACTATTAAAATTTCCCCGTCCTCGTCCCTGACGTTAATTTTTTCAATTTTGATTCTCGATCCCTTCCCCAATTAGGAGGTCCCCGAGAATCTCAATCTCCTTAACGATTTTTGTCATCCCTAATTTAACTCGATACACCTTCCTGAGATCATACTTATAGTGAAAGTCTTGTGAACTCCACAAGACGAACCCAAAAGTAAAAATAGGTTTTAGAGATTTTGAGGTTAAAAAAATAGAAGAAAGATTACAATTAAATTTGGTATTGCACGACTTGTTTAAACTTCAACATCAACGTATTGGGCTAAAATGAACAAGAATGGTGGAAAATATGGGCATATTTTAGGAATCCAAGTAGGAAATTAATAAATTGCAATATTCAACAATAAGGTTGAAATTTGATTTTAAGTTAGAAGGAAAAACAAGAAACTAGAAATTAAAGGAACTCATCCCACAAAACAAGCACGTTTTTAAGGTACTTGTATTATTTTCTGAGAAAAGAACATATAAGAAAATTGTTTAATGCCCGGAATTTTAGTAGTGAAAAATGCCTCTTCATTCATCAAATTACTATCGTAGAGTGCCAAATTTTTTATAACAATGATAAATGCACAACCTACAAAAACGTATTTAAAAAGACAAAAAAATACTTCAGTATGAAACCCAAAAAAAAAAAATTAATAAATAAATCACTACATGATATAACTACTTTTTATCTTTTGTGATTTTGAACAGGCTTACGCATTCATCATTTTTGGACTTTTGATTATAATTCTTTTTCCCCACTTTCTTTCTATAGATTTGAAGCTTTCGAGTTGTATTTTACAAGAGTTTGAAGAATATTTTTAATGAAACTAAAACGTATTCTATGCATGTTTGGTGGAGATATATTTTACGGGACTCTTGAAACACTTTGCACTAATCATTATTATTTACATATGCCAAATCCTCATATCTATATATATATACTTGTCAATCCAATATGCAAACATCCAAAGCATACAAAGCAAAAATTCAAATATCGACAAAGTACGTCATTTAACATCGAATGCGTTTCAATCATATGAAACTTGAAGTCACATTTATTATACTTTATCATGAATAAGAATCTTTGAAATATCATCAAATCGATAAATCAAACAGACTTTCTTCAATTCCGATAACCTTACTACAACTTAACATTCGTGACTTATATACTTTCACGCATATGAGTTCAGAAATCATAGCTCACTTTTCTTATGTTCATACAAATCTAATTTTAGAAATCTTACTTGGAGACATGTCTAATACCAAAAGCTTGCAACCTCAATCAGTCTCTTACACAATTATACGTACATATAAAAATAACTTAGCAAACACACTTTATAACATCTTATGCTCACACCGACTTTCAGGTCATTCATTCATCCCACACAAGCATACTCAGTCCATACATATCACGGGTTTCATCATACATATACATACACTCAAATATACATACAATTATCATGTAACCAACAATAAAGCATATCAATACATCAAAGAACACATAACCAAACAATACATACATATAGCTGGCTTATACATACAATACACGTACGAATCTCATTATCTATTTTAGAATAGGTATGAGATGAATGTCGTTCGAACGGATTCCTAAGCAGATCGGCTACAATACCACTAAATTATCAACCAATTTTAACATACACACATGTACATATCACGTAACCCAAACTCATCGTACGATTTCTCATACACAAGTACATACATGACAAACACTCCAAGTCATCATTCAGTTCCATTAATCTTAAAACACCATTACAACCTAATTATGTAGGAAACGCTTTTCTTTGAGCAACAGAAGTAGCTTAGACACACAGATCAGACTTGAAAAAAATTTCTGCCCTTCCCTTTGAATGGTCGAATGTGACCAGCAGTACCACTGAAATTTTGGTACTTTTTTTAACAAAATTTCAGCCTCCAAACAGTCCCAGAACAGTCCCGAACACCATTACAAAAACCGGACTGTTTTTGGACACAAAAAGCGCCCAAACCACAAACCAAAACAGTCCCAAATTTTTGTGACCAGCACTGATGTTTTCAGGTCAGATGTTTCAAAGAAACATAACCCATACAATCTCAAAAGACCCCTATGTGTTTCCCAAAATTTCCGGATTGATACGAGATCAAACCGAGCCCCGAAACACACAAATAAGTGCTCGGTAGTGGGTAAAAATCCACCCCACTGCCGTGAGTTATATTAGATGGAAATAATAATTTTTGGTTCAACACCACAAAGTCTTCCGATCTATGTCTCGTTACAAATGAAAACTAGTATGGGCTAGACTCACAAAATTAATCCCTAAACTTTTTAGAGATTAATATCACACATAATTTTTTTTTATTTTTCTTCTTTGTTCTCCTTTTATCTTCCCAACAATTTGAAAGGATTTGGAGAAGGAGAAGATGGAGGCTAGGATTAGAGAATGAGAGATTCCCAAAAAGAAAAATCAAAATTCCTTTTTATACTTAGGGTTTAATATCTCCAAAATAAAGAAAACATTTCCTATTCCACCATGTGTATTTTCGGCCAAGGGTTACTTTTCAATAATTTTGTAACACCCAATATTAATTTCCATAAAGAAAATATATGTTACAAAACTAATGAGTTATTACCTTTCAAAAAGGTGTAACTTCCAAAATAAAGCCAAGGGTTTCCAAAACCCAAAAAAATGGAATTCTTAATTTGGCCTTACATTAAATAAATTTGGAATTCTTAAATTGACCTTACATTAAATTATATTTTATATAATTTAATACATGTGTTTAAATATCATATATTTAATAAAATCATATATTAACTTTTAAAATAAAGTTTCAAGTGTGACAAAATATTATTAATCATATTAATAATATATATATATATATATGAGTATATAATTGGACTATCCAATTACATTAAATCCGCTATAGTATATCGAGCTAGCACGGGGACCAAATGGACCTACGGTTCCGAGCTCCAATAATCTCGAAATATTAATTAAACTCTTAATTAAATATTCTGAATTATTAACTCCGGGTTATTCCACTAAAGACCCGAAGTTGCACTCTCGCTGCCGTAGATGGTATATTAAGCCGAACCAGGTCGGTGTCCATCGATATAGTCACTACATATGATTGACCTTTCACAAGTATCTCGTAATTATAGCCGGGTCATAATGTCTGTTATACCCCTCTAATTATTTATACCTTAGGTACCATTGATTCTCTAATGATTGATTTATTCATAACCATTATGAATTTCAATCTTTCTATTCGTAATAGAAAAAATTGAGCGCTTTAACCGTTCAAGTACCGAATCAATCCTTAAGGAATATACTCATCTACTTCTCGCAAGAAAGTGTGAACTTCATATCTATGTAAAACGTTCCTAACTACACAACAGACCATGCCCCCAAAGTACGTAGCAATTGGTCGGGACTACTACACTAACTAACCTCACCTTTGTAAATCAAAGGACATAGCCTGTCATGCAGGAGTTCGTAGTACACTCAGGATTAAGATCAATCCATAAATGACCATCTAATAGATCGAAATGACTTTCTTTGTTTAACGGATATTATAAGAATATCATTTCCATCTGGGTTCAGTCCTATATGTTCACATCATACAAGGTGCCTTCATTCTCATGTCTCTACATGGACGATCCCGGATCAAGGTCGCCATAGAAATATAGAATGGACCACAGCTATAGATAAACCACAAACAAAGTACCCGTTTTGTTTGCTCTCTATGGACTATTTAAGATTACTAACTTCATACTTAAATCCTCTTGTGTATGACACTCATACACTAAGTCTGAAGACACATAAGTAATCTAGGGTATTCAAGATAATTTATAATATTCGAAATTTAAACAAACACTTTGATAAATAAATAATGCATCATTTTATTTCAAAATATATAAAGTCGTTTACATTACATGTAGCTCTAGGGCATACATCCTAACAATCTCCCACTTGAACTAGAGCAAATGAGACATGACACGTAATCCTAGACCATCTAGGTGACCTTCAAACACTTTAGTCAACAAGGTCTTTGTAAACGGATCTACCAAGTTCCTATGAATTTCCTCTCTATATGTTTTCCCTTTTGTGGCTTATTGGTTCTTTGAATTTGCCACCGCACCACTATTATCTCAATTAAGTGTGAGTGGTTTATCCATATCTGGAACACCTTCCAGATCTCCCAAGAATTTACGGAGCTAAACTGCTTCCTTAGCTGTTTCACAATCTGCTACATACTCAACCTCCATGGTGGAGTCAGCAATGCAAGATTGCTTTACACGCCTTCATTTATAGCCCCACCACCTAGGGTAAACACTGATCCAGATGTTGATTTCCTAGAATCAACATCTGTCTGAAAATCAGAGTCCGTATATCCCCTTAGGATCATTTCCTAAGCAGAATATAAAAGCATATAATCTCTCGTTCTCTTAAGATACTTGAGGATATGTTTCACATCCACCCAATGATCCAATCCTGGGTTAGACCGAAACCTACTGACTACTCCCACTATAAAACAAATGTCCGATCTTATGCATAACATAGCATACATGAGACTACCAACCGCTGAGACATATGAGATATATCTCATTTCCTTAACATATTGAGGTGTCTTAGGAGATTTTTCCTTTGACAAATGAATTCCATGTCGATAAGGCAGATTGCCTTTCTTGGAATTCTGCATCCCAAATCGCACAAGGATGTTGTCGATATATGATACCTGAGACATAGCTAATAGTCGTTTCTTGCGATCCCGAAGTATCTGAATCCCAAGAACATAATTGGCCTCTCCCAAATCTTTCATTTGAAATTGGTTAGCTAGCCAGGTTTTCACGTCCGATAATATCTTTACATCATTCCCAATGAGTAAAATATCATCGACGTATAAAACAAGAAAAAACCACCTTCTCGTTAATGACGTGGTTGTATACACAAGGCTCATCGACATTTTACTCAAAGTCATAAGACTTGAATGTGATATCAAATCTTATATTCCAAAATCGAGATACCTGCTTGAGTCCATAAATGGACCTTTGCAGCTTGCAAACCTTTTACTCTTGACCTTGGGCTATGAACCCCTCTGGTTGTACCATATAGATACACTCATCAAAATTGTCATTCAAGAATGCAGTCTTGACATCCATTTGCCAAATCTCATATGCGACAATGGATAGAAGAGTGCAGATAGATTTGAGCATAGCTACTGGCGAGAAAGTTTCCTCATAGTCAACTCCCTCTTTCTGGGTATAACCATTGGCCACTAGCCTAGCCTTAAAGGTCCGTACCTTCCCATATGCTCCCCTCTTTCTCTTATAGATCCACTTGCAACCTTTTGGTTTTACCCCATCAGGTTGGTCTACAAGTTCCTAGACTGAGTTGGAGTACATAGACTATATCATTAGGTTCATGGCTTTGAGTCATTCCACTTTCTCAGAATCATCCATTGCACTACGATAGGTCAATGAATCATCCATACTATTACTGGATGCAATAATTTGTGCCTCTCCAACTCTTAAATAACGATCAAGTTGTCGTAAAACCCTCCTACTACGTCTAGGTGCCAGATAATTCTGAAAAGCTTGCATCTGATGCTCAGATGTCGAAGGTGTTATGTATTCATTAACTGTCATTGATAATGGTGTGCTGGTCGAACCAACAAGTAACTCCTCGAGTAATATTTTACTTCAAGGTTTGAACTCCCTCATATAGTCCTCCTCTAGAAACGTATCATTTTTCGATACAAACACTTTGTTATCTTCAAGGCTATAGAAGAATCCACCCCTAGTCTCCTTAGGATAGCCTACAAATAGGAAGACCTAAGAACGTGGCTCCAACTTTGTAGTTTTATTCTTCAGCACATGTGATAGACACCCCCATATGTTGAAATGTCATAAACTAGTTTTACGACCACTCCACAACTCTAAGGGAGTCTTAGAAACAGACGTAGATGGAACTATATTAAGGATATGCATTGCAGTTTGTAGTGCATGTCCCCCAGAATGAACTAGGTAGTGAGCTATAACTAAACATAGATCTCATCCTATTTAGTAGGGTCTGATTTCTCCTCTCTGTAACACCATTCTGCTGTGGTGTTCCAGGCGCTGTGAGCTGAGATACTATCCCATGCTCAACTAAGAATTCCTTGAAATCTCTGACAAGGTATTCTCCTCCACGATCTGATCGTAGAGTTTTGATTATTTTACCTAATTGGTTCTCAACCTCAGCACAATACTCTTTGAACTTTTCAAAAGTATATGACTTGTTCTATATTAGGTAAACATACCCATATCTTCAATAATCGTCAATAAACATGACAAGTATTCATAACCACCTCGGGCTCTTACATTCATCGGTCCGTAAACGTCCGAATGTATAAGCTCAAGTGGTTGACTGACTCTTATACCTTTTTCCAGTAAAAATTCTCTTGGACATTTTTCCTTCTAAATATGATTCACTGACTGGTAAAGTTATGAGCTTTAACTGGTTTAAAGCTCCATTCTTTATCAATCTATCTATCCGGTCAAGGCTGATATGACCAAGTCTAAGATGCCATAGATATGTGTCATCGTGAGAAATTTTGCCATTTAGTTTTAGGTTTCTCAACCTTAAACATTTCAGTATTGAGCAGTGACTTATGTGTTAACGATTTTAACACATACAGGTTATCTCCTAGTTTCCTTAGCATATTGGTAATTCGTTTTTGAAATAATAAATATTATTATTAGATAAAATGATAACCATCATGCAATAGTTTTGAAACAGAAATCAAATTTCCATGACAAAACAAGAACAAACACCACTTTGTTTAAATTCAAATAACTTTTATTTGAAAAATTGAAAACTGATAACTCCCACTGCTTTACTAAAATAACATCTCATGTCCTGACTCTCATAGTAAAGTTACCTTCAGTAAGGTCTTTACGTATATCAAGTAGTTGTACCCTTAGCCTTCCTAATGCTTTTCTTTTTCATCTTTACAGATTTTGAAGACTCGGTAATATTTGCCTCAGCACTGGGCTTACGAGGATCCATAAACATGGACTCGTAGTGGATGAGCTCATTAAGTAGTTGGGTCAACGTAAAAGTCAACTTATTTATAACATAGTTTCTTTTAAATTGCAGGAAACTCTTCGGAAGAGTTTCCATAATCATGGTCACCTGGATACACTCATTAATACGAGCTTCATGAGTCTCGGCAGTGTTGAGATAGGTCATCATCCTTAAGAGGTGCTCTCGGACTGATGTCCCTTCCTTCATCCTAGCAGTCATCGCTGAGACCATGGCCTCATGGCGTTGATGCTCAGAAGGCTGCCCGAACATGCCCTGTAATGACTCCATCATCTTAGATGCTGAAGCCATAGGCTCATGCTTTGCAGCAAGAACCCCGGACATCCCTGCTAGCAAGTAGCAGCGGGCCTTCTAATTTTCCGCAACCTATTTCTGGTAGGCATCGCGCACAGCTTGGCCAATATTTCTAGCCGGCTCGGGAGGACACTCATCCGTCAGGATAAACTTTATGTCTTCGCAGACCATGATAGTGTTCATGTTATTTTTCCACTTAACATAATTTTCTCCCGTTAATTTATCATTTGAGAGTATGGAAATAATCAGAGAAACCATGGCTGAAAAATAAAATAAACATGCATTTAACATTCATTCATCGCATATTAAGATTATCAAACAATTTTGGCATAAAATTAAACATGATGGATGGACCATGAATAACGAATTAGAAACCTAAGAGAATTATTATGCCACGGAAATCTATCATCCCACAAATAAGTGCCGTCGTAGGGTATGTCAAGTATTTACATGATAGATCGAGACAATCTCAATTGATTAATATATGTTGGAATAACTCTTATTCCTATATTAACCAACTACTGTTTGATTCGATCAAGGAATTTAGATTAACAGTTAATCATTCCTTTGTGAGTGTGACCCGTTGCTTTGGGTATGGGTGTGTATTAATCGGTTTTAACCGATTAACCGAACCATTCCGACCCATTTTTTTATTACTGTTCGGTTAAATCGGTTATTGCGGTTAAAATTTTTAACTTTTTTGATTATTCGGTTCGGTTACGGTTATAAGATTAGTATAACCGAACTGACCGATTAACCGAAATTAAACCATATATATATATATATATTAGCGCATGCGAATCTTTTAATTTTTTAGAGTTAAGATAGTCTGCATGTAAACTCTCAATTGGTTGTAGTTATATTGATTTGATAATACTACCCGAAAATAAAATTGATAAAATTCAAATGACAAGCTGCATTAAGAGCTTGGTTTTGACTCTTTTTAATTTCTCTCAAGAATTTAAAGGTAAAAATACATAAAATTTGAAATT